>CAXKWD010000006.1:97603534-98096034 GCA_964059195.1 Ectobius pallidus
GTGTAAGCAGGAAGGAAAATCTGTGTGCACTCTTGATATAATCTGAAGTATACTTATGAGTAGGGGCGGATTTCTATGACATGTCATATTTCTCCCCTTTGCATTATTTCAGGTTTCCGACTAATTTAAACCCGATTCCAAGTATCCTGGTGAAAATGGAACGGCTTTTATTGTGCATATAACTGCATATTTAGGAAATTTTCAATTATTGTAGCATATTCATAATAATACTTTTTGAGAATTTACAGATATTTTAAATAATTAATAATATATTTTAATACAATGAATTATAATGAAACTTAAAAAAATATATACACAATGTGTAAGTGGTAAAGTCATATTTTAAATTTTATTGGTCATATTTTAATGTTTTTAGGTCATAAATGCATGCATATATTCTATTTTTTAGGTCATAGAAATCCGCCCCCTACTTATGATGTATTTAAATTATATAAGTTACAAAAATCTTTACTTGAAGAAAAAGTGTAATTTGCACGTTTAATGGGGACCACGTTTTCTAGTTCCACAACTAGATCGCGATCCTCGCATTGCCTTACGTAAGTTTACTGAAGTTGGAATTGCGAGAAGGAAGTTTAAAGTATTTATTTGTCGTGCGGTGTCGGGAAGAGGCAGAGAGTTAATAAGAACATGTTCGCGACGCAGCTTGCGATGTCAGGAACTCCCGAAGTTTGCACTTCCACCAGAGTCTCGCTGACACTCCATTGCTTAATTTGTTCCCAGAAACTTAGACCATTACGCTCAATCGCCACTCAATTTCTATTCTACTTAACCTCTCAGTGTTTTTTTCTAGCTAATAGAACAAACATGTTTTGGCACTCACTCTTTTGACATTAGCAAAGATTTAATTACAGAATATATTTGCTTTACGCAGAAAAGAACACAAAGTTCGCGTTTCTCACGATAGGCTATTTCTTGAACATAACCTTCGGATGTTGGCTTCGGCCATTTGGGGGTTAGTTGGTAAAAATTTGAATCTCAGAAAGAAAATAACATGAAACTAAAAGTGAGACGACGTTGTTTACTCGATGTAGAATTGACAGAAATTAGAATTCGAAGCGAGGAATCTGATTATCAGAGGATGTTGAGGAGCATCTATTTTCCCTATTTGTCAATATAAGTCAAGAATTAAATATAAATTTATTAATTAACACAGACCTACATTATCCTGCATTGAAATGGAATTCGCTATAAACGAATAGTAGGCCTATTGGAATATGTGCAGATTACACGTTAAAATCAGTTAAAGAGCTTTAGTTTATATCAATGGATTCACTTCTTAAGTCAGCAATTAAAAATCATATGTAACAAGTCAATGTAAAAACTTATAGTAAATGATTGAAAATCCTGTACAGGTAGTGTTATAATCAGTGTTTTGAAAATTGTTAAAATAATAAAACACGAAAGAAAAAACATAAAAATTATAATCTTAGACAAGCACTAGTCCTTCTCGCAAATGCAATATAAACTTTGAGAGCGAG
The DNA here is from genome assembly GCA_964059195.1 of Ectobius pallidus. NCBI lineage: Eukaryota > Metazoa > Arthropoda > Insecta > Blattodea > Ectobiidae > Ectobius > Ectobius pallidus. Next base: position 97,605,034 of record CAXKWD010000006.1, read on the forward strand.
ATAAATTATATAGGCCTACTACTGCAAAATTTAACACTATAAAATTTTCATAGCCTACAATATGTACAAGATTGTTTTGATTTTCAACTTTTTTTTGTTGCCATCCTGGGTCTATCACTTTTTATGAGGGTTTAATGAAAAGCAATCAATAGCCTATTTCAATACCATATACTTTTTAATGCATACGATTCTCTGAGCCCTAGTCATTGAGGGTAGCCTATAAGGTGGATATAAAAATATGTTGTTACAAGGTTTTTAAGTCTTCTCTCGCAAAGAACACGGCTTAGATAGAGGCAGAGAATACGCGCTTCACTTAGGCCTATTTATTTGTTTATTTAATCTCCAGGGAATGAGAGCCATGCTAGTGCTGTAGTTCACAAACTAAATTCTAATAAGTAACTCCACAGATTATTAAATAATTATTTATAGTTAATCGTAAATGTAAGTTGTTAATCTGATAAATTCTCTAAAGCAGCAGATCTTGTTGAATAAATCGAAACATAAATTGGAAAATTTTTTCACACTTAGGTGCTTGCAGTTAAGAATTGAACTCTTTTTTTCAAATAATAGGCAGTCACATAAAATGTGTTTAACGGTTAACGGTTTCTGTTGTCCGAGGTAAAAACGGTTATACTTGATCTACGATGTGTACGGAGCAAATGTAAACAACAAACTTACCTTGACTAACTGTGTCCTGTCATTTCATTGGTTAATCGCACCAGCTCATACATTACGACAATTCGTGACTTCACAGATCGTGAAATTATTTGTACCTTATGTGAGAACATAAGTTATGTTAGGTAAGTTGCTTGCTTTCCTAGTTATATCATATATCTAGTTATATCATATCTCTAGAAAAAAAATGATTTTATCGTTGCCGTCGCAACTTTGTTGATTCTGAAGAAAAACAAGATACTGAATGCAAGACGTATTTTATAACATAATTAATTATTTCGTACTTTTCATTTACATACTGTGAGTTGAAGTACACCACAATATCTTGTAAGTAAAAGTGATAAGCATAGTCTCCCATAATTCTGTATTATGGAAGAAAATTGCGAGCCGGGGCCTTCGGAACTTACGTCACCAGTAAAGAAACGTGCGAGGCAACCTTGAGATTCGTTCAACACAAGTTCTACAGAACAAGATATCTACATCTACATTATATAATATTTCTTTGAGATCGTCTGAGATTACTTACGAGATGAAGTATCGTCATAGGCCCACGATATCACTAGCACCCTGCATTTTATCTCCAGGATGCGCGAGTTCAAGTGACGATTATAGGACATGGGACACTAATGCACTAAAGCCTACAACACCTCAACTGATTTCTGTTGATGTCACGTTGACGTCAATCGGTAGTTTGGCGCGTTTTTCCGTTAAAGTGGCACATTTCTATCAGTTGTGCATTGGTGGTTGCACATCCAGGGTCGAATCCGTGCCAGTAAGCTGGAGTTGAAGGTAATTACTGATTAGTGATTACAGTATGTGTTATATATTTGAGATGTTATTATTTGTAATCACTATTATGCTAGGTACTTCAAACTAAATCTTCTCAAGTTGTTCATTAATGTTTAGTACTTAGTTCTTCTTAGAATTCCGAGTCTCAAACTCTGTTTATTTTGTGTTTTTGGTACAAATTAGATTTACAGTATTTTTGTCCGTAAGTGGATACACGAACTTTCATCTGGTAAAGGAACCAGAAACTTTCTCATATAAAGGAGCGAAGTGATTTAGATAGGTCTTGGTTTTTTACAAAAGCAACCCACATTATGCCTTATTTTATTTAGGCTAGTTCAGATTTAGATTTAGATTTAGGCCTGTTCCATCCCTAAGATCAATACAAGACTGACATTGGACACATGATTTAACTTACATACTAGAATCCACATTTACAATAATACTGAGTCTACATAAACCTAAATATAGGTATATTTACAAATTACTTATGTTTCACTACTATAAACAGAGTTAACAAATTACTTGAATTTAGGAATGTACAGTATATCGTACAACTTTCATTTTTAAAAGCAGTTGTTGTGGAAAGAAAGCTTACAGCATATCTGACAGTAAAAATATAATAAGTTATACATTTTTATTGAATGTAGTGATCGTATTTAAAATAATTATAATTTACTGTTCGTTAAGGAACTCATCGATAAATAATATGCTCTTTCTAAAGGAAATTTAAATTTATTTCTCTAAATCTATTTAATTCGTTTATTGATTTTAGCCTATATCTATTGGAAGTTTATTGTGTAGTTTTATCCCGCACTCTTTCCAAAAACAGCTAATCTGTACTTCGTTAATCTGTAATCATTTTTGTTTCTTGTGTACTATAAACGTTTAATTTCGGAAGACCTGATGTGGAATACCAGCCGTGCTTGAGGTTATGTTATGAGTCTAGTACAGGTTGTGTACAATGTAGCCTACATTAGTTTGTACTAGATCTGATTCAAACTGTTAAATTAACTTCTGGTAGTTTCATATTAACTTTACTTCAGGCAATGGTTTTTAAAAGTATAATACAGCTTTGTTATTAGCTTACACAGTTCAGTTTTTTTAGGCCTATTATACAAGAACAGTTGTTATGTTTATTATAACAATTTAAAGTTACTAAATTAACTTTTAAATACAAATATGATGTTCAATTAATATTACAATATTTTAAACGTACTGCATTTTTATAACTTTATACTTCATTGAATATTTTATATTTACATTTTTGCTGTACGATGAAAATTAATCTGTGAATTAATATAACTTATTCTTGCTAATAGAAAATGCAATGGAAATTGTAAATGTAATAAAGAAATGTACGCAGCTTATGCTGTAGTTGAAGGTTGGTCAGCCTTGTAGTTTAATTATATAATTTGAATAATATTCTCCACTTCTGATTAAATGGGAGTTTGAGATTAATTTTTAAGAAGTACGCTTTATTTCCTACATATTATGCTTTTTAAATTAGAATTTATTAAAAGTATGCTACTAGAATCAAGTTACCAACCACGTCAAGCCCAAAGTGGCATTAGCTTATTTCTGTTATGCTTTTGGATGGCTATAATTAATAGTATTTATTGCCTGAATTAATTAATTCGCTATGTTTTATAAAATTTATTTTATTTTATTCTGCCAACTACAGGAATAAATCCCAATTACAGTTGGCGTAGTTTCGCCAATACATGTTTTACACTATAAAAAAAATACAATACAATAAATGAACGAATGTGCGAGGATAAAGAAAAAAAAATACATAAATGATTTACAATAACTACAATTAATTTAACAAGACAATCTAAAAATTAAGCCAAATCATATGGAACATATAACAGTTTATGAAGAAGTCCTATGTACTGATTCACTGACAAGTCAAAATCCAGAAGAGCATTTTGAAGTGATAGAGAATTATATCGTTTACACATTTGGATGAAAGATGAACATTCTAATATTTTTGATTTAATGACAGGAATATATAACAATTCCCTATTCCTTAAATTTAATTGCACTACATTAAATTTAATACGTTTTAAAAGTTCATTACTATCAATTTTACCATTGATAATTTTATATAAGAATAACTGTTGCGCTACCAACCTTCTACCAATTAAAGTAACAAATTTAAATTCATTTAATAAAGTATTATAAGAAATTCTATCAATTAAAGCAGATCTATCATATTTTTTAAAATACATATATCGAAGAAAACTCTTCTGAATTTTTTCTATGTCATTAATATGAGTTTTATACAATGGTGACCATATAACTGATGCATATTCTAACTTACTGCGTACAAAACTATTATAAAGTAATTGTAAGACACGTTCGTCTTTAATTTTTTGGAATTACGAAAAATAAATCCTAACTGTCCATAAGCTTCATCTATTATTTTATCAATATGCTTTCTAAAATTTAAATTATGCGTAATAATTAATCCTAAATCTTTAATGGTAAATATTCTTGTTAACGTTTCCGAATTCATACTGTATTGAATAATCGGGTGAATATTAAATTATCTTATGATAGTTGATTATAATACAATAGAAATACAAAATACTGATATAAATATCGTGAAGTCATATTATAAGCTTAAAAGGAAAGATTTGATTGGTTATCAAAACGGAAATGCAAGCTTCTCTGTGATTGGCTGAAAGCATCAGGTATTCGCAATTTGATTGGTTGAAGCAAGATGAGCTGTGATTGGTTGAAATTTGCTATATAAGGCCCGTATGACCCGGATGGTTTGGGTGGTATGTTACAATTCACTGACCCATCAACACCTCAACACCAATTCCTATATTTATAACATGCACCATCTCAAACCTTTAACTAGGCACCATAGTAATACCAATAGTAAAATATCTTCTTCCTCTTCTTCAAATCACAGTAATACCAATAGTACAAAAATATTCTCACCAATACTAAAATATCTTCCTCTTCCTCTTCTTCTCAGATGTATCACAAAGTACCAAAAACATTCTCACCAAAACTAAAATAGCTTCTTCTTCCTTCTCTTCTCAGATGCTTCACAACGTACTTCCGCCCCTTCACAAAGTACAAAAAACATCCTCACCAATACTAAAATAGTTTCTTCTTCCTCTTCTTCTCAGAAGTTTCATAAAGTTCCAAACACATTTTCCACAATACAAAAATGTCTTCTTCCCTTCTCAGATGCTTATTGTCCAGCGGCGAGAAGATACAGATTGTATATGCCGTATACAAAACATTAAAAGGAAACCCTGAAGTAACTGTGCGAGATGTAGGCCTAGGAGCGAAAGTGGCATCATCTATGGGAGTAGATTCTAATACGGTTTTCAAAATCCGTAAAGAATACAGATGTACATTAGGTGTCAAGTCACAGGTTAACATTAAACCAAAATCAAAGACAATAGTGACTGACACAGATGACACAGAAGAAAGGTTCATACATTTTATTCAATAATAAAATACCAAGTGTAAAAAAATTCTGGCCAGTGTTAATGATGACTTTGATTTCCCTAACTATAAGAAATCAACATAGCCTATTGGGGGTGTATCTAGAAATACTAACCACTAAATCACAAGACTTAAAATAAAAAAAAAAAGACACAATTTGACTTTACTTGTATGTAATCAACTAATCAATCTGAAAAAATAACTCTTGTGAACTGTGCTTTATACTTTCACATTCAGTTGTTTACTTTTGTTCCGTACACATCTTGGGTCAAGTATACATAGGTATAATTAAATTCGGAGAAAAATGTTAGCCTATAACCTATCAAATACTGTAGGGAAAAATCGTTTGTGCCCAGAGTGACTTATCATTTTGGACCCATCTCTATGTCTGAGAGAGAAACAATAAAATTGGCAATTCTTTAGGCAGAGAAATCATATGAGGAAGGCCCTGAGGTGATTGCCTTTTTAGAAGACAGCATATGCATGAAAATGTGCTATGGAATCAATTAAGTGTGCTTTTTCATTTAAGTAATTAATACTTTACGTATTTTTTTGGCGGAATTACATTATAAACCACAAAAAGCAGCGGAAATTGTACAAATATGCACAGTACAACAAATTCTAATAAATTCAAAATTAGGCTGTGTACTGTCAATTATTGTACAGTCGGTTCTTAAAACATTCTTTTGGCCAAATTTGCTGTAAATATTGTACTACTGGAGATGTGCACAATATTTAATACACATAACAAATATGCCATTAATAGTGCGACAAATTCACAAAACGTACACAATTATTATAATATAAAGCAAATAGGCCTATGATCCATTATCGCAAATTATTCAAAATATGCAATAATATGCAAAATGAAACCATCGACTTTCAGTTATGTTTTTCTTGTCTTGTACACATTTAACAGTAGTATGTAACAGAATGGACTATTTAAAATATAATTTTTCATAACTACTGGGCCCTACATAATGAGCATTCCACATTCATATTTAATGTTTAGAAGGTTGATACTACTGACATTTATATAAAATGCACACAGAGAACAGTTAACGTTAGGCCGCTGTTGCAGTGCCGCGAGGGCAATGAAGTGCTTAAGGCTACTTCATCACAACGAGTGGCTGTATTGTTTATGCTTTCCTGTGTTGCTATGACTGATAGCTGAGTTTAATTTAACCCTCCGTTAAACATATATATTTTTATTATTTTGATAGAGTAGCCATGGTTTCCGGAGTCATTCCTTTCAGGCGAATGAAGCAAACGAATTGAAACAGCACTGTTCTTTCTACTGTAGTTGTTTAGTAACGCTACATTATTCTGAAAAATTGCTGCTGGAGGGGGTCGGACCGAGTCCAAACAGCTGTGGTGAAATCATCAGGACATCAATGCTATCACCTTTTTAAGATTGTAACAGTACAGGCTGACTTACTATTTTGTTTATTAAAATTATTGTTTAATTTCCAAAATGAGGTAATGACACTGACGAAATATTCCGATTTGGGGCGGGGGGGTGAACGTGGAGCTTACAGAATAGCTAGGTAGTTTCTTCTCTTTCTCATGACCACTCGTCACTAAAGTGTGACCATTCTAAGAAAGAAACCTGAAGTAAACAAAAACCAGTAAGCCTGTATCACTCTAACACATTACTCGACACATGAAGCACTTTATTACGAGTGACCCCTCCTCCAACCCCAACGATTTATTACACTTGTTGTTACATTCCATAGTGCGTAAGAAAATCTATATTTTTGCACAGTTTTGGATAACAGCTTTTTTTTCCCCCCCATCACTGTTTAATACGGACAGAGTAGGCCTTTAGCTTAACAGATTTCAAAAATACGTTGCAGAAAGAAGCTCGAAAACTAGATTCCCAACGAGAATCCCAACGTCCCGTACTAATCTAATTTTAAAAAAGGTATTCATTTCAAAAGTAAAGTAAATTAATCTTTCTGGCCAAAGAAATATCAAACCACAAGGATATTTACCTTCAGAATATAAGACAAGTGATTCGTATTGCCTCAAAGTGAATATATTGGTTATTATGGCTCAGATAAAAAAATAATAAACACCTTGGTAGCCAAGACTCATTTTCTCACGCAATTTACAAACCCCGGCGGATCGTAAAGAAGACGGCTAACACAATGATTATGCCCTTAGTCTATTTGTTTAAGAAAATATCTCTCATAAGAAGGCTGCCATTATGACAAAGTAGAGTAAAACATCTTAGTACGTAACAACGAAAAATTTACACACATAGAAATGGACACACACACACACACACATAACAACATACTAGAGTAACAACAAATTCAACTGGTATATAGAAGGTTTTGACGAATTGCTCAGCCATTTACATTACAAAAAACAAATTACAAATACATAAAGAAAATATAATTAAATCAATACCTAAAAAAAAAGTAATAATAAAGAAGAAAGAACAGACAAAGTAAAAAGAAAAAAGGAAAAAATTGAAACTCTGAGTTATTACAAATAAAATCGTTTACTAAGTACAGAGTGAAATAACTTTTGAACTATGAAATGAGATTTTTGATAAACTTATTGAATTTTTTGTTATTCATATGTACTATTTCTGGATGTGATCTAATTATGGAGTTATAGAGTCTTGGACCAGAATAAATGCTATGTTTAGAGCCAGAAGATTTGAAATATTTTGGTTCTATTAAAGGCAATGTTTTATTTCTTCTAGTATTGTAATTATGAGGATCCGATACATGTACGTTGCGGTATTTGTGAAAGTATTTTAAAAGTGTGAGCTTATAAATTTGTTCTACAGTCTTAACTTTAAATTCTGGAAATATCAATTCTGTTGGATATTCTATAGGCTTTTTTAAACAAATTTTTATAATTCTCTTCTGTATTAGAATCAAAGGAGTCAATGTGATACAGTACTTATAAACCTCTCACTGTCTCTCTGCAAAACGGTTTGTAATTCTTGGAAATGGTCTTGGCGCCAGTTTAAGAAGGATACCGTGTGGTCAGCTAGCAGTATCTTAGTGGCCATAAAACAATTTGAAAATGAGTCTAGCCTCGTGGTTTCAAGCAGACGCGTGCTGAGAGCCGGCAGATGTGGACCGAGCAGACTTCATTAAGACCGCAGTGGTCCTTCCTCCCTGTCTGCCCGCCTTCTGCTGCTACTACAGCTTCTTGTCAAAATAAATCAGGTGTCTTATGAGTCCTAACTTCAACTTCCGACATCTCAAGAGAGCTTAATAACACAGGATGTAGTACTTAGAAGTTCCATAATTATTATTCTTTTACTTGAAAGTATTTTGAGTGCATAGGCGGCAACTTAGAATAAAACAGAAAACGAATTGGCAGTAATCGATAGTTTTGTATTACGTTCTCATCTTAAAGACATTTGCTTTAAAGTGGGCATTTGTTGGTTTGTGTTAATTTATTTCTAAAGAATAATCAATTAGAATTGTAAAATAATATTACGTAGGCTTATGTCCGCCGGCGTGGTCTTGTGGTTAGCGTCGCTGACTACAGATCTGTCGGCCCGGGTTCGATTCTCGGTACCTCCTCGGATTTTTCTGAGGTAGGGAGGTCTGGTAGGGGTGCACTCAGCCTCGTGATTCAAATTGAGGAGCTACTTGATAGAGAAGTAGCGGCTCCGGTCAAGAAAACCACCATTAACGGCCGTGGGTGTCGGTATGCTGACCACATGCCCCCCAATCCTGACATCTGCCTAAGGGAGATGACGCAGCGGTCGGGTGGTAGGCCAAGTCCCTCCAGGGATGTAGCGCCACGGAGTTTTAGTTTATGTAGGCTTGTAGGCCTACGTAGCGTAATCTATGAAGTGCTTATAATTCGAAGTTTTAATAAGCCTAGTATATATTATAATTATCAGTTATGGATTTCCAAATTTCATTTTTTAAAACAAAAATCTGGTAGGATTCATTTAGGCCTACCATTGATTAGAAAAACTTTGCTTATTTTACCAACGTATGTCTAGGCTATGTAAAATTCAATGAATGTCGAAAAACTTTATGAAGAATTCCCTTAAAACATCTGAGGTACCGTTAACAAAATAAATTGTTTGGAGAGATCGAATAAACGTAGTCCTTTAAATATAAAATATTATCAACTTCCACGTGGTGGTGTTTTGTTACAAAGAAGAAGTCAATTAAACCACCTGATGAAATGACCTATTAGTACCTGTTAATAGTACTAAAATCCATTCGCATTTCATTAGGTTGATTGAAAGCAGTCTGTGTTCACAGCCACAATCTTGTCGCTGATAAGTACTTCAAGATCAGGATAAATACTTCATATTCATAAATTTAGATTTTATATGTTAGAAATGGGAAAATATTCGTTTTCTTGCCTCTTTCTGTTTAAGAATATTTTATAACTTCCATGAGGAATAGCCTGGCAATTGGCTAGAAATAAATCAGAACTGAAGGAGAAAAATCTAGGAATTGCAACGTGTAAAAATATATAGGCTAACTCAAGCAGTGAAAGGGGAGTTGTGTTCCCCAAATTAACACCATCCCTTGGACATAGAATTACTGCTGTGTTTACAAATTGCTGATAACAATCAGAGGGGTGGTTGCACACCTTTATTTCTCTATCGCGTGCTACGTTATCTTGATGACCGCTCAGCAGAAAATAGTGATTCGTTAATGCGTGTAAACTGTAGCGTGACAGATTCATAGGTGCTATAGCCTAATCTATTGCTGCCTCCATCTTGCCAATATGCAATTATCATTACGCAGAAGATATGGACTCTTGTATGTCGACTTGTAAATTATCATAAAACTCTCCCAGCAAGGGGAGTATTGGACAAGGAATCTAAGCCTATAAGCTTTTGAAACCGTTAGAGAATACGTAGGACACTTATCTTTAACAGTTTGTATCAATATAATTTTTCGTTTTATAGTTTAAATTAGCATTCCTATATACATTCATAATAGATCACGTATAGACTATATTCATAAAGATACAAATTTTCTATTTTCTGAAAAGTTAAAAATTAATTAATTTAATTACTTAAGTGATATCTTCAGCGACGGAATTTGTCTTTGTATGTGCACCATATCAAGTAATGTATCCAATGACGGAATTTGTTTTATTATCTGCACTAAAAAAAATCCGTAAGTTCTCCCTACCTTTTCTACATTTTATTTAAGTGAAGCAGGATTTTCTTCAGTGAACACAGTGAAATGTAAGAATAGGTCATGACTGTTAACTCTGGAATATGTTATGGCAAGAACTATTTTTATATACAAAAAAGGCAACGATCAAGATTTATGCAACTGGCGTTCAATCAGTATCTGCTTAGTTTTGATACGGATAATAGAGCGTGCTTTAGATGCCAATCTAAGAAACTATGTTGATCTCTGGGTACTCTAAAAATAATTTACAAGATCTCCTGGCACCATAATTAATACAGCCATCTTGAGATCTGTTCTATGAATTTAAAAATCTTTTTAAAAAAAGCCACCATAGTTTTTTCTAGATATTAGCAAGGCCTTTGAAAATCTGGGGCTTTGCACATGAGAAAAACTATTGCTAATTTCCAATATTACAAAAGCTCGGAGACCTTATATGCAATTTGCATGAACACAACACTTCGCAGGTACAAATTAACCACATGAAGACTAACGACTGCGCGGTGTTATGCAGGGTAGTCCTTTATCGCCAACCTTACATTTTATAACATATTGTAACAAGGGCTCGTCGGGGTTCAAAATGAGAACACCGAGTTTATAATTGAAGGATGGAGGTTTCTTTATTTCCTACAACAATTGCCAATACAGCCAGAAAACTCCAGACTATTTGCCAGTTCACTGTCCTGTTCAGTGCTCACTCTCCCTGTGCTCAGTCCTAATTACAGCACTGTTCCAGTCCAATCCAGATCATCCCACGTCGCGTCGGTCAACTCCACAGTCCTCGCTGCCGCTGTGCGATCCACCCGTCGCGCCGAGTTCCCCGGGACGGCACTACCTCAGCCCAGATCAGCTCACCAGCTCTTCCGTTCACCCTTCCCTCCGGTCACTAGTTCCCCGTTGACTAGCTATTCCGCTCTCGGGTCCCTCCGGTCACTGGCTCCTCAGCTTCCCAAGACACACTCAGGCCGCGCTGATCAGTCCTCTCCGTCCAGCTCACCCTCTGACGCTGAGGCTCGCCGCTACTCACGGACTGCCTCTCAGACTGTTCCCTCGTTGACCCTCTGACTCTTCACGGACTGTCTCTCCTCTGATGTACGGACTCTTCACACTGAACTCTCTTCATTCACTGACTGTCTCTCTCAACTCCGATTCACTGACTGACTTCGGCTCGGCTGCTCGCACTCCTTATATAGCCTTAACGAAAGTTCCAGAGTTGAGGTCTGGAAAGCTCTCCGCCCGCGCATGGTCTAGAATGTCCGCGCGGTGCGCCGTCAAGCCCTTAGCGCGTGGCTCCACCTCTGGCCCCTCCCACGAGCGTGCGCCGTCACTCACCGCGCCGTGCCAGGGAGTAGGCCGCACCCGTCGGCGTGCGGCTCCAATAGCCGTGCTGCGGTCACGCCCACTGGCGCTCGTCTGCCGCCCATCCACTAGGGGAGCGCGATCCTTCTAGACTCCGTCGTTCTAGTTCTTTCTGGCTTACTCCTCCTTCTATCAGGCTCTAGGCTTTTCTGGGCTTTGTCACAATATCAACAGATCATATTTTTCGAGAGATTAGTGAAGAAGATATTTCAAACCACTACGGCAATAAATTGGTCGACAATTTAACATCAGTAACAATCTTTGGATTTGCCTATGATACAGTTCTTATCGGGAAATCGAAAGATACTGAAGTCGAATTAACTAGAATGGCAGTACACAGATTTAAGAAAATTGGACTGTATATAAGTTCATCTAAGTCAATGATAGGCTAATTGATATTGTAAAAGGGAAGATCACTACGGATAACATAGAAATTCTACCTGACTTTAACATGAAATGTCGGCTTCATTCCGTCTTCTTCAGGTCCTTTTTCTTTTTCCAGATGATCTTATTCTACTTGTCCTCCATTTTAACTAAGGGTGGAATAAAGCCGAAATATATCGTCCATCCCACAGAATAGTGAGCCTACAAAATTTTAATGTTTTATAATATTGCCAACTACAGATTTTAGAAATTACAAAGCTATTAAGTTGATAATATTTCAAGAAAATTTATAAAATACAAATTCGAGGGAATAGGTGGAATTTTTTTTACAGACTATACAACCCAATGCATTTTCCTTTCACCCGAATTAAGCATATCAAAAACCTGCAACATGCAGTCTATGGGTGTCCGCAGAAATTTTGTCAAGGGGGCAAGTGAATAAATTACTGTCACTGCCATCTTCACTGCTATTACTACCATCATATTATTACTATTATTATTATAATCATCATCATCATCAATACAATTCACATCCTCGATTTACTGTAGCTGGACCTATGACTATGGATACAAACAACAAATTCTGATATAGTACACTCACATTAGGCCTACGTACAATTTCACAGACACTAACTTATTCACATAAAATGCAATACTTCTATTGCCTTACCTTCTTTACGTTAAACTGTTTTTCTAGAAATGATTTCAAGTTTAGTGCTCCTGTGATGTTGCAACGCGTTTTTGTTTGTCATGAGATCATGGAGGTAAAAAAAAAGGAGCTAATTTTAAAATTAATTGTCAATAGTGTGTTTTACAAGTATAACTTTATATCACGATATATTTTGAAAACGGTTGATGCTAGCCACAAGTTTTTTTGGTCCAGTTATGTATTTTAGTGAAATGTACGTTTTTCCTGAAGTACGTTATTGCCTAGGTCTATCTGTTATGGTACCCCATTTAAAACAATTCCAGAATTCACATAAAGTAATAAGGACTTTTCAGGCTGTTAAGCGTCACTTCACGTTTTCTTACATTGTAGTTTAGTTTAGAGATTTTTATGCGTCAACAAAATATCCAGTGCTCCCCTTCAGGTCGCCCATGGCAGCATGTGATCCCAAACTGGCAGTTTTATGCGGTCATCAAGTTCAATTTCTGCAGTAGTAGTGATTAAAAATCGCTTAGGTGTAGTATGAATAACAATTATATAGAGCAAACACTTAATAACGGGGTGCTTGATAGCGTGGAGAGTTCTAAACGTCAACTTCCTGCCCCCATAATTATCCTACCTGCCCCTGCTTCATATGGCCTAGTTTAGTTTCACTCTCATCAGCTTTGGTGCATATGTTTCCGTCTTTTTCCTCAATAAAACCTTGAAACAGCTTGCAGTATTTTATTACTAGACAGAGAGTTCGGCTGTTTTGCTCATTTATAACTAGAAAATTATTGAGGCCTACTGGTCATTAGGTGAGCAGAAGAGGAAACAGTTATTTTCGTATTCTGTTCATACGAACCTTTCTTAAATATTTAGCTCAAAGATTTCAATTTAATACACTGGTATCGTACATTTGGGCTAAATAAAGAATACCATTTTGCGAAAGAATCGGTTCATAAACAAAATCGCTAGCTATTTCACCCCAGGAACTTCTTTCAAGTCTTACGACCTTATTTCTTCAGTAAATCAACACTTCACCACTAGAAGACCTGAACTAGAATCATCCATAAAACATTTGCTTACAAATCTATTTGAAACGGATTTCAGTGTTCAGAAAACTAATGTAATAAAAATAATACGCTTTATAGATTGTAAGCTGGTATAGCCGAAGGAAAGTATTACAGTTTCCAAATATCATTTTTAAATAAGAATTAATTTGAAACATTTAAAATTATATGTAAATACTCGTAGTTATGTTTAGAAGGTTCAATTCTTTAGCAAGTGTGAACTTAGCTTATTATCCGGACAAGTAATCAAGTTCAAAAGTTGGGGAAGTAATTATGCTGTCAACATTTTTAATTTTTACTGTCACATAGAATTATTGATTATAATAATTACACTGATAAAGTATTAGGAACAATAATCATGACAAGGATGATGATAATTACACTATAACATTTGTGTTGATAGCAATAACAATAACGAAAATCCCTTTAGGCAGGCCTACAGGCTGAGGTAGATTTCAAAGTGCTTTTGGTTTAATTTATTATCGCTGCGCAGCACTCTTCTTTTTTAGCCTTGGCATGGCAAACCTGCAGTAAAGAGGAAGAGCCTACAATAATTTGTTTTGACAACAAGAATAAGATATAATATTCTGGGAGGCCGTGCGCAAGATCAGCAATGAATAAAATTAGCAAAGCCGCTAAATAAGACAAAATTATGATATTATAATAATTCTTTTAAGTGTTATTATTTTCAAACATTAAAATCTCGCGTCATATGAGAGCTATCAAGAAACTAGTTATTGATTTGTAGAGTACTCATCAAGAGCTTTTCAACGATACCCCACAAGATGTGGTTTCAAAAGTTTCGAATTTTCATCCCCCACCCCCACCCCCACCCCCACCCCCACCCTCACTCGAACCCCCGAATCGTTGGTGTCACTGTGAACTCCATAGGGAGTACTCTAATTTATTCAAACAAAGTTTCCCTCTATACTTCATAGGGGCCGAGATATAAATGTTTTAAAATTTCAACCCCCTCCCCGACCACCCCCTTGGGCCAATTTTGCCCATTAACGAACTTGTCCGAACTATTGGGCCTAGAAATAACATAGTAAAATTTGGTTCAAATATCTTCAAAATTACGGCAGCTATCGTGTAAAGATATATTTATAAATATCACCATTTTTTTTTTGAACGGGCGGTGGTTTCGTACTTAGGGGAGCATGAAACGTAAAGATATGAAAGCATTTTTCGAAAATCATGACATGGTATCCATTGCAATAGGTAGATTTTTCTTCGAAATCTACCTAATAATAGTAATAATTGTAATAGTAATAGTAGTCTAATACTAATAATATTAATAATTAAAGATTAATGATTTAAAATTATTTTTATAATATTGATAACTGAACTATTGCAAACATATTTGCATCCCCTGTTGTGAAACATACGCGGTAAATTGTAAATAATATTTTATTTACATAAAGAATATCAATTAAACCACTACAAAGCCACAGTGGTTGGTCAGAACTAACCCTCTCTGTTGGATGTGGGGTTAAAAACTAACGCGGTATACATGAAATATTTCACTTCAAAAACTGAAACCTTTTTACTGCTGTAATTATTAATCATTTGCATTTATATTTCATATTAAAACACATTCCACGATGCGTATTTATTTTTGTGAAGTCAGTAGAATAGGCCTGCCATAACTCGGTTTGAATCCAAAACTAATATTGGTCACATTTATTGATGTTCTTTGTGGTTTGCCAATTTATTTCTCTTGTGTAGACCTAATATAGAGGAAGGTTTATTATTATTATTATTATTATTATTATTATTATTATTATTATTATTATTATTATTATTATTATTATTATTAATAAATTATTATTATGTATTATTAATTTATATTAGTTATTATCAAGTTATTATTATATAATTATTATTAGTTATGAGTTAGTTATTATTATTATTACTATTATTATTATTATTATTATTATTATTATTTCATACTAATAATATGTTTTAATTGTTTGATTGTTATTAATTTGTAGGCCTATTTTTCTTAATAATTAACAATAGCCTATATTGTAATTCCTGATGAGGGCTAACTTCAAATCCACTTTTTGAAAATATACTCATTTGAAATGTAGTGTCTCGTACACAAAAACCACCATCACTAGCAACATAACACTGATGCATTTCCTGCCAAACGCGAGTAAGTTTAGTTTAATTAAAACCTAGAGAACCTACTGGTTTTTTTTATGGTTGTGGTCATCCTTATTGTCACTCCTACCTAGGAATAGAATATCTAATTAGTATAGAATTGCATTAAGTTATAAATTTCCTACCATTAAATTCTGTAACATTCGGTGATATTAATGTTGTGATTATGTTATAATACTGTTTTAGCAATATTAACTGCTTAGCCTGTACGCCAGAAGTATATGGTCAGAGAAAGGGTGATAATTTCTCGATTAGAACTTTGTAGGCTACTGTTTCTAAGAAACTAGCTTCTCCTGATAACCAGGGTATACAAATACTCGTATATTCGAGGACATTGTTCCTGGGAAATCTTTGTGTTTTTGTTTTTTCTGACTGCATTTCATCAAATTTCCGTCCTTATTTGTATTAGACTTGTATATTTATTATTATTATTATTATTATTATTATTATTAATTGAACTAGGAGGTATAAGCAGTCTAGGCTACAAATAAAGAAAGAATCTTACAAGATGTTTCTACTAGACCATAAAAATACCTAAACGTAAAATACAACGTTCCAATGGCTTTGTGATTGACTGAGAATAATCAAGTTTCAACGTAGGCTATATACATGCACGTTATATATAGGCCTATATAATATATATGTGATAAGGTAACGTATCATCTACATTAATAAAAACTGCACAAGACGTATGGCTAAATACTTAGGTTATTTAAGCCTGCACACGAATATAACTTAACATTATAAAGTAAAGTAAAGTATAAGCAAGTAATAGTCGTTCATTTCCGATCTCATAAGGATGGTTACAATTCCTCTGTTCGAAAACAAGATTGGTATAACTTATCGTACTTGTAGTTAGTACACCAATATACAGTCTCCAATATTCTACATATATTCCAAAACTACAAATCTGACTAAAAACATAATACAGTTGGCCAGTCTGTGCAACATTAAGCTGAATTTTTTTACTGCTATGATCTGCATTGTTTAAAAAAAATAGAGGATCGCAAAGTTTATTTTGAATAAACAACATAATCGTAACTTAGATTTAATAGGGTTTCTTTTAAATTTATTTAGTAGACCTCCATGGATTTTAGAAATCTTATTACAAATAACCTAAAATTCATGTTTTTATTATAGCTTTCTTACTATCTGAGCAAATGATTAATAAGACAGAAATTCGTATTTAATTATTTAACCTATTGACTAGGCCTATTACTAAATTAAACTAGTTTACTGCATTTTAAACAGTTTCAACAAATAGGCCTATGCCTAGTTAAAACAAATTAATTAATTAAATTAATTTCTATCTTTTCTGGTTTGTATTTCAACTGATAAGCAGTATCATTGAAATAAATATGACGTACCTTTTCTTATCTTTAAACCTTTATGTTATGTTATGTGTATTTCAGTGTAAAGAAATTGTCTTCAGGGTACAAATATTGTTTTGTTGATGGGTGATTATTTAAAATTAGTAAAAATGTTCCTTTTTTTTCAAATATAATTTAAAAACTAGTAAAAACCTTAAAATGGTTTAAAAAAATTTATTACTGCTTCTTATTTTTGCTTTTAAAAACATTTTAAATTCACAACCAACCCAAACCATAGAGTAAATAAAATCATAACTAACTTATAGATATCCTTAATTTTAGATTCCTTTGTTTTTTTTTTTTTTAAATGAGACTTGCTTGATTAGTGTGAAGCGTTAATAATTCCGTCAGTATGATTTTTTTTAAAAAGGTACTGTAGTCTTATGATTTGAAAGATTCGAAATTCTCTTGGCGAATACTATTGATAACATGATAAGTTATTCATGGGCTACGTATTAGCCGAGTCGAAGTTTTACAAGGTTCCGATCTTTCCGACTCCAGCTCTGAGTCTATCTTCTCGGATGGCACCCACCAACTGCTCCGGCCTATAGGCTATAGCCTATACAGGCATACTTGAACATCTAGTTAGTCTTCTCAATCAGACTTGACGTAATTTACATTTCAAATTTAAAGTTTATGCTCTCTACGGACGACAGACTAACAACTGAACGAGAACTGTAGAATCAGATAGTGATAAACTTAGGCCTATATGTAAGAATTCAAAGTATGAGCTTTCATTATTATAGGCTCATATGAAATAACCGCCCCCCATGGTTGAGTCATTAGACAAGCGATGGGACCCGGGATCGAATCTCGGTGGATCCATCTGGAATTTGTGAACAAAATGGCAAGTTTTTTTCGGGGAGCTCCTGTCTCCCCTGCCAATATCATTCCACCAGAGATCCATTCATCATACTATGACCGTTGGTTGCAATAAAGGAATTACGTATGGAATAACCGAACGAATACAGCATGGATTAGATTAAATAATATAAAATTTCATCTACATTGAATGGGAAATGTGTACTCTTTCTTTGTCACATTTTACAAGCAGGGAGGGACAATGAGGGTATGGTTACCAGAATTTTATTTCAGAAAGCTATTAATGAAGGCTGTCGCGTCACACGGTCCACGAGTTGCAACTCCCCCTCTCTAAGTTGTTAAAGTGTTGGTTTTACTGATAGCATACGCGTGTCGGCAGCCTTCTTGTCTGACAGGCAGCAGACAAGATGAGGATGCTGTTTCCTAGCCTGCTGGACCAGGCTATCTGATCAACCCCCTCCCTGACAGGAACACATTACACGCTACGCGCATGTGCCGCTCCCCCCAAGCTTTCCCCTAGGGTTCGTATTGAGGGACAGTCCGCCACCTCCTGGGGAAAACAGGAACTTCTTGAGCATGCCGATGCTTCCTGGTTTTATTGTAATTACAGGAATATCTCTCCAGGAAGTTGGAAAGCAGGATGGCTCTGTCGGTAACATTTTTGCAGCCATGCGAACAATGCTTTATTGAAACCATTTTGTATTAGTTTTGCGTTAGGCCTATATCCTGGTCTTGTTCACGGTGAATGTTCACAACGAAGTCTTTTGCAATTTACATTGGTTATGTCGCTTCAAGCTAATTATTGCAGTGTGCATGGACGTACTACTAGAAAAATGAATGATTTGCATAGACCAGCTAATTTATCAAAACTCTTTCAGAAGGGTGCTTATTATTCTGCAATACAGATTTAGAATAAGCTTCCAATAAACATTGAATTATTATTAAAAGCCAATGCAAATCTTTCAAAATATTTCTCAAGGAATTTTTAATAACTAACACCTTCTACAACAGGCATGTCAAACTCAACTTTTACTAAGGGCCAACTTGATTTGGTACATTGAAGTCCAAGGGCCGCATGCCAAATTAAAACTTTTTTTTTCTTATAAAAGTTGAGCATTTTTGTATATTTAAAAAAAATGCAACCTCCCGACTATTAAATTTTAACACACCATAGAATAAAACACTATACATCATTCTTGCCTTGTGCTGCTTTGAGTAATTAATACATTTTAAAAACAATACACAGAAAATGTGTGATAACATAACAGAACTTGAACGCAAGACCACTTTTAGGCTTACACTCATTAATCTTTAATTGTGTTATGTTGGAAGCAATACGTTTTAAAAAGAGTACACAGAAAATGTATGGGCAACCAAAATAACTGAACTTTAACGCAAAATCACTTACAACTTCTGGGCTTATACTCTTTATTAATTAAATAACCGTGTAATGTTGGAAGCAATGGGGAAATCTTCTAAATCCCAGTAGGTAGGAAAATTAATTAAGCTGCAGCATACCAGTTGCCCTTCTCAGAGCCTTAATATTATCATACAACGAAATTACAAACTGATCCATCCAAACTGTAATTTTAAATGTAAGTCATTTAAATACCTTGAGTTATCTAACGTGAATGTCAAATCTCCAAGCCAGTCACTGTCATACTTAGTTTTTCGGGTGATTCGCCTTTTATTTCTAAGAAAACTTTAATTTCTTTTTGAAGGGGGCAAGAGCATTTTAAAACTTGATGTCAAGAAAGTCAGGGAAATTCTTAATAGCATGACAAGTCCAAAACATGGTCCGGTCCATTTTTCTTGTTTTGGGTACAATGTTTCCTGGTGAACAATGCTTTGCATAGGCACTGCACTATATAGGCAGTATTTTATGCGACATTTCTATGCTGATAGAAAATAAGGTTTTAGCATATTTTATTTCACAATAATTTTTGCGTACATTTTTATGCATTTTATCTAAAACTCTAGGGGGCCAAATTTATTAACTGAAGGGGCCACGTGCGGCCCGCGGGCCGCGGCCATGTGTTTGACACACCTGTTCTACAGTATGGATAAAAAATTTCAGCTTAAATAAGTTTGGCAGCTTACAGTTTTGTATATTGTTGTTACAGTATATCATGCATGTAGGCTATATTTTGATTTGACGTGTTCTATATCCTTGAATCTCTCTCAGCACAGGATCTACAGGACATTTACATCTACATTAGCATATTATATACGAGGGACGTGGACTGTGGAAACTTAAGCAATGAAAATCCATTGTATCCCTTCTTTAATATTGAGTAGGCCTATATTTTAGAATGATAATAGTCATTTTACAGGTAAATCCAATACTGAAAGAATGTATAAACAAACAACTTTATATTAAAGAGAGAGTGATATTGTCCACCGCTGTGGCTCACGGGATGCGTTCAATCCTCTCACGCAGCGGGCCCGGGTTCGATTCCTGGTCGGGACAAGTTACCTAGGTGGGGTTTTTTTCTGAGGTTTTCCCTCACCTCCCATCCTCGCCTTGTTTGGAGTGAGTGTGTGTGTGTGAGTGGTGTGTCTCGTCCTATGTGTTCGTGTTGACTCGGAGGTGGCCTCGGCATTGGGCTGATCACTCATCCGGGGAGGCCCTCCATGTCCTTGTCTGGTAAAAAAAGTATGTATGTTATCCAAAGATAATCCCTCTCCCGACAAGTCGCGGCCCTGTAAGGCCCGGGCGGCTTGAGTCGCTTAAATCCTAAAAGGGAGAGGTGAAACTACGATAAAGGAAGAAAGAAAGAAAGAAAGACAGAAAGAGAGTGATATTAGTAATTTCACTAATTAGCGCGTGCTTCCCAATAAAAATAATGAAGAATTCTTTAAAACTCAACCACATTAAAAAGTATTTATTACCCACATATTCCATCTCTAAATATATTTTCAATAATTTCTGTAGGTAACTCTACATATAATAAATATATTATTAGAGGAAAGTGCAATAAACCGGACTCGCCCCTAAAGTGAACCCCCAATCTCCTTGCTTTGCATTCTCCTGAAGTCTAGCGGGACCAAGCGTAAATAGTAGTTCTACCACTCTGTAGTGAAATGCACATGTTCACATACACACACAGACAGTTTCTGAAAATAATTGTTTTTTTATTTAGGGGAACCTAAAAACGTGTATTTATGTTAAAAACTCAACTTTGAATTTGGGGGTCGAACAAAATGGATGAACTGAATAAAAATTAAGTAGTTACTACTAGCAATAAGTACTAGCGGTAGTAATTACTTTTAGCAGTTACTTACAAGTGCCAACTTTTACTTAATTTTGGGTGAATAACCTTATAGGCCTACTACTACCTATAGGCCTATGTTAATACTGGATGAATATTAGTAGTAACTACGTGCTTAGCTGTGCAAACTACATGTAATGGGTCATGATTACTTAAAGTAGGTCATGTTATCTTTATAATCTATATCAGGGGAAGACAGAAGGTTGCTCTGTGACGTCACTGCTTCCTGCTCTCACTGCTCGCGTTGTACCTTTGCGAGGAGTATGTGAAATGTAGGCATCAGTGAACAGGGGGGAAGAGAGGGGTATTAGTATTGCGGGCAGGGGGAATTTAGGGGGTTAGAACTTACGTAATACGTGTTTCCGAGTTAATGAAACATCAATCGATTTTCTTGATAGTTTATCGGTTAATTACAGCACAGTAGTTTAACATATTATAAATGATTCTATTTTTCTATTCTGTGAGAACAATTGCCTTTCCACAAAATCTATGTTCTTTGACAAAAATAGACAATACTATCATTTGAATTAACATAATTCACTACTATAAAAATAATTAAAAAAATGAACTGAATTAATTACCATACAAGCTCGTCTGCACCTTAGATGATACAAGATTACAGTAACAATTTTCTGACTTTCCTGTCTCTTTTTTCTTTAACAAGTTTATCAATGTTGGGACGTAATGTTTGAGCAATATTTAATCGAAGACTACATTTAGGTTGTGATTTGACAATGTACTTCTTGATTTGAGCTTTGCACATTTCATTAGTGAAAAAAATTGTTCGGCCACATATGTCGATCCAAAATTACATAATATTCGTGCGGCAAGTTTCGGGAATCTGGTTTCAGAGAAATTTCTGTAAAAGTTACCCAAGACCACTTTACGTTCGTATTTGTCCTTTAACAGATCGTCGCATTGTAAGTTTGGCAGTTCCAACTGATACGGGCAAGGAACGTCTTTGACATTAACTAAATATGGGGTAGCAAAAAGTTTAAATATTGGAGAAAGGTTTTCCACATCCTGAAACCTCGATTCGAACTGAAGAAGAATGTTTTGCAGAACTAACACATGTTCTGCAGAGAGAACACTATCAGGATCGCATCTTGCATTAACTTTGAAAAATGCTCCGTATTTCCAACCAGAAGTTGTTCTACCCACAGAGCTAAAGTGAATAGGTCCTCTAGTACCTAAATCTAGCGTACTCTAAACACCCCTACTACCGTGCGCTCTTGCTGACGTCACACACATGGGTTCCGCATGCTCTTGCTCCACAAACGTCATCACAAGACGTAGTTGACTTCCCCTGATCTATATAATAAGAGGAAGTGTTTGTCTTCTTGTCTGTTTGTCTGAGTGCGACACCCAGCCAAATCTAGGGCACACGGAGATCTTAAATTTTTTACATAGATGGAGTTAAGGGTGTCTGAATGCACCTTGAAGCAGGATTTTCAATTTTTGCATTTGTTCGAAAATTATGAGCCCCCCCCCCCTTAAAACTATCGGAAAACTTTTTTCCTCACTATTGCAGCACAAGATTTTAGTAATAGGCAACATTTCATTTGTGAAATTAATGATAAGTGGCCTTTCACTTTTTCCCATAGCAAAGGGGAAGAAGAGCATCGCGGATATATACAGTATATTTGTTCAACGTAACGTATGGAGATGTCGATTGCTTTGATTTTGTTAGCCCGCTCTGCTTGTTGTATTTGTTTTAACATTACGGCACAAAGAGATCTGAAATGTTTAACATAAGTGAACGGAAGGGAGATCATGAATGTAGGTCTGAATGGGAAAATTTTCTCAATTTGGATGAAACTCACGATGAGGGCTGGGAGGAGGGGGGAGTATAACTTAGTTTGAGTCAGGAACTCGAATCTGAGGTCTTCCCGGACGGCGCACTCTAATCGTAGAATGCACCCCAAAGCCGGATTTTTGTTTGTTTAATTATTAATATTTTAATTGTTTATTAAGAATTTGCATATAAGCGTAGGGTTCATAATTCTATAGTTCTTTTAATCATTTCACTTTCAATCTGTATGCCCATATTGCAGCATATGAGTCATTTAGTAGTTTTAATTATTTATTTACTACGTCTAACAATATAATTAATAATAAAATTAGGAAATTAGTGCAACTTATTTAAAAACTGCGAAAGTTTTAATTTTTCCTGTTAAATGTATTATTAAAAAATCTAGCGAATATATAATAATTGTGGGCGAAGTCACAAACACCCGCTAGTTTAAAATAAAACAAATTAAAATTGTGAGATTTAGAACCTGAACACTACTTTAGATTGGTCATGCTGATCAAATAAAAAAAATTGAATCTGTTCAGGTAATAGACTGATAGGCCTACAGAGATAACTTTTTTAATCATTATTAAGTACAGTGAATTTTGACTCTGATAGCTTGGATCACTTAAAAATGAAAAATATATATCGTCTGTCTGTTTGCTACGAGTTTCAATATTTTCATCCATGAAAAGTGAAGTAAGCCACTCCATATTTTCCTTTCTGAATCTACAAAATTGTGTCAATCATATTCTTGAGCCTCCATTCGATCTCTGTACACTTTTTGCCTCCTTGTATAAACATGCATTACGATTGCTTCCAATCTTAAGCAAAGTCTGTACTAAACTAGGAAATTTCACGTATTTAGTGGTATTGATAAGTAGATACTTTTATTATTAATATATTTTGCAGCAGGTATACTATTTGATCTAGTATGTACTGATTATTTGGTAGCAGTATTTACTGAAATATTTTATTCACTAAAATGCTAGTGTTTGCTTAAAATTTTGCAGTAACAGTATTTGCTGTCATTTATTCACTCCGCCCAATACTTCCTGTCCCTATTAGTACCTATGGTATGGGCAGAGGAAGTAAAAATATGCAGTAGTTAAGGAAAATAACTAGCCCCAGTAAGCGAAATGTGAGGGGCATATATTTTACTCCAGTTAACTATAACCTAGACTGCGTAAGAATTTTGTTTCAGTACTCGAGCTTGTCATTTTTTTTTTTTTTGTTATGGGGATGGAGGAGGCTGGATTTTTGTTTGTTTGTTGTTTGTTTACAAAGAACCTTGAAGACATTGATTCTTGTGGTCAAGGAATATAAGTTTCTTGTCATTGAAAGTCGGGGAAAAGAAAGAGAAATTTATTTAGAAATTTCTACTTACATCCCGATGTATGTAGGCCTACAGGTAGGGGGGAAAAAGCGGACCGACTACAATATCTAAGTTGCCGATTTGAGCCATTGTTCATGCCTAGCGGCATTCACAGGATAGCAGGGAATGTATTGAAATTTGTTCTGTAGCCGATAAATTCCTTGAATTGATAAATAATTTCACGTAATTTGCTTATGAAAACAAACGTTTCGTTACATCTCTTACATTTATTTACGTATCACAAGGCTCTGAAATCAGCTACAAGAGATGGTCCGCTTTTTTTCCCCTACCTGTACACATGCTTTATTTACTGTAAATATACTTTCTCAGGTGACGACACATAAACATCAAAACAGATTACAGTAATCGTTAATTTAATAAAAATTCAATTTATAACTACAAAATTTAACAATACTGAAGTCAATTAACGTAAATTATTTTAACATTTCAAAAATTAAAAATTCTAAAAATAGCCATTGCTGTTAAGTTTACATAGTACACGATAATTATGAATATTTGTTACATTAGACTTAGTATATAAAGAGACCGTATACATATTCTTACGCACCATTTGTCTGGGGCAGTAGACTTTTATGACTTCTGCTGGTAGATAGCTGTCCTATATATATAATCCGCATAATTATATAGGGCTAACTATTTTATTATTTCTTGGTGTCATGTAATAATTAATTAATTAATATTACTGTAGATGTTTTGATCCATGTATTAATTTCAAAATTGGACCCATCAAATTATCATTATGATTGACGGATGAGCTAAGTCATAATATTGTTCTCTTAAAAAGGATAGGTACCCCCACATAGACCGCTGCAGGTACTTCATTCCAGTCTTCATTTGTTTGTTTCAAGAAGGAATATTACATTTACCTACATTCGTGTTATTAGTCTACATTATTTTAAGTCTGATTTCGTTATCTTTCCTGCCTCTGTAACTTATTTTTTTTTTTCTAATGCCTTCTGTTCCACATGGCAACCCATATTGCTTTCTTCTTGTTTTCAAAGATTTTCCTACATTTTCATAGCTGCCTCTTTCTAAGGATTTCATTTGGTACATTTAATAAAGATCTTAAATTGCTGCTCCATTTGCGTAGGCTATACTAAAGATATTAGCCTGTATTTTTAGCTTTAGGATTAGAGTTGCTTAATATCCGCATAACAAAATATAATGCCCTTCATGTTTTTCTAATAATCTTCAAGCAAATGTCATTTATGTACATTATAAAAAGTAGTCTTCCCACTACTTCTGATAGCCTATTATTTTATCAAACAACTTAAATTAAAAGCATTTGATAAATTTTTAGTTCGTCAACGAAAACAAGACGATTTTAGATTGCAGTATATTTAGGCCTACCCTGAGAGTGCGCTGGTACAGATACACATTGACAAGAAGGCCAGGAATGTAAGGCGAAAAACACATGTTTTATTGCGCATAACATTCGCCTAAAACAGTTCAGAAAAATCAGATAATAAAATATGCGATCCACTTACGTAAAAATTGTATAACCTGCGTAAGAATTGATTTGGACGATGGGATAAATTTATCTGTATCTTTTTAATATGAAAGTATTTTCTTTGAATAGGTAAACAAGTTGAAGTGATTTATGTGCTATTTTACACTGCCTATTGCATTGTGGATTAAAAATATGTTGATAGCTTATTTAAAGATTCCATTCTATTGGAAACCTAAGCAGAAATATGTTGAATTAACGCTCAGATAATTAATTCATAAGTTAGTAACTGAATTCTAAACTAATAATTAATTTTATTTACGCCTAAATTCCAGTTATGTCAGCAAGGAGAACTATTATTTTTTAACAGACTGCAACTGGTATAGATTTTGCCAGTTTTTGTGACTGTAAATTTGTACAAATCGATTGATTATTTCTGTGCGGCTATAAAATGCGGAAATATGATTCCCTTCAGCCAATTAGCTTTGTAAATAGTTGAAATTGAATGTTTTAATGATGGCCCACTTGGTGTTAATATGCAGTAAGTAGGTCTTCTCCCTTGACGAGTTTTAGGGGGCACTTGTGAAAAACTCAAACCCATTTATAATGCAGCCGATTTCCCGTAGAGGGTAGCACTTGTTTCGAGGACTCTTCTAGTCCTATGTATCACAAGTAATTGTATTTTCCATAAAGCTGCCAGTTACCCACATAAGTACCTTCACATACAGTTTCAAGGGTTTTAAAAACAAGGTTTAGGGTCAGATCATTCAAATTAGCACTTGGAGTAGCTCACATTATAATTTATGCTGATAAAACTAATATCGATGTTTGCAGATCTGGCTGCGGTTGTGAAAATTGGGATCTCTTTTACCATCCCCAAAGCCACTCCCCATTCCAGCTCATGGTCTCTCAGCGAATAACCTCTTCACTGTATGTCTAGAATTTACTGGATGGATGAAAATTACGTGTACGTCAAAATACTGGAATAACTGAATTTGCGTTTTGATATTATGAGAGAAACTTTGTTACGAAAGGGGTCTTTGGAATTGCTTAGTGGTTAATTGCACACTTAAGTGGCTGAGGATATCCCCGTTGAAGATGTAGTTATTAACTCCCCTTGTAATCATTTCTTTACACGACGTATAATTGCTTTAAATAGGCCAGAAGGGAAAGGCAATTTGCAATGGGTCCATATTATTTTAAGGTGATAATTTAGTAGTAGTAGTAGTAAATGATTTATTTTGCCTGGCAGAGTTAAGGCCATAAGGCCTTCTCTTCCACTCAACCAGGTTTCAGAAAATATATACAATGTAGGTTTACATAAATAGCAAATTAGTGAATAAGAGACTTATGACTAATACTAAGACTAAGGTTAAGGCTAATCATAATAATAAATTAAATAAGTAAAAAGCATAGGTTTCATAAAAAGCACAGGCTTCATAGAGAGCGTAAGTGTCATAAAAGAAAATAGTAATAATGTTACAAGTAAAGCAAGGAATATGTAAAATTATGTTATAATGGAAATTTAAGTCTAGCTGTAGATAACGTTATAAGGAGACTAAGTAATGTTATATACAGTGAAAGATGGAGTGACTACAAAGAGCTAGTTCTGTTCAGTGGGCAATAATTGCTTAATAAGCGCAGATTTGAAAGAGTGTACACTCCGACTACCCCTAATATCTTGTGACAAGGAATTCCAAGAACGGGCTGTGGCTATGGTGAATGAATGAGAGTATGAGGTTGTATGATGACTAGGAATTGATAACAGAGAGTTGTGCTGCGAGCGTGTACCATGATTATGGTAGGAGGATAGAAATGTAAATCGGGGAGCCAAGTAAAGAGGTATGGAAAACTTAAGAATTTGGTATAATAAGCACAGAGAGTGGACCAAACGTCTATTATGCAAACGAAGCCAAGACAGTTGCTTGAAATATTTTGAGACATGATCGTGGAAACGAATGTTAAAGATAAAACGAACACAAGTATTATGGACACGCTGAAGTTTCTGTGACAATTCAACACTCAGATCTCCATACAAGATGTCGCAGTAGTCGAAATAAGGCATCACTAGGGTCTGTATGAGGGTTTGCTTTATTCTAGTAGGAAGGAAGTTTTTCAGTCGTTTTAGAGCATGCATGATAGAGAAAGCCTTTTTACATATATGCTTGATTTGGGAATTCCAATTCATGTTTGAGTCGAGATAGATACCTAGATTTTTTACTGTTTCTGTGTAAGGGATAATCGTGTTGTTCAGTGTCACTGGTAGCAATGTAGCCTTGTTGATGGATGACACGAGTCTTTGCTGTCCTAATACAATAACTTGGGTTTTGCTTGGGTTAAGTTGTAAGCCAAATTTGTTTGCCCAGTTACCGATTGATTGTAGATCTTCGTTAAGGAATGTTACAGAGTCATTAATTGCATCGGGAGGTGAGTGAATATAGATCTGAAGGTCATCTGCGTACAGGTGGTGTTGGGAGTGTCTTATGTGACTAGATATATCATTTATGAATACGGAGAATAAGAGAGGCCCTAATACAGACCCCTGGGGAACGCCTGCCTTCACAAGGGAACGCCTGCCTTCACTTCACTCATAATTTAAAGCAATCAAATGCTACCTTTGAATTAACCTAATTCTTTTATTCCCGATTTTTCAACAACTTGTAATATCTCTTTCTTTCTATTGCAACTACTTAAGACCCCATTTCCTCTTCTTAATTCTCCTCCTTCTCCGCTCCCTCACTACTCCCCTTCTCTCTCCCTCTCTCTCTCCCTCTCTCTCTCTCCCCTTCACTGTCTTCGTCTGTATCTTTGCCTCTACCTCCTCGCTCCAATTTTTTCTCTCTTACTCCTCTCTCTTCCATTATTTTACCATCTCTTTCTCTCTGAACCTCCATGTCTCCTGTTTTCCTTCTTCCTCTCTTTTGGTAGTATCTTGGTTTCTGCAGGGAGATTTGTGAGGCGATGGACTTACCACCTGTCCCTCTGTCCTCTCGGAAAATAAGCGTAACAGAATTAATCAAGGTACTGAAACCTCCAAAAGGAGGTCCTATGCCCGACCATAGGGGTTACTGGAAAAAGCCAAGCCAAGCACTATAAAATTTTACTTATTTTGATAATAATTATCAAGCAAGAATTATTTTGATAATAATTATTAAGCAAGAATATACCAAACCTATGCCCAACGTAATAAATTCTAGTTATATTAGGACTAATAATTAACTTAAAAACATTACAGGTATTATAATTGCAACAAAAATAAAACTATTAATATTATTGCCTTTAAAGTCTGCTCCTCTGCCTCTTCCTCTTCATCTACTTCACTCCCATAATTTCATTATTTTATCCTTTTCTCTAGGCCTATCTCGCTTATCAAATTTTTATTTCTCGTTAATTTAATTTATCCTTTATCTGCCTTTCTATCATTCCTATCTTCTTTCCTTGTTTTTCTCTCCTTCTGTTCCTTCTGTCCATTCTATCTTCCCATCTTTCTCTCTTTTTGACTTTTCATTTCCTTATATTTCAGCTTTCTTCTGGGGTGTATCAGGCTTTTGTTTCAAAGTTTTTATTTATTATCTTACTGTCTTTCAATGAATATAGCCTTTCGTCTCAGTATACCTCCAAACAACTGAAGAATAAGTAACAGAAAAGTTAATAACGAGTAATGGACATAGGCCTATATGACTGAAAAGAAATGCAGTACTGTGAGGCACACTAATTAGTGATTTTTGTGACCGTGCTTCCACTCTTATTGTACAGTTAACATTCAAGATGGATATACTATATAGGCCTATATACACACACACATCCATGAACCGCAGATTATTGTCTCTGTTGGACATTACATGAGAATGACATGACATAACTTGTCTGTCAGTGAGGTAGACCATTAAGAGCAATCAGTCATAGAAGAGAGGTTCCATCTGGCGCTGTGAAGTGAACTCTGGCTTAGCTCGAAGGTCCTGGGTTCAAATTCCAGTGTCAGAGGAATTTTTCTCCTATAATATTCTGATGTAATGTCCAACAGAGACAATCTGCGGTTTATGAATATGAATATATATATATATATATCCAATTGTCAAACTAGCCAGGACCTACAGTTTAACATGGACACTGAACCACAGTAGGCCTCCCTATGTTTCTCTTAACTTGAATTGTAAGCGGTGACATTAGTTGTCACTCATCCAAGATATACCAGATTTAGCACGGCATAACAGTTAGCTTAGAACTAAAATGACTACTTGTCCACTTCTATAGGCTACATTACATAATAATGTAAATTAATATATTATTTTGGCAAGAACAAGATAACAGCAAATTAAGTATTTTCTGTTATACTTAAAATTTACAGTAGTACATTTGTTATTTCCCACTCTTCAGATATTTTATTGGGTTTTCCGATGTAATAAACTCATATCCGGAGCATCGAGGACTCCCGAGGTAGGTTTCATTGCCGATGGCGAATTTAGTTACGCTTACTTTCCTGTAGAGGACAGGGACATGCAGGTCTATTGCGGTGCCCACCAGGAAGAAACTAGAGTATGAATAGGACATGAAAGCTTGGGCATTTTTTTTTCCAGAGGCTCAAATTTCAGTTTAGATTATAATGTACTTTTACTTACTCAATGGCAGTAATCAATGCCTAAGCAAGCCAGAGGAACACGATCTATTTTATGGAACCCGAAGGTTCATTGCCGCAATTAGATGAGACCGCCATTCAACCCTATTCTGTGCTATCTCCATCCAACCATCCCTCTCAAATCCTTCTTCCCTTATACCTATTCTAATAATGTCTTCCCACCTACATCTATGTCTTTCAAGTGGTATTTTTTTCCGTTCGGGTCTCCCAGTCAATACTTTTGAGATAAGTCTTTCCTCCCATATGCGCGAAATATGTCCAGCCTCCGTGATATAATTATAATTATATTCGGTGAAGAGGGCAGGTTATAAAGCTCGTCATTATGCAATTTCCTTCAGACCCTGTTTTCGTCTCTCTTTGGTGCGAATATTTTTGTTAGCATCCTAGATTTAGATTTTAAAAATATTAAGTACTTAAGAGGAAATTCTATAAAATATTCAGTTTAGCACACTGTAAGTCTATGACGCGGTACACGCGGTATCTCCCGGGGGATAAGGCCTATATGTCCAGGGTTTTTATATTCTCAAAAATCCGTTCGCCTCGAATCCATCCACGATTCCTTATTTTTTCTTTACATACATATAAAATCCATGGGAGTAATAAAGTATAAGAATCTTACTCAAAACTTACTGACCCGTATGCATGAGATATCAGTAAGCCAAGCAAACATTTAAGAGATGTTTTTAATATGTTTCATATAATCTGCTAAGTAATGCCAATTAAAATTATATTAATGTGAACGGAATCATTATATTCAGTTTACTGCAAATTTAAGGAACTAAGTTACACGAGTCATAATCAAATTCAACTCGTTATTCTCTTTTATCTGTTTATTGCAGACAAAAACTCATCCTTACATATTGCCATCTCTGGCTGAGTAACTTCATGTTGACATAATTATATTACAGTAGGCCTAATATTAATTGTTACATTCTGTGTTAATTATTTTACATGAGCCTCCGTTATTATTATTGTATTGCATTTTCAAGATTTTTAGAAAAGAAGACCATAATTTGCTGTCAGAACTTTAAGTTCAGCTTAAGCATATCATTACGGTTAACAAAACACAATATAGGCCTAAAGAGGAATAAGATAACCCATATAACTGAGATTTCTATAGGCTATCACAGATTCTCATACTGGATTATGAGAAATCATATCCTATATCTAGAAGTGAACTTATTTGCCAAATTAGTAGACGTAGGCCTATTAGTAATTAGGCCTAGTAGGCGCAAGTCATATTCTGATACATTCCTACTAAATGTCGTGAAAATAGAGTTCTGGTACAAGATACACGAATATTCTACTTGTGGTTTCTATAACGAAATTCACAGATTCGATCCTCGACCATCTAGGAATCGAGACCACCGTGTCAGGAAATTCGTGGAACCAGCAAATAGATGTCACAGTTGTCGCAATCTTGTCGAAACGGGCAGAAATCGCAGAAACTAACATCAACTCGTAACACACTGAAATTCAAAGCCATTAAATGTAAAACTTTGTGAGTGCGTGTGTATGTGTGTGTCCACTCGCTATAATATTAATAAGTGGAAGTACTA
Source organism: Ectobius pallidus (assembly GCA_964059195.1). Lineage (NCBI taxonomy): Eukaryota > Metazoa > Arthropoda > Insecta > Blattodea > Ectobiidae > Ectobius > Ectobius pallidus. The sequence continues at coordinate 97,637,035 of CAXKWD010000006.1, forward strand.
AAAGGCACGAGTAACTTCTGTGTGAGTAAAATAACACACACACACACACTCACACACGAGCGCGCGCGCGACCAACTAACCAAACCCCGACCCGGCCCCGGGCAGAAAACTAATTGGAATAACATTTGGCGACCCTTGCTGTCTGATGGAGATGGAGGGAGGGGGGGGGGGTTGCAATCCAGCCAGATCCACTGCTGTTCGGAATTACTGCTCTCTCATTAATAATACATGTCAATGCATGAATACTGTTAATGTATTGAAAACAAGGTGAAAAACCATGTACGAGGGTGGAAAAAGGGAAAGGGGTGTGTTTTGCTGGGGTTGGGGGTGGTGACCCAATGCATCTCTATACTGCTCCAATACTATACCACTGGCCAAATAAATGGCAGAAGTGAATATTTAAAATGCATGTAAAACTCTGTGTGGGGCAGAATTCTAGTTTTCCAGCTAGCAGCTGGTTAAAACCAAGGTTTGAATTATTGGAGATAGGATACTATGTGAGGTCATCAACGGGGATGATTTGACCCCCGAACTAGTGCCCCTGAGTCTTCCCCCAAGGGTCTGGTTAATGACTGGAAAAAGAGAGAGAATTAACAGTACACGGAAAAAAGTAGTGTGAGGGGCTTTGGTGAGAAAAAAAATAAGCTCTAGGGTCTTAAAAAAACATGCGGTTTTGTGGTGGCGTCCATGCTGGTACAGCGAATGCCAGCAGTTAGGCTACAAGAATCCAATACTCTGCCAGCCTCCTTGCTAGCTCGATATCCACTATGCACAAGGAAAATTAATTTAATGCAATATGTTAGGGCCCGAACTATTTCATTCGTAAAGTCTTAGCTATGAGAGTAAAGCGTAATACAGGCCAGTATATTATATATGCAGATGCTGACCGTATTGGTATAGTGTTTATTCAGTCTAAAGTTAATTGAAATGCATGTTGCTTCGGTGAGTGGGCCACTGTACTGTGGCGATATCAACGAGGATTTATATTCAGGAGATCTCGTGTTCAATCCCGGGGCCGAGATTTTTCAGAGATTTCCTCTTCTTTCTACAGACGAAGATAGGTTTTCATTTTATGCTCCACTTACCTGACGTGCTCCTAGGCATAATGTTTCTTACGTGCGCGCGCAACACGCAATCGCACGACGTCACATCGTAAGTCCTACATAAATTCAGATGTTGAAAAAGCTGTTCTATGTATACATATATGACTCGACGTAAACAAATTTTGAACATTCTCTGAACGCTCTACTTCGGATAGTGAAATATTGGGCTTATGATTCGACGATCACTGACCACACATCACACTTCTACTTTACAATCATTTAAAGGGTCTATAGCATTGAGGAGGTTCACTGCCCAAAATTCTTTAATTCTGTGGATGTACGTCAATGAAAACTATGCATCATAATGAGGAGGATGTAATCTATGAACAGCACAAACTTTGTATGGATGAAATTTCAAACTTGAAGTCCCTTAACACTGATATTTGTAATATCCCTACTTCTTGAGCAAAACGACGACTGGACTTTTAGGACTCACTTTAATTCTCGCACGAATGTCATTAAGGTTTTCATGATTCAGAGCTCTCTTAAGATACGAATATACGATTTCTTCTTACTCAAAATGATCCATTGTCGCCACTTTCTGAACAATCTTATAACGGGATATTGATAGCGCATTAACTCTAGGATAATGTCTTAAGAAATTTGCGAAAGCATCTTTCATGAGATTTTTTCATGAAATAGTTTCAACAATAAAAATGAGCTGTTCCATGGAAAATTTATTCATTACAAATATAAGAATTGCGATATTTACAAACAATACCGCTCCATGCCAACAGTTGGTGTGAAGAATGCAAGCTTCCCCCGCTGAGAAGTCCTAGCGAGCTGCTGCGGTGGCGCCACGTTTGGTTCGCAATTGAGAGGAACTCCCTGCTGGTATTACCATAACTTCGGAAGTTATGGAACTATAAATAGCATTTTAGGCACCTAAAAAGCCATTATAAAATACTAAATTGTTCAACAAAGACACTGAAATTATTTTGCGCAAGGAAGTTGTACCTATATATACGAAATAGCTCTCATAACACAACTGCATTCGAAAAATTAAATTTCAGATATTTATTAATCAGCATAAACAACCACTGATACATTAACCATTCTCTACCAAACATTTTTTTTGGCTTTACTAAAATACATACATAAACACACCACAAAAGCACATTAGTCCTCATTATTTCCCACTCCTGTGTCTTTTCCAAAGTTACTAAACAGAAACATGTCTAGTGCTACTCATGACAAAGAAACGTTTTAGGGTAAAAGGGTCTGAGTGTCCTGAGGTCTCTTTCTAACCAACAGAAGAATTAATTAATTGTTTAAAAACAGGAACTTACCGCTGTGTTCCAATACTGGTACAAAATACTTTTGTCAATAGTGAAACTAGGAAATTTTGAACCATCTAACGATATAAATGCGGTTTAGTTATTTTAAATTTCGGCATTTTTTTCCCACTCCCTGACTAAGATAATCCAAGACTCTATGAAACTAGTCAGCATGGACATTGGACAATGAAGAAGAGTATCACGTAGCGAAATGTATGAATCTGGTATGTTCAGAACATACAAGGAAAATAATATCAGGCAGCGAAATCAAAACATATTCAGGGTATCCCAAATCCACAGATACAAACTGTTCAAACGTGTAATTCTTAGTTTTGAAGTCAGAAAGTTTTCAATACCATGAAGAGAGTACTTAAATAAATAAATAAATATATATATATATATATATATATATATATATATATATATATTGAGGGGAAAAGGTACATGTAATCACAAAAAAATACAAAAGGCAATAACCGAGAAAATAGGCAAGATGAAACTTCACCAGAAGGCTGTATTTGTCATAATTCGGACACCTCCTCTACCATTTTTTATATACCTTTATGTATGTATATGTATATATATATGTATATATATATATACATACAAATAAAATAGTCTTTTTCCTTAGCAGCCGATGCCTACTGATCAGTCAGGTCCTAGAAAACACAAACTTGTACGTTATTGTAATATTTAGTTTATTTATAATTACGGTATTGTAATTTAATATTGATAGTAGTGAACTTTTAAAACGTATTAAATTTAATGTAGTGCAATTAAATTTAAGGAATAGGGAATTGTTATATATTCCTGTCATTAGGTCAAAAATATTAGAATGTTCATCTTTCATTCAAATGTGTAAACGATATAATTCTCTATCACTTCAAAATGCTCTTCTGGATTTTGACTTGTCATTGAATCAGAACATAGGACTTCTTCATAAACTGTTATATGTTCCATATGATTTGGCTTAATTTTTAGATTGTCTTGTTAAATTAATTGTAGTTATTGTAAATCATTTATGTATTTTCTTCTTTATCCTCACACATTCGTTCATTTATTGTAGGCCCTATTGTATTTTTTATACTTTACAACATGTATTGGCGAAACTACGCCAACTGTAATTGGGATTTATTCCTGTAGTTGGCAGAATAAATAAATAAATAAATATTTGGTATTCTGAATAATATAATGATTGAATAGCCTAATATTGGCAGTGTCAGAACAGATGAGCTTTATCCATCATCATTTTCTCTAAAAACATTTGTTTTCAGGGTTTCATGTAGTTTAAGCCCTGATTATTTAGTTACAATATAATATAATAATTATTTCATTGGTTGGTAGGCCTATATGGGTATTGAACGACGGAGATGTACTGCAACTTAGGCCAGTGACCGTCGCCGGTGTGCCGGAACTTTGTCGGAGTTCTTTTACATGCCAGTAAATCTGATATTATGGACCTGTCACATTTATGCACACACAAATGCCATCGACCTGGGCCGGGAACGAACCCGAAACCTTATGCACAGAAAGCCACCGCAATACTGACTGCCACCCAGGCCGACAATAATTATTTAACAATTGATTGTTCCGGTTATAGCCTTATAGACAGCTTAATACTCGTGGTGACTTTATTACGCATAGAGAGAAATCTATAGGTGGCAGAGCTTCATTTTTCACACTAGACAGATGAAGACATTCTTTATCAAATGATGTTGGGCTGCATTCATTGACCCCCATAAATCCACAAGTCAAGGACTTTAACAGCATATTATGTGGATTATAGTTCGAGAGTCAGTTCTGTTGCATCTATTCAATATGCTGTCTTTTCCTGAGGCCATTTTAAGGGGTGGCGAAAAGGCAGGCCCCCCTGTAGAGTTGGATATAGGGGTTCTTGGAACTTCGCTATTATGTAGGCAAAATCAGCGCCAGTCCATCATTATTCACAAGAATAGTGCATGCGTCGTCCTACTTTCATGGTGCAGAAATTAATGGAGGCTAAAGGGAGCAAGACTAACTCCCCTTCGCCTTGGGCCGTTTGTATCTATTTTGTTTTCAAAAGCTTGCAATTTCCGCCCACCCTCACTCATTGCAGCAACTACCCCAACTACTGTTCCTTACAAATCAGGCGTATGTTAATGGAACAGATCTCATGTCCTGCAAATATGCATTTCTCGCCTGCCATGTATAGAAAGTACCCTAGGGCACGTGAGATCTCATTATGGGATTTAAAAGTACCCAGACCCTCGCGCATTTTAATTAGTAGTATGATGAGTCGTATGTTAACATCGGGTGGTATTTCAGATGTTAACTACCTGCTTAACTTCCATACATAAACATATAAGGTGGTAAAGTAATAATAATAAAAATAAACTATAATGTACCCATAGCCATAGTTACATGAGACAATTGATTTTCTCTCTCTCTCTCTCTTACATCCCCATAATATAAAGCCGCATGGCTGATTCACTGACTCACTGACTCACTGACATAAATGTTTGCCCATTTCCCGATTAGCTAAAAACTTGAAATTTGGCACACATATAGCTTTTAGCCTGTAACCAATGGGAAAACTACCAAAAGTTCCATTTTTAATCTGTACACCTAAAAACCTTCAAAAGGGCGGACGTAGCTTTAAAATCTCTGCTCAGTTCGCATGGCAGCAATATTACCTACAGTGTTCACATAGAGTTTTGGAAGTTAGAACACACTAGGCTTTGAAGACATGCTAGCGATAGAAATAATTATTTCCGTAAACCGAAAGAGGTGGCCGAGATGGTCTTGGACTTGCATTCGGGAGGTCCCAGGTTCAAATCCCGCAACTGGCCAATTTCACTAGTTTTTTTTTCATGGTTTCCCCAGTCGTAATGGCAAATGCCGAATTGGATATTTACATACCATGAATCATCCTCGCTGTTTCAGCCTTTTAATATCAGTTGAAATTTACTCCATAAAATAAACCACTAATGTTTAACCACTTCCAGGTGAGCTAGAAACCTGAGATTTGGCAGACTTAGGCCTATACCATTAGCTTGTAACCGACGGAAAAATTCCAAAAAATTCAATTTTTATTTCTTTTTTACCCCGAAAAAATCCTCAAGTCTTCCCGCACTTTTTTAATAGCTAAAATAAGCTACAAGACAGTTTAAATGCACGGACTCCGATTCGGTGTCAGTTCAGAGAGAGAGAGAGAGAGAGAGAGAGAGAGAGAGAGAGAGAGAGAGAGAGAGAGAGAGAGAGAGAGAGAGAGAGAGAGAGAGAGAGAGAACTTTCTCCCAGAACCTCACCGGGGTTTGGGGACAGAGCCCACAACGAGCGAAGCGAGTCTACTATAAGGCCTATAAAACCAAACTTCGTATAGGCTTTATCTCATGAACGCACAGCCAACGCTACCTAAAAACAAGACAGTATTCAATTGTGAGATTAATTGCCATAGCAAACTCGAAAAAAAAGAACATTGAATGACTTGTACGAAACTCACTATGCTGGGTCTGTTGGAGGGGGGGGGGGGGCTAGGGAACTCGAATCGGAGGTGTTTTTTGTTTTTTTTTTTTTGTAAATCGCAGACATTAATATTGTTTAAATATTTCTATATTCTTAACTGATATTATTTTATGTAAATCTACAGTCGCGATTGACTCTCACGAATCAAAGCTACTGAAAATAAATCATATTAAAATAATTGTGTTTCTTTTGTTACAGACTTGGTCTAGTTCACCTCATTAAGTTAATGTGGTGAGCAGAAAAATCCACTGTTGAGGTTTGATGACTGCTGAAGTTGAGGTTACATTGAAATCCGAATCAGGTAAGAACCCATAAGATTTCTAATGTTTATGATGAAGGAGAAAGATTTTGTTGCATGCGGAAATAAGCATTAATGTTTTGCGTATTTTTGGTGCATTTTCCGCAGCAAGGGAACAAATTACTTATTCATGTGCAGTGATTAGAGATTACACTGTGCTCTCATTATAGGCTTATCGCTTGCTAAAACTGTACTAGGTAGGGAAATAACTTAATAGAACAAATTAACCAGTTTTACATATTTATAAAATACCATATCAGGCTGAAGACCAACTGCCATAGAAAATAGCATTCGTAAATTTTTGGAACAGCTAACAGGTTAATTTTGAATCTGATGGTTACAAAAATGAAGAAAAAATCATAACTTAGTGTTTAATATTTAGACTAGTAATTTAGTGTTTATGTTTATAATTTACTTAATGTTCAATATTTTAGGGCGTTTTACTAGTCATTCTTTAAAAATACAGTATTAACAGAAGACTACAACGAACACACAAACGTAGGCCTGCAAACAGTCTCATTGTTCGACACCTAACAAAAAAGAGCATTGGTTCATGTCCAAGAACAGGAGAATCTGAAGAGCATTATCACGCCTGATATCGCACAGAAATTAATGATATGTGGAAGAGCGGTAGGAGAAAGGAAGTTTCCCGAAAAAACTGCCCTCAATCCCGTTTTCCCTCACAAATTCCTAACAGGTTAATAGAGAATCGATCGATCTAGCCACTCCGCTATTGGGAGGAGAGCCTAACTAGCTTCTTACCTTATTTTATATTTATTTTTCCGAGACTAAGTATCAAAAAGTTTTAAAAATGTATTGCGAACGAAGGCGTTTTGAAACTTTATATAGCGTAGGTATTTATTTTTAACTCTATCTGTTTGTTGTAAAGAGATGTCTACTTAATTAGGTTATACATCGAGGTAACAAACAAAAATCGATTTTATCGACCGACAAGGCTACTCGCATGTCGACTTAATTTGCCGCAAGTTGATGACACATTATTGGAGGGGAGCGGAGCATGATTCGCCTGTCAAACGCGAACATTGTGATTTACAAACGGCAGATCACCCGATTAATGTGCTACTAGTCATTATAAACAACGGTGCCAGCAATTGATGTAGCACGTTTCAATCGCAGAAACCCGAGTATCACTTTTCCCTGAAAATACCGGTCTCTTCTGCGACTTTGTGACACCCTTTACAGTTGATAAAAATGCTAAAATATATTGTAAAAAAAAAAAAAAAAAAAAAATTTCACTGGGAAACTTTTGTTGGCTTCATAAGCATTTTATATATAAACTAGCATGTGCCCGCGGCTTCGCCCGCGATAATTATTTCAAAAATTAAAAATTAAGAGCATAATAGTTAAATCATAGGCCTATTTATTAACACCTAAATCACGTGGACTACATACCACGATTAGATAGCATCGCCTGGTAAAAGCGACCTCAGATTCGAGTTCCTTGGTCCAGAAAACCCCTGTATAGTGAGTTTCGTCCAAATAAAACAATGTTTGACCATATTAGGGCTTACAACATTCAAGCGATCGCGAAAGTTTAATTTCCAAGGTATGACAAAAATAGACAAAGCCAACTGTAATTGTCAAACTTCCATTTAGTTTAATTCCAAACCCATCTGAAACCCACTGGCAACAATATGTTTTAATGTCAAATGTGATTCGGAATCTATAATTCTGTGTAAGAAGGGATTAAGTATTCTCAAAAACATTTGATTTTTGGCTATTAAAATCAGAATTTTTCAAAATCCTTTCTTAGTGAGCACCTACATTATGAAACGAAGATAGGCCTACTGTCAAAATTCCAAGTCTCTACCTGTTATAGTTTAGGCTGTACGTTGATTCCTGTCAGTCAGTCAGTCAGTCAGTCAGTCAGTCAGGACAAAGCCTTTTATATATATAGAGATAGGATAGGCCTAAGTATACATAGGGGTAGCCGTAGCTTAGTGGTTGAGACGCTGCGCTACAAACCGGAAGGTCGCGGGTTCGATCCCCGATGAGGGCGGAGTTTTTCAATTCGCCTAATCCTTCTGGTGTCACTATGGCCCTGAGGTCGAATCAGCCTCTAGCAGAAATGAGTACCAGTGGCAATCCTTATTATCCTTAGTATTAAGTGCTGGATGGATATTATTTTAGTAACATATAACATATAACTTTTCCACTGCTTGCATCTATCAATTTTGAACAGGTGCGCACAGGAGCTATAAGTTCGTCAAATCTCGTGTTTTTAACTCGTCTGGAAGTCTGTAAATATTAATGTCGGAGGAAAACCTTTTAAAGTATTTTTGGAGGGTAACAAATAAAAATGTGATGTGAAACATGCAACTTCTTTTGCATAAATAAAAGTTTTGCTTCTTAATATAATATATTATGTAGGGCAGTAACATTCTCTTCATGCAAATTGGTTGTAGAAAATGTAGTGAACGTCACACCTCATTCAAAAATGGATACACAACACAAATAAAATCTGATTAATGCACTTTCGTAATTTTCTTTAACTTAAACATGGTCTTCACATTGTGATTAGAATACGAGGTCAAGTTGCAAAAAACATATTCAATTGTTTCAATCAGATGAAAATGAAAGACGAATTTTTCTTCGTGTGAAGTCTCATTAAAAACAAGAGAAAGTCGTCACCAATCTTCGTGTCACATCCCCAGAAGGTACCTATTCCAAATTCCAAATTTTGTTTTCATATGATTTTTCGTTCCGGAGCTAGGCTGTTCACACACAGTCAGACATATTTATGAAAATAGTATTTTTTCAGGGGACTTCAAAACGTGTATTTATGTTAAAAGTTCAATTTCGATTTCAGAGTAGAACACAATACTTCCTGGGTATCTATGGTACCGGTAGAGGAAGTAAAACATGTAAAAAATAAAGTAAAGTGTACTCTACACAGGCCATGGAGGCCTAGAGGGTTCTAGGAGTTTGAGGCTCCCAGATTTTAGACATTCGGAACGTGAAGGTGGTAAGGTTGTCAGCCTTACGCACCGGCCGCCTCTATCCCCAGGATTGCTCCTGGTACTAATTTCTGTTAGAGGCTGAGTCGACCCCAGGGCCAGAGTGCCACCAGAAGGATTAGGCCAATTGAAAAGCTCCAATGACCTAATCGGGAATCGAACCCGCGACCTTCCGGTTTGTAGCACAGCGCCCCAACAAATTTCCCGTGGGTTATTATATGCTAATACTAAAAGCTGTAATCAATTTAGATTTTACTGTATCCCCAGAATAGCATAGTATCAAAGTCCTGAATTTAAAAAATGTGATTAATTTCCCCCTGTAACCTTTATGTCGGTAATTGGATACACCATGGTAAGAATAGCCTATATTTTGTCTACGGCACAAGGCTTTTAACCGAGGTTGCAGAAAATTCAATCAATCATGGAGGATGGCCACAGAGAGAGGTTATCCGAGTATTCCCGGTAAATATGTTTAAAAATTGTAGGCAACTCTTCTACAACTCCTCTAAAACGTAAGGTATGTGCAGCGCTTTTAATAATTAGGTTAAAATTGCAGAACACCTAGTGAAGGGGTTCAGGGTTTGAGTGGTGTATCTGTGGGCTACTTAAGTGGCCCCCTTGCCATGTCTGGGCTCTCCAAACATAGACTTGGGAACTCATAGCCCAGGTGAGGTTAACCATTCTGGCCAATCAATGTGTGTTGGACCATTACTGTAGATCAATCAGTGCTCGACAAGCAGGAGCACAGTCGCGTGCAGGGAGAAGTACTTCCGGTTGCACGTCGACAACAAAAGACACACGCAGAGCGTTCTTATTTGTCCCTTCTTCCTGTCCCTGCCGCGCTCTAATTGATGACAAATCCAGGCGAGGCAGCGAGAATGGAATTATTATGCTGGGTGTGTGATGTGCATTCTTAAGGGAAAACGTGGTAGCTGTATAACGATCCATAAGGGTGAGAAAATACGTAAATATTTATGTTCATCTCCGACAGTTGAAGTATGAAACATATTGTTAAGAATTTTTCTTTTTAACGAAAAGAACATAACTTATTGAATATTTCACTCTGAAATGTAGTTCCGACAAACAATAGCCTAAATTTTGAACAACAGAACAACTGTTTCTGAAATATTTGTCTTAATCCTTCAAAATCACCTTTCTATTCAGCAGACTGGGAATCCTATGCTTTCTAAGAATTGCTGTAGAAAAAATGAAATAACACTCTTTTACATTATTTGGTGTAGGTAATATTAGTGTATGACGCATACTTTTGTGTTAGATTTCTTGCGTAATGTTCATAGGAAGAATATATATTACGATGCACGTTTTGTTATTATTATTTTATTAACGTGTTATTGATATTATTCCTAGACGTAGGTGGGAGGACAATATTAGGATAGATTTAAGGGAAATAGGATTTGCGAGGGATGATTGGATGGATGATAGGGTTGAATGGCGGGCTCAGATAAGCGCGGTAATGAACCTTCGGGTTCCATAAAATAGATAGTGTTCCTTTAGCTTGCTGAGGAATTGTCTATTGCTATTGAGTAAGTAAGTAAGAGTTATTGATATTATTATTTTATTTAACATGTTTTAATACTTTTATTGCGGTTATTATTATTATTATTATTATTATTATTATTATTATTATTATTATTATTATTATTATTATTATTACTGTAGGATGTAATACTAAAACAATCTACTTTCAATAGCCCTCAGATGTGATACTACGTCGCTTTAGGGTTTTTACTGACACCGGTGGAATTTATACTTCTCAACTTTATTCTTATTTTATTCTTCAGATAACCTAGTTTATCCAGATTCGACTCTCCATTCGGTTTTTACAAATATCAGACTCCGTAACAAAATGCAGGCATTTTCAATGATTTGGTCACTTATTACCTTGTGTACGTAGGCGTCGACGAGTCGGGCATGGACGTTTCCTATCCAGCGCAGCACTTACGTAAACCCATTTATCGCTCACTCGTTTCCCACGTTTCTTAGTATACATGCGTTTTTATTCCGAATCTGGAACTTATAACCAGGCTTTAAAACTTAGTGCCCGAACCCAAAGAGGGAGTTGATTCCGGTTACCAACAACCTGAGTATAGGGGGTGGAGGGTGATTGCGTAGGCTGATAAGACAGTCATTGATAGTAGTACCGAGAAGTGAATGCGCTCATAGTACGGTGCCTCTCAAATTGGTCAACAGTGTACCTTGTCATTGTGCGTGTTTAAATTTATAATACGTGTTCGGCATGCCGAAAGTAAAGTGTTCTAAAACGTAAACATAGGCTATATTGAAACATTTGGGAGGGACTATTATACACAAACAGGATAAAGTATCGTTTTGCATGCTTGTAATGTGAGTTTAGATTTTTTTTTTTTGTGCCCACCCTTACCCCCGGAGTGCCAAGCAATTAAGCCTAAACCTCCGGTCAAACCAAATTTTGGTAACCATATGTGATGTGTGTATACCTATTGTGCCCTTATGTACATCCGTAGGGGATGTTGATGGTGTGACGTGTTTGGGCTGAGTACTTGTGTCTTTGTACTTTGGCACAGGATAGACCTAAGTGCGGATAGGTCTTATGTGCAATATTTCCGAGTGTGTTTCTTTTTAGTGACATGTAGTTATGTATTCTAGAGATTTGTAGTGCGTGTATCTGTGTGAGTTTAGATAATGAGAAGTTATTTTGTGGTCTTCCTATATCTGTATTCCTTTTGTTTACTATCACGTGAACTAGCATATGGTAGCTATGGCATACGCCGAGCAAAGTCTGTACAGTACGGTTGCTGTTAACATATTCGATCGGGCACTAAGTTTTAAAGCCTGCTTATAACTTTTGGGATGCTCATTCTTTTGGAAGCCGGCTGTAAATAGTGTATTTCGTCTAGGTTAATTTAATTTTTTTCTAAATACCCTCAAATGGGTACAGAAGCGCGTAGAAAAACTGCAGACGGGAGTGGGATTTAAACTCGGAACATTTTTGTTAAAAGCCTGCTACCCTAACCATTCGTACCCAAAGCACAGCTGCAGATATGTAGGTCAAAGCAACTACCGAAAAGATATCTCCAGTTTTCATATGTATAACGGACGAGACGTAGCATATTATTATTATTATTATTATTATTAGGTGCCAGAATGGTACTTTCTAAGATACACGCGGTCCGTACAGTAATATAGTAGTATTCCTAGCTATAGTACTGCACTCCGAATTAAACACTTAATAATAAGCATACCGTATGTCTGTTAAATCGCTGTAGTAACAAACTTAAATGTTAGTATAACACTCGTGTTGATAGTGTTCGCAATACCAGAACACTTCTAAATAAAAGAAGTGAAACGGAAGGTACTAGTTCAACTGAATTTATTTATACAATAATACTTATACAGGTATTTTACCGTCCTTGATGTTGTCATTTGGTTTGCCTATTTGAACAAAGTGGACGGCGATTCTGGAACACACTATATTTAGAGCGTTCTAAAATAAAATATTGAAGAAAGTTGAGGTCCTTCGTGGGAAGAGCTCTCAGGACAATGGATGAAATTTCATTTCGACGAAATTAAACGTTTAGCCTATAACGCTCACAACAGTGGCGGACGCAGGATTTTTTTTTGGGGGGGGGGGATTTGAATAGGTAGAAAGAATACTAAACAAAATTAATTAACCTACATATATAATTAGTTTATAAAACTGGCCACTTAGAGTGCATATATAACCTTTTTTCAAATTTCGGGGGGGGGGGATATATCCCCTATCCCCCCCTGCGTCCGCCACTGGCTCACAATATAATGCGCAAGATATTAAATCATGCAGCTTTGTAAGGTGTGGAAAGACAATATACCACGATTTCTAAGCCTTTGAAGTGTTTTCCAGTTGCTTCCTTTCCGGAGAAAAGGAATCTATTCTTAATGAAGTAGGAAAGGAAGTAGGCGAAAGGGAAAGAAAAAGATTAATGTGTGAAGGCCTGGGCACTTTGGGGTCACGAACCAGGGGTTGAGAAGCGCACGTGCAGTGAAGTGTCATGACGAGGTCATTATGTGTGCTGTTTACCTTCAACCCCCACCAGGCCCAACCGCCCTCAGCTTCTTCTGAACTTGTTGCACATCTCAGAGAGCTAAATAAAGTGAAGACCAAACAGCATCTGACATCGTTTTCTAAAAGCCTGTACAGCCATTAACTAAAAGAAACCCTTTCTCTTGAGGAAAGCGATTAAGGTATCAGACTGAGATAAATCGAATAAAGAAGAAAATGCCGGCAATTTTTTTTATAATGAAGCTGAGAATTAATATTGATTACAAACTTAAAACAGAATTCTTATATTATTTTGTTTTTCAATAACTGTTTCTTACTATTTATTACATTTCGTCAGGCGTTTAGGCCCAAATGCATTTGTGATTCAGACTTTTAAAAACACATTTTGATATAGGCTAGCCTTATTAGAATGAAAGAAAACGTTATGACCTATTAGATCTGTTGTCCTAATCTCCACAAAATTTAAATTACGAAACGATCTAAACTTGTAGTACAATGAATGCATTTTCTTTTCAACTTGCTATATAGGATTACATATAGCCTATGTAGGGCTATTTATATAATAAACTCATTTCCTTAAATTTGTAATATTGTCAGATAAAATTATTCAGGGTTATTTTTAACAATGGAATTAAATAATGTAGAACCAAAACTAGAGTTGTTTCAAACCTGCAGACGTGAAACGTTAACTTCAATTGGGATTTGTTTCGTTTTTCTGCATATCTTTGTATGTTTAAGCTCCAAAAAAGTCCGTGTCCACAAGTGGTTTATAACTTGCTTTGTTTTAATCACCTGACCCCATGGACGTCATAACTACATTAAGCTTTAAACATGTGCTTTGATTACTAGATAAAATTACTTTAAAGGAGATAATTAAACTAGTAATGAAGAAGGTATGAATTGAATTATGGCTTGTGGAGAGTCCTTAAATTAAGTAATGACACTACTCAATTAAGTTAAAGTTGTAAATTAATGCATAACAATTAACCCCTCCCATGTCGAAGACGGAATATATGAATATCTATGAATAGTCCAGTACTTACACAGTTGCATAGCTTATTTATTTGTTTATTTATTTAGTTTGTTTCTCTCACTTCGTTTTTTTTTATTTTTCCTTTCTTTCTTACAGTTTGTCATTTTTTCTTGAACCTTACTTCCCTTCTCTTTCTTTATCTGCTCTTTGTTTCTTTATGTTTTCTTCCTTCTTTTATTTCTGAGGTTTTTATGTTTGTCTTTCTTGCTTCTTTCCTTTCTTTACTTATTGTGCGATCTTTCTTTCATTAATTAGTAGGTAATGCATGGATGTCTTGTGAATAGACCAGTTTCTCTTGATACTTACACAATTGTATAACTTACTTATTTATTTAGTTTTTTTATCTCGCTTAGATTGTTTATTTGATCCGTTTCCATTCTTTCCGTTTGTCCTTCTTTATTACATATTACTTCCTTTCCTCTTTTTATTGTTTGCCATTTTTCATTTTTTTATTTCTGCTGTTTTTCTATTCCCTTGCGCTTTTTTTATGATTGTCTTTCTAGCATTCTTTCTTTTTCTTTCTTTATTTATTGATTGTGCAATCTTTCTGTCATTAAGTAGCAAGTAGGCTAACTTGGATGAATATCTTGTGAATAGCCTAGTTTCTCTTTATAATGACACATTTATATAACTTATTTATTTCGTTTTGTTTCTCTCGCTTTGTTTGTTTGCTTTTCTTCCTTTATTTCCGTTTGTCCTTCTCTCTTGCAACTTCCTTCATTTCTCTTTCTTTACTGCTTTTTGTTTATTACTTCTTCCATCTTCCTTTCTTTGTTTCTGCGGCTTTTTATTCCTTCTTTCTTTTCCTGTTTATCTTTCTTGCTTTCTGTCTTTTCTTTCTTTATTTATTTTTGCGATCTTTCTTTCATTGAGTACTAGGTAATGCATTCTTTCAGCCCTCCCAATTAGTTACCCTCACAGAGTTAATGGAAGTCTTACTAACCTAAATCTGAGAGTACTTATACTAACAGGAATAACATTGATCGAAAAGAACAGGGAAGGCCTCGAACCTTTACTGCAGCACATTGTCTTGTCTTGCAGACGTCCGCCATTGTGAATGAGACTGGCGAGCGAGTGAGGGAGCGAGGGTGGCTAGTTACTTTAATTACACCCTCTGTAGAGAGGGTTCAATAATGTGAAAGGGGTAGTCTAACGAGACATGTGTCTGTGCAGGCAGGCAGCACTAGGGGTGGCAATCTTGGCGCTTTCCAAATCTGATTTTCTCCTGTAATAAGGGTAGCTGTGTCCAGTAGCCACTTGGCCGTCTTCTCCTCTAATGCATTTACACGAACAAAATTGTCATTTCAGTTCCTAGTTTCTTTGAGAATGGGTTAAATGTGTTTTGTGTTTTTCTCTGAACGATAGCTGGAAAATGACTTTCTCATTTGATTCTGTATTTTTCAGCATGTATTGGAATTGCAGAATTTTTTAGACGCAGATGTGCTGCAAGTGGTAGGCTTTCATTAGCAGCTAGGCTTCGTGCAAGACAGTTCTCCGGGAATACCGGACTTTTGTTACTATTCTTATTCAAAACGATTGGAAGTGCTGGAGTCCTACAAAGTGTCTAGGCCTATATCTTGATTTCTTCTAAATTGCTTCCATTATGCTTACATACAATCCTTTTTACACTATGAAAGTCTTTGTTTTAAATTGAAACCACCTCGATAGAGCAAACAGTCTTGTTTGTAACTTGCCAAGTATATTATGCCGTTTTTAAGCCCAAACTCTTACAGTTTCATCTCCTGAAACGTGCATGAGGTAATTTCGTACATCACTGTTCACTCGAAGTCCAACTGATCACATAAGCACATCTACAACGTAATTTTCACATCTTCATTATCATCATCTCGTAATCTTATTTCTTTAGATTTTATTAAAAATTATTTATCTTATTTTTTTCCCCCATTTTTCCTTTTTTTCACACGAACACACATGCCCAAGGCGGGTCTCGAATCCAAATCATCCTCCACCACGGCTCCAAGATAACATGCCTTAGGTACCGCGGCTAAGGAGACCGGCAGAGCTGTGGCTATGATTTGTCAGTTCGTTTCTAAGATTGGAGACAGATTTAATGTATATAACCAGGTCCGTTGAGCACTAAAATCACACGGGGGTGGGGAAAATAAAGTAGATTTTAACATTAACATTTAGGATAATCTCTATGTGTGTTTGTGTAGACCAATTTTAACATTCAGGATAATCTCTGTGTGTTTATGTAGGCCAGATTTTTTTAGGTTTACGCTTTATTGAAATTAATAAATATATTAAGCACTAATGATATTTGTATAGATTCTTTCTTAAACTTATTTCTCAATTAACTTACAATAAGTATTCTTTGAAGATGATAGAAAGGATATATATGGGACTAACCAGTACGGTCAAAATTTCTGTCAGTAGCTCATCTTGGCTTTCACACTCTGGCTTCAACTAAATGTATTATCGGATAAAATATATTTATTTATTTATTTATTTTATTTATTTATTTATTTAACCTGGTGGAGTTAAAGCCATACCACTCAGCCAGGGAAAAAAACATGAAATACATAATAATAATAATAAAAAATAAATGAAAAACAAGAAATGATATACCTGCATACAAGAAACGTAGGCCTACATTCATTATAATGACAAAAATACAAACATAAGTTACTTAAATAATACTTAAAAAATATATTAGCAGTTATAAAAAAAAGCAGACAAATTTGAAAAATGGAAAATTTGAATTTATTATTTTCAGAGTAGTGAACGAATTACTCATGGGTAGTACTTTTTCAAAGTATTGGCATTCATAATTTTTGAAAGAGATTTTCTGCATACAGTTTCTAATTTCTCTCACGTGATGGTTTTTAAATAGCAAATGTGTAGGGGAGGTTTGATTGCTGTTCACATTTAGTTTTGTTTTATTATTGAAACAACTTTCCCCACGTAATTATCTTTAGATTAGCTGATATAAAAATATTTTTTACGACACTTTATAAGCGATATTAGGCTATGGGTGTGCTGACTGCTGCTGAACACGTGTCTCATCGTCATCAGTATTAATATCAACGGGTGACCATTTTTTAAATACGCGGGCAACGGATTAAGTATTAATAGTTCTTATAATGTTGACGTCTTCTTTAACCTTAGGCTACATGCATTTGGACTGGGTGAGGGGAGTAATATAATCACATGAAACGTGTTTTGGTAAGAAGACCTTATTATGATACTTCTAACCTTCTTAATGAATGAACGTGAGATGCCCAACAAATTTCAGCTCTTTCTAAACACATCTAGATATTGGACAACATACACCAATGCCCATGTTTTCGGAAAATATTCACATGGGGGCTCAAAACATCACAGACTTAGAGTCTAGATTTGCAGCTGCCTGTTCTAAGAAAGGGTATGAAGTGTATGAAGAGGTTCCTTATTTACGGTAGTTGCTGGAAGATCAAAATATTGAAGAGTTAAAATCATAATAATCGATCAATAAAGGACGCCGCACTCATAATAGGATCTGTCAGCTAGGAGAGGTTAACCAGGAGGAATGAGTTAACAGTACCATTTAAACCTTTATTTGACGAGGTTGGATTTCTCACACATAGGCCTATATAAACCCATCCCAAACTGTACAGAAAACAGTTAACACAATGATTAGGCCCTTAGTTTATTTCTTACTACTTTATTCAGTAATATACAACGAATCCCTGAAGTCAGCTTCACGTTCATGTAATTTGTTACACATGGTAGTCTATATGTTTGTAATCTACATTATAGACGAACCCTTATATTATGCATTTCCCTTCATAGCACTGTTATTATTGTTCAAAATAATACTGCACTACTGGAGCAAAGACTAGCATATTTCTGTTTACAAGAGAGTCAATGAAAATGTTTTTGTGTTAATAATTGCATAGAGGTGCAGAAGAAATATAATCAAAAGTTAAAAGCAGTAATGTAGAGCTACAAGGAAAGGGTGAATCAGAATAAGTAAATAAATCAGAAATAAATGAACCTACCTGACTTAAAGATACGAATATATCGAGAAGACTTTCATTAGGCCTATTAGGTCACAGAGGTAAATGGGACAGAAAGTATCTCCTTCTTACTGCAATGACGAAAATTGTCCAAGGGTCATATACTTCCTGTTACTCCGCCTGGTTCAATGCCACTGCACTGGCTTGATATCCAGATATAGAAAACAGCCTGCCTCGTAAGATGATGAAAACCACCTTCATTGATAGTACACGTGACAGTTTATATTGATTATTTCTTCCTATAACAGCTATAGGGTGCCAAACGACGGTAGGCTAGTGTCGGTTAACATAACGGATGTAGACCACACTGAAAACGAGTAGAAAGTAATATGAAAATTACCATATCTTTAGTTACAAATATAAGTAAAAGGAACTCTCCCGAATGGAAGTCTTTGTGCAGTAAGAGAAACTTCCATTTTATCATCGAATCTATTAACTCTGCAAATGGACTATCCTGAGAAATACAAGCAATCTTTAAGTGAAAGAAATTTTACTATTAACATCACAGTTTCTGATAATGGTATGAACGAAATCCAAAACTCTTCAAAAATTATTAGCCTATTCATCAGAACTTCAATGACTTAGTGGTGTGCAAAAGTTTGATGAATGTTTATTCTGTGAAGTCTTTTCAATTCATTATGCGTGTCTTGAAAAATAATTTTATATGTGAAAGGAAAGAAATGGTAGGTACTATAATTAAAAGGTATATCTGATTCTAGGTACGGTGTAAACGGTTGAATTTTGCAGTCGAGTGCTAACATTTCGCCTCCTCTTGCGTTCACAAATTTACTAATATTGCAGGAAAATTCAGTTCAGTTTACAATATTCTGAATGATAATTTTTTTTAGTTTACTTACATCGATCCAAACACTTAGAAAGTACTATATTGTTTTTTCTTATTCATCACAATCCGTATTTTGTTAATTCTTCATGCATTCCGAAGAATCAAACAGTAAGATTCTGCTAGAGCGATTGAAGAGAATTGTGTGAAGATATCAGAAGAAGATATTCTTTAAAGCTGGGATATTATTTATAAATGTGCCGTGGGGCATATCGAGGGTATTTTTCAGTTTCTTTGTTTGGGCAGCATCCGCATCAGTACAACACACCGACCATGTGGAAAGTAGAGTGAAGCATTACAGTTCACAAGTAATAATAAAGTAACATTCCCTGACTGACTGATTCATCTCCTACGAGCCAAAACCGCTGGAACCATAAGCATCAAATTTGTTTAATGATTTTACTGTAGATAAGAGTGGATTTTTCAATATTCAACCCCTAAATGGGTCGCGCGGGAATTCGAATTTTGTCTAGAAAGTTAATATTTAACGACTCCAAATCATAAAAAATTAATTACGTGTAATTTGTGTTTTTGGAAATCAACCCCTAAGGATTTAAAATGAGTAGGCCTATATATATTTATACTGGCGAAATATTGGTCGGAATTTCTTCAAAATTAACATAAATACTCTACAACACAAATAATGACATATTTATTTCAGAATTTCCAAAAATTCAACATCTAAAGAGTTTTTAAACACGAAAAGTTCAAGGTATCCTCTGCGTAAATTAGGGGTTTGAAATACATTTAACTTAGATGGAAGGACAACTTCAACAATAAATTCTAAGCAGTCATGAAAAATGTAGCCGTATACCTTAGTCAGCGCGATGTGACTCCCTTGAAGATGGGCGTACGAATGAAACATCTACACTTTTAAATAACAGTATTTCGATAGTAGAGTCGTCCAGATTACTGAGCAGGATCAGGTAGAAAAAAATTACTTTATGTTGATCTGCTCATCACGGCTAGAAGTCCCTCGGCCTCATGGCCCTTGTTTCTCGTTTATCCCGTACGGATGTGCAGGTGGAATCTACATAGTCTATCTCTGGATTACTCCCTGATTGGGAGTGAATACGGCGATGGACATCAAGTGCTGTTGCATTGAGTACCCTTTGGGGTTTCACCTGGTTTCCTTCGGGGATTCACCTTGTCCCCGCTATCACATGTCTGTAACGATCATCACCTCCGGCGAATATATGTAAGAAAAAATGATTAAATGTCAGTTTTTAAGAATAGGTAATATTCAGAAAGAATGGGCACAACACGTCCTCGATTTTTTTTTTACCTTTGGATCTGAGTTTTCCTCCTTAAGAATGTATAGAGAATGAGAGAAGAGGACCCAAGCTGTTTGAAGGCATCTATAAATTCATACTGTCCTTTGGATCTAAGAAATTTAGCACAGTCATCGATTTTAGGAACTTTCTGTTATTATTAAAAAAAAATAATTGTGCAAGAGATGAATCCAGGGAGAGAATTAGAATGCACATTTTTTACCATTATAATTTTCATATTTCTTCCAATGAGAAATTTGGCGAGCTTATTTCCAATTTATTAATTATAATGTCACAGAGCTATAGGGAATGAGTTGCATATGACTACAATCTCGTATGTAATCCTTAACTCACTTTTTCAAAGGATAGGATACGATGGGTGATAAGTATGAATTAAATTGCACTACCAGCACAAATTTAGATTTTCATATCTAGAGTCGACGAATATTTAGTCAATACTTTCACCAGCAGCAAGTGATAATTATCCAAATGTTTTAATATTATTTCCCACAACATGTTGAATACATGCAATAATAGCTTTCAGAAATGTTTCGTTTGACTTTTTAGTCCACCCCTGGTTCCTTCGAATCTATTAATTTCGTCCATAATTTTTTTCTCTGGCAGGAAGTAATAAGTTTATTGTTTATGGTCCGATCTATTAACTTGACTGTTCTACTAACATAATAACTTAACACATATATTCCTTTATTAACAATTTTTTAACTTGCAATTTATTAATTAAGAAGTGGAAATTGCATTTTTTTTTTAAAGATTGCATTATTTTGTTCCTTGTGCCAACGCCAATAACCCATATAAGTTCTATGTGCTGTTCATTGTTACAGTAGTTGCTATACCCATGAACAGATGAAGAGTACTGCAAACTAAGATATAAGTATTGAAGTCTTTTCTCTCTCCTGTACAATTCTCAAAAAGGCACGTAAGAATCGTTGCAATTTCCACTTAATTATATTATGCCTTAATATAATTATTTATAATTATTTTATAAGTGTTTATTACACATATTATACGTATCCTTTGAACTGTAAATTTTCATTCTTACTTGAATGTTGACGCGTTCCATCACGTGTGTATATTCCGATAGACTAAATTGAGATGACAAAAAATTAAATTGGATGAAATTAAGTCAAATAATTAATTTCTTCACATTTGCGGGTACGTTAAGGCCTGTTGAGTTTCAGGTTAACTGTTTTAGCTTAGTACAAATATGTAATTCCTTTTCCACAGTAACTTTAAATTCTCATTGCTGGATACAGCGGAATTATAGCAAGCGCAGAAGAAAACCAATGCTTTATTTTTTAAATCTCTGTTAAAATTCTAATTTATTTAACCATAATGAGACAAGATGGTATTGGCGAAGTGAGCTCCGTCTCACCACACAAAATTATCCACCAACATACATTCGGCGTGAACGGAGAAGTTTTAAAAGTAAGAACTATCCAAAAGGATAAAAGAAAACAATGTATGGTCCACCCTCACATGTAGAGCGTAAGGCTGTTGGACAAGTTCAGAAGGATGAACTTGGCTATACCATTTTTGTTGTTCGAGAGCTATGTGTACATACGGCAGTAAAGTACAATGCTTTGAAATCCAGCAAGTTGTAGGATGCCCTTAAGGAAGACTAAATTGGTTCAATTGTTTACCGATTTTATGTAATTTATTGCACTAATGTATGAAATTAATTGAATTGGAAGAAATTATCCATTGGACAAATTATTTGAACCGAATGTCACATTGCACTAATATAATTAGACAAAAATATTGCTTTGAATTGATTTTCCGGAAGACCATTAATTTGACAAGGAATCTTGGACCTGCCCACAAATCTGACAATATAGCTCAATCTACTCTTCTACTTATGAAATTTCTAAAACATAACATCAACTTACATTTTCATTTTTTTAGATTGGACATAATATGCTTATACCAACTATTTTTAACACAAATCTTTAATAAATATACTTTTTGTAAAAGGTTTGAAATGTTTTGTCATTTCCCAAATGCAATGTGATAACTGATAGTAAGCCTACATTGCTTCTACTAAAGTGTATTACCGATACTGGTTTTCTTTTACTTATACTGCTTATATGTTAAATTCTTTTTTAAGTCCTGTAACTCATTGCTACTTGAATTCCTGTAAGTTGAAGAATTTTCATATCATAACATAGTTTAATTTAATGAGTATTAAACTTTAATAGCTGATATTTAATATGGTTATGTTATATGCAGTGTTGCTGTATTTTTTGTGACATTTTCGATAATTACGAGCAATATTGCATTCACATACATGTAGAAATTTTTACTACATAATCATTTCACATTTTCTCCATGTTCCGTTATATGTAGATCACTTTCACGTTCCTCTTTGAATAAATGTTTGAGTGAAGAGTTTGATAGATTGAAAAGTGCCATGGGATAGATGTTAATATTTTCCGACACTGAGACTAAGTGTTTTCACATGAGACCACAAAAAAATATAGACAGGTACTAAGCAAAGTTTCGTAAAAGAAGATTCATGTAGTAGCCTCACGGTCATAAATGAAACATAGTTAAAACTAGTTTGTTATTATTTGTACCCCTATGACATTTAGTGTTTGGAGTGTTAATCTACAAAACAAACTAAGAAGATTTTATTTTGAAAGATAAAGAGCACTTAATAAGTTTCTTGTTCGTTTGATCAGCAACTTGTAATTAAAAAATTAAGGATCTATGAACTTTGAAATTAGAGCCAATATTGCTCACTCATTTCGTTCGACTCTAGCCAATTTTCTTACTGATTCAATAACCATAATACATGATTATATAATTTAATATTGGCTCCAAGGGATTTTATGTCGCACAACGTTATACTTATTTAAATTTTCAGATAACCTATTGTATCCAAAATTGTTCCCCCATTCTATTCAAAAACAAATATTTTGTAAATATTTCCAGTCTCCAATTCTGGAACAGTTATTTTACTTTTTTGATCATCCCTAAAATATTTTTCTTAAAACCGGAAATAATAATCTTATTGAAGCAAATTGTAAGGAAATATTTTATGGATGCTTCATCACACTAACTTAAATACAGCAAATTTACATGGTTTAATCGTGGTCTGCGTTTTTTGTGTACGCAGGCGATGAACAGACGATCATGCGCAGTCCTCTGTATCTGGAACTTAATACGTTTAAGCGTTGTACAAATAAAGGATGTCGTGGTGAGTTTTTTCAAGAGAAGCAAAACATTATGAATATGATTATCACTTTTTAAATACTGCACCGGGTGTCGAAAACATGCTTATGTTCATCAAGTATTTTAGTATACAAAGATTTTAACTAATTTCGAAGACGCCATAATTCAAAGATGTATTTACAGAATATTTAGCGATTTGGTTGGAAGCTGGGAACAAATTTGAAATTTGAAATTGAAGTCTTTAAAACTCAGGACACGACTGTAAACGGAAATTAACTAATAAGTAAGTAACAGGATTGAAGTGTTTTAAACTAAAATTATATTAATTATTCTCCTTAACATTAGCAACTTTCTTATAATAAATCAAATTCATTAAATCGTAATTGTTTATTATATTAATACTTAACACAATTTATTGTTTACAGATCTCCATCGCATAAGGAAATAACCTCACTTTCTAAACTTTTCAGTTGATAGGAAAAGTTTCATTTGACGTTTGGTTGTACATTCACTTTCGTTTCTCTGTATAGTCGACAAAGTTTGGCACTGGTGGATAGAGTAAAATGCATAATTATCCTACTGTATATTGTTTCAACCAAAATGAACGATGGTCACATCTTTATTCGAATGAGGTCTTCTTGTTTAACTTCCTAGGCTTAGGCTATACTTGTTGATTGTGCGTTGTACAGGGTTTGATTTTTGCTCATATCATTTATACATCTCATTGTTCTTGTTCTTCAGGAGGAATTATGTAGACCTACCTGAGATTCCCAAGCTGATAATGGAAATGTTTATCAGAAGAGGGCGTGAACGTAAAGGAAATGGATTTCTACTATCTGCAATGTGAGTACATTTCTACTTTGCACTGTTAATCTCTTTGCCTTCTTTAATTATGGTTTGCTCAGTTCAGTTGAATTTTATGGTATATTTTCCTACGTCCGAACGAGAAATCACAGTACGGTTATTTTCTCGCCTAACACCTACTCATTTCCAGACAAACTGCCCCATGTGTTAGTCCAATATATAGCTAGTACAGTCGTCTCGCTATCATCGTCTCCAGCGGTACTGTATTTGAAGTGTTGTGTGTTTATTGCAAGGAGGACACATTAATAGCCGCATGTTGAAATGTAATCATGTCTCCGCCGGAAATGAGAATAAAAGAAAACGCCTAAATTTTGTATTATATTGCAGTTGTTGTTAGATTGACTTGGCAACAGAGTCTGCCACCTGCTTGGATTTGAGAGTGCAAAGTACTGTTTACCCTCAATAAACAATAATATAATCCGGCAGACCGCAAAACGAAATGCCGATGTTTGACTCGCCGTGTGGGGACGAAGAAAATGAGCGCATTATGTTCGTGATATCAGACCATTTATTTACTTTTGCTCGTTATAGCTCCCATTATACCATTCCTACAAGCTTCACCCCGAACATATTTGAAAAATAAAAATCTGTCCGAAAACTGTAATGAGTTCACACCTTGGTTCTGCATCTTATGGAAATGTTATAAGAACCTACTATTTTCTTTCTCGAACATCAGTGACTTCAACATTAAAAAAAAAGATAATGGTTCTAACGATTTTGTTTAAATTGTTGTTGTTTACCAAAAATATAAACACATAGAATTTTTATTTGGATCATTTTTAATTTTAAAAAAAGTTTATAATAATTAAGGAATCGCGCACAATGTGCATTATCTTAACCTAAAACTTAACCTACCCAGTCCTGAACCCGGGAAAAGGATTTTTCACTACTGAAAAATCCCCTACCCGGCCGGGAATCGAACCCGGGCCGCCGGAGTGGAAGGCGAAGAGGAGATATGGAGAAGTTAGGCCTACATGATTATAACCGGTATTCCCATAAGTGAACAAAATTGCTATCTAACTGCGGTAAAATCAATATGTCATCATTGTAGGCCTAAGTGTTTGTGCCAAATAATTTTAGAATTGCTACTTATTTTAATTATAGAGTAAACCGGGGTAATTTGAATAGCGGGGGAATACGGATAATGCTAAGATGTTGGCACTCCTGAGATCAAACGCACAACGCCGTGTTGACGATTATTACACAGTGAGAAGAATGTATTGTTGTGAACTCTCTCTGAAAAAATCAGATTGCTGAGACTGAACTGGACGTCTGTGAATACATTTTTCTGGAGGAAGGTATGTAGCAAAACTCCTATCTATTGGCTGCTTATAATATTTCACTTCAGTTACCTAAGCTTTCATAGATCATGGGATAACGCAGTAGACTCGCTTTAACCCGTAATTAATTCAAGGACATTGTAGAAGTTGTTACCCCTACTTGTGGCGAATTCTAGTAACGGAGCATCGTACCACGACGAAATTTTGTTTTGTCGGCATTCGGGGTAATTTGAATAATCGGTCGCGGGGTAAATTGGATAGTGTTTTGCTGGAATTTTAAATTACACTTTTTATATTATTGGTTTCATATATTACTTACATCTTTATTATTGTTTAAATTCCAGATGGTGAGAAATTATAAGAAAAAAGACTGTAGGCTCAAATGGCGAAAGGAAAGAATGGAGCAGGCTTGAGATCTGTTACAGACAATGAAATATCAGTTTTGGAGCTGCCGAACTGTTTGATGTTCCATATACTAGTTTATACAGAAGAATTCAGTGTGAAAAAGGGAATTGTTAGGAATTAATTATTTGGTTCCTAACAAATCAAATCGGAATGGAGATATTGGGCGTCCTTCAGTATTGGGAGCAGACCTAGAAAAAATTATCAGAAAGACTAAAATATTTGGAATCGGGAGGTTTTGGTTTAACAAAGAAAGAACTGTGTGCTGCTGGAAATTCATATGCATGCTACTATGTGGATGCATCGGAACCCTGGGTCTACTATAACTAAATTGCAATTTGGAATTCTTTCCACTGAGGCAACAGTTTAAGTGTGGCCGATGCGTGTAAACAATAAACAGTATAATTTTAAAACGAGACATTATTTTAACTTACATACATTGTCTGGTCTTATTATGTAAGGTTTCTTACAGCATAAAGTTAACTGCCTAAACTGAAGTAAAATAAACATCACAAATAGATTTTTCAGTAAGATATTTATTCATATTACCCCACGGTATATCCAATTTGCTCCTTATTTTTCAGTCACGTGAAATTTTAGGGGTGAAACGGATAGCTCAATTGTGAGTTCAGCTACAAACATTTTTATTTCATAAAACACCAATAGCTTCCTTAAACATGTAAGTTTAATATTCCATATTAATATTTGTAAAATACAGCGTACATTCCAACAAAAATGTAAACAAGTCTGAAATTATTCAAATTACCCCGGTCTACTCTGCTGTGCAGGTAGCTTACAAAAATAATAATAATTTATACTGCAAATAAAATAATAAAGTTCAGGAATGAGGTATTTGATCACTATGAAGCAGTTCCAAAGATTCATAAATGAAATTGAAATAATTAAACACGTATTAAATAATCAATTTAGAGGGGGTTTACCAAGCATTAACGAAAGTAATCGCGGTTTTATTGCTAATTTTATTTAATTAATGGGAATTAGAAGAAAGTTGATATTACCAATTTCCATTTTCAGTTTTCTCTATGTCATGTTATTAAGAAGGAGTTGTTGATAAATGCTTCTTTTATTGACGTGTTGTGCACAATTTTAACAAATTCGTATTTGCGTAGTAGTTTTTAGAGTAAGTTTAAAGTTTTTTCAGTCTTCTAATTATAGTTATTTTTTATGGAAATAAATTTACGTAGGCCTAGTTGTGCAGGATAAGGTTAGTAATAAAATTTTCTACATTCCGATAGTAATAATGGGGCAAATCGTAGTTAATTGACAAGATTAATATTTTGAAAGGCCCTCCATAATTGTAACTTATGATACAGCTTATTTGTTTATTGATTTATATATTAATCATATGAACTGGTTTCCCAGTTTGTTAACCCCTGGCAGGGAAGCATGACATTGAAAAGGATACGTACCGTCGCTTGATTGAGAACGCGTCGCCCTGCATAACAGGCAACTTCACCAGCACGTTCGTGAGACGGGTCAGTCTAATTAATACTCGCAAGGCGCAATCTAGCTTACTCGTCATTTCTCTTACTGTCGGAAGCACTCTTCTCTGAAGTGAAATATTGTGTTTGGGGTCACGGTATAATTATTTCAATCCTTGTTGTATGGTCGCTGAAATTTGCCACAGAAGTACGGGGTTTTGACAGGTTTTTGTCTCCAATATTGACAGATCTTGCATAAATAAATACAATAAATGACGTAGGTATCTCTTTGACAATTAAGAATTCATTTACAAAATTTACCATCATCGCCTATTCGAATTTATTGTATCGAAGAGATTTCTTTCAGACATAAAATATTTAATAAAAATAATTACTCCAGGCTTGATAATGCCTTCCGTCCGACCCTTGCGTCGTCTACCTATGTGCTTCGACTTCATTGGTATATAGCAGGCGTATGATAAGGACCCAGTCTCCTTCGATCATATGACTTTCTTGTAACTACTGCTTTTTCTAAGTAGTTCATGAATCACTCACTCTCGGTAGGCTGGGGGGCTAAATATTCCCAGTTCAAAACTACTCGGAGAGGAAGCTAAGTATGTTCAGGGGTCAAAAAAGCCGGGATCACAGAATACGTATAAAAATAACTATACCAAAATGTAAGTTGCCGTTCTCTTTTTTCTGTTTTGTAAGCTTCACAGTGTAAGCTTCACAGTTATTAGCGACATGACCTTTTGTTTACAATTTATATTTTTTATTTTAATTTCTTATACATAAAGAAACGAAATTTAATTTAGTGACAACGGCACGATTTTTATACAGTTTTTGTAGGAGTAGATTTGAATTCAGTTTAAAGGAAAATTATTTTTAAAGTTGGTTAGGTTGTGGGATTTAGGCCTAGTAAACTAACAAGTCAGTTTTATAAAATATTTTATTGTTAAGTTATTATTTTTTTTTTATTCATAATATCACTAAATCCTTAATATTATCCTGCTAGCTTAAAAGGCCCGGCGTTGCCCGGGTTTTGTATTTTGTAATTTGAAATTAACTTATGAAAAACTTTCGATTTTCAAATTCTAGGTAAAAAAAAAATTGAAATGAAGAAGAAAGACTTATCACACTCAAACTATTCCCTCAGAAAACGCTTGATATAGCTTTTTATGGCTCATAGAGAATGTAAGAATTTTACATCCCATTCCTTCTACACACTAAGCCTGGTAGGGGTTCAAATATGAAGAAACATAAATTCCGGTAAAATAAAATTGTATTGTCTTTGCGGAATATTATTTTTCTTACTCTCATGTTACCATACAACCGTTTCGGGGATGAAATTAAAAAGTAATTCAATATCACTTTCATACTTCCCTCTCCAAGAACCTGCGATACAATAATATACATATTACCATACCTCGTACGGTATTCTCTATGTCCGGGGTAGAGAAAGTTATGTGACTGCATCACATTGTGCATTATTTTCGTGGATTTCATTTTCAATATTTATTTACAGCAATGAATTATATCGATAGCTTCTCTAATTTGTCAAAGTCCTGTATCACTTATTTCCAAACCTACTTGAGATCACTGTCAACAATACACTGTTGTCATGTGAACTGTGATTTGGATTTGATAATTCTGTGTAAAAAAGGAATTAAGTATTCTAAAAGAAATTTGATTTTTGGCATTTAAAATCAAATTTTTTCAAAATCCTTTCTTAGTGAGCACTTAGATTATGAAACGAAGGTACTGTCAAAATTCCAAGTCTCTACCTATTATAGTTCAGGCTCTACGTTAATTTTCCGTCAGTCAGTCAGACAGTCAAGTCAAAGCCTCTTATATATAGAGAGATAAATGCTGGCAATACTAAACCCATATGATGTTATTACTGAATGGATATCTGAATAAGATCTTCATTGAATATGGATACTCTGGTAAGAGCCATTACTGCAGGAACATAATGCCACCAAAAATAAAATATGGAACTTTAAGAAGCACGTGGTTGACAACGCTAGGAAGGCTTAAGAGTGCAATTGTTGTGAAGTGCGCCAGTCAGTAGGATTGTTATTGTAAAACCCATTTTTATCTGCGGGCAGAGTAGGTGGGGGAGAGATTATCCAGAGTACATAGATCCTGTTCTCGGTACATTTCGGGTTTGTTCGTGTAAGGAAGCTACAACTTCTCACATACACAGAAGAGGCCTCTAGAAACTAGAACTCCCCCGCTCCCCGCTAGTAGACGTGTGTCCACGCTAGCTTGGAGCCTGCGTCGTTTACCTCCCCCCTGCGCGCTCTCGCAAACGTCCCCTCTTCTCTCCCTGCCTGGTGTTACAGAGGGATGAGGGCTATGGGGTTTTAGGGGTAGGAAAGGGGGGGTGTTGTATGGAGAGACAGAGATAGAAACTACGGGTTTACCCCGTATTACACTACTGTTAACGCAAGCCCGTGGAAGTCTAGCCCCTAGGTTGGTCGCCGTGGTGGGACGCCCACCCTCCCCTAGTGTTGGCTATATGTAGAACTGTGCCCACTAGAACATATAACACTACATACATGCGATTGTGCGTGGAGAGGCATTCGCCTGCACTAAGAACAGTGTTTTGTGCGTGTTGTTTTTATCAT
The DNA here is from genome assembly GCA_964059195.1 of Ectobius pallidus. Lineage (NCBI taxonomy): Eukaryota > Metazoa > Arthropoda > Insecta > Blattodea > Ectobiidae > Ectobius > Ectobius pallidus. The sequence goes on from CAXKWD010000006.1 coordinate 97,667,208, forward strand.
CACATGCGACTCTTGGTATTTTTAAAGTGGGGGGTGTGGTGGGGGAGGTAACTGCGTGTTTTTAACACACAAGGACGGAGCCACTCTCGACAGCCACATCTCCAGAGCTAACAACTCCCAAGTACTTGCTAATTACGGACTCGAAGCTCTAACCATCTGTGAACAAGTGACAAGAAATGTGCTAACCTCATTCATAAGGGAGTCACGCTTTTTTCAAACTCCCGCGGATTCATTCATTTTTTTCCCACCCTCCCTCCACCCCTGCTGCAGCAGCGGTCGCGAGACGGGACCTCGCACTTTTTTTTTCCATTCATAAAACAAGTGGGGAAAAAAAAAGAACTGCATGACGCCGCGTGAAGAAGGCGTCGCCACGTGACGTGACGCAGCGTCAACATGACAGTGCTGTGACAGTGTGAGTGCGTGATTCCCTCTACAAACATTGCGTCCGACGCCACAATTTGGGGCGCCAAGACTTTGAGTTCCGTCGCCTCCGCCGACTGCAGCAAAGACACGCCGTCTTGCGGGGGCGACTTCCGGCGCCCGGCCTTGGCGGCGGCGGACCCGATGCACCTGACGGCTAACACTGGAGGCGGCACGACAGCGGCGGCCTCCCCTGAGGGGAGCAGCGCCGGAAGCAACAGTGTCCTCAATGACACTTACACTAAGATGACATCGGATATCCTGGCGGAAAGAACGCTGGGAGACTTCTTATCCGAACACCCTGGAGAGTTAGTAAGGACGGGAAGCCCGCACTTCGTGTGTACTGTTCTTCCGCCTCACTGGCGATCTAACAAGACTCTGCCCGTCGCCTTCAAAGTGGTGGCTCTTGGAGACGTCCTAGACGGCACCCTCGTCACTGTCAGGGCGGGAAACGACGAGAACTACTGTGCAGAACTTCGCAACTGTACGGCTGTCATGAAGAACCAGGTGGCCAAGTTTAATGACCTCAGGTTCGTCGGCAGGAGTGGCAGAGGTGAGATTTTTAGTGGTGTGTTCTTTTTTTTTCATAAAACGTGTGGTAGTTATTAATTTATTCGTTAATTTAATTGAAGTTTAGTAAGTGAATTTAATAGAAAAATAATATCAATACTGTACGAATATCGTTAAATCATGAAACAACTGACAAGTCTTATTGTTATTGTAAGTAAATGACAGTCTTAGCAGTTAGGCTATTTGTATTCCGTCTTTTATATAAATAATCATCTTGTTTAAAAAAAAATATTTCAGGAGAGGCGAGAAATATTTATATGTAATATTGTTAAAACACAAGAAAAGAGAAATATTTGTCTCGGACATATAAAAAATTAGATTGATCTGATTAGTAGACTACTATAGAAGAAATTGTTACCTGTAATTAGATTATTGTTGTCACACAAACACACAAACTCCGGGCATCGATATCCGACGGCTCGGCAAACACGCGTATACTCGTCCGCCGCCCCCGACGCGTCGCGACGACCTCCGCAACACGAGGAAGTGAAAAGACGCTCGCGCCCAAACTTTTGCTTAACTTTAATTTTCTTTTGAAAGTCGCGGGTGGTTAAAAGACGACGATGACGAGGTCTAGATGAAGGGAAAAGAGAGGGGTGGGGGTTGAGGGAAGGAAGGAAAAAGCCACGAGAAGTAAGGGAAAGATCCTTTACCAACTTTAGAAGAAAAGTTTTTGCGCATGGCAGAAAAATGCTGGCTCCTCTCTCCCCCCGTGCACCCCCTTCCCCACCCCCAAGTGGTGACGACGCTTGTGGGCAATCGGTGGGCTTGACGTGCTCTTGTATTGTTTACATACGACGTCTTGAAGACGCTAAACTCTTGCCTGCTTTGACACTTGTTTAGAGAGGATTTCCTCAGGCAATTGTTCCTGTGTTAGAGCAGCCGAGCGAAATAACTGAGACTATTAATCCATTTATTCAAATCTGACAGGTGCATAAAGGTCGACCCTCTCTGTTATACGAGGGATTATGCTCACACGAGGGATGAACTATACTACGTAGTTAAATTAGAACAATTTCCTCGAATTTATTATTTTCATTTTAAAACGATTTTTTGTTGTGTTTAGTTAAATAATATATGTTTCTGTGTATAAACTTATGTAACATACCTGCTTATTTACATTTTATAATTATTTAAATTAGCATTTACATGAAAATGAAACATTATTACAATTTTAATCTAGTTCGCAAATAACCATAATTCAGAACAACAAAGTTAACTTACATTTAACCCTTTCAGAGCTGATCTCTGTATACATAATCTTCAGATACATAATCTTATCAGAGGGCTTTAAGTTTTAAATCAATTAAGAAAATTCCAGTGGGAAATGGCAATACTAACTTGCGGATGGAAGATCTTTTCATTTTATGTAGAGCAATACTTCATTAATTTTGTATCTCTATTTTATACCATGTTTTAAGGTGCAAATTTATACGTCGCTAGCAGTGAAATAGTTAAACTTGAAAATATAATTGATATAAATATAGAGTATATAGAGAAAATCCAACATTAGGATAACTGTAGGCCTACTATTTTGGGACTGTCATAGAAACACAGCTTCCATTAAATCTGAAAATACAATTTTGAATAAGAAACATAATTACAATAAAAATAAAGATATTTACAAAATAAAGTATGATCAATACAAAAATATTAAAGTAAAACAAGAACATATAATTAGAAGCTTTGGACCTAGAGAAAGTATCTAGCAAAATAATCCATTACATAAAACAATCATAAACCTACAGCCATTTTAATATAATTTTAATAAGTTATTAATTAAATCTGACCTGTTTTCCGTTTTGCTTTAGATAATTGTTTTCATTATTGTTGATTTCAGTTGATACAATCACGAAATTTCAGTAAGCCTGGTTGTATCACTTCAAGTAATAGTCAGGCCTGTGAGTATTTATTTATTATAATAATGTTTGATTTCTGGAAGGACAAAATAGACTTCACCGATAACTAATTTTAGATAATTTTATAGTAAAACATTTGTTGATATAAAGGATGAAACTTACTTTGTTTGTTTTTATAAGTTGGAAAATAATTCATCACTTTATAGAATAGGCTGTTATAGCTATCTGGGGTCTTCAAAAATTAATTGAATATTTCCCAAGAACTCCGTTAACTTTCCTAAACCAGTGCTTAATATTTTAATTTATTCAGGTCAGCCTACGTTTTAGTTTATAGCAAGTGCATTGCTAAAGTTATTGTCTATCTGCCTAATAGTAGGGCCTAATAAAACAATGATTTGTTTATTTTTGTTTAAAATTTTCTATTTTATAAAACAACTTTAGCATTGATAGGTGGCTCTAAAACTAATAAAACTAAACCATAATAAGTTACAAAGGAAATATAAAACAGTTGAAAATTTTCCAAAGAATTTAATCATTTGTCTTTCATTTTCACTATTAGGATTACATATCGGCGAAATAATCGAAATTAATTATTCTTTCAAAAAACGTTTAGTAATTTTTATACACTAGACTTCCTCAAATTACCCTAACAGTGTAATAGCCGTTTCTCAATTATGAAAATAGGAGGGGATGTTAGAGATTTCTTCATCTTCTGGGCTTGCTTCTCGGCGTAAATTTCGTCTCCACTAAAATTCAATGAAAGGGGTTTATTACAATATCGCAGGGTGAGATGCTTTAATTTAAAAAAATTAAATCCCTTAGGTCTATTGTGGTTTAATTCCCCCTTATAAATAAGAATTTTTATGTTTAAACACTTGAAACGTGGTCTCCAAGCAAATGGAAATTAATATTAGGCCTAATATGAGTAATCCTATATCACACATGTGTCCTCTTCCTATTTGATAATTCTCATAAAATACATTGTTGTCCCCGTTAACGCTTCTTACTTACAATTAATTTTCAGTACCTACAGATTTGTTATGGGTAGCTACAATCATGGGACATGATGCAGTGCAAGTGAGAATTTTCCTAATTTAGCTGGTCATTTGAAAACAAAACAATGAAATCTTCCTCGGAATATAAAATAAAAAGTCAATGGCGATATTATTACTATTGAGTTATGTGGATAAAAATTTACCCGACATCTTATTTTAAAATGTTTAAACCTGAAGAGTTTCAAATTATCATGATAACGTAATTATGAGCTTGAAGATACCTGAAAATTATTTCCGGCGCATTTACCGTGCTGCTGTTATGTAGCCTAAATTGAATAGGTCCTAAGGTTAAATTTGAGGTGTCTGTGCGAAATCTTTTTCAATATTCTATATCATCAGAGAAATTTTTCTTGAATATTAAATTTTACCTACAATTCTTGTGCCTAAAATTTCATTAAAGTTTTCGTCTAAGTGTTAGTCCAACTGTTCATTTCCATCAATCTGTAAATCACTAAGTAAACACGTAGCCTATAAAAAGTATACATCACATTTTGTTTTTAATCTGGGACTCACGCCAATAACTCGTCCGTAACAATTAGGCCTAGAGTATTAATACTACCATTTAGAATAAAATATGCATTATGATGTTCTTAGTGATATGCTGTTGGTGATTTTACTGCTGTAAGTAAATTAAGTTCAAAGATCGACAATAGGCTACGGTACACAAAAATTATTAATTTTTAATGTATATATTTTAGACAATATAATTTCGACCTCTGTTACTCTCAGATTGGTATGGCTACTAATAGAGTAACATGAACTACGTAATGAAGTGAATTATACATAAAGAATGTAATGTAATATGAAGTAATAATGGATAGGCCTAATATTATTGTATTACTACTATTAGGCCTACTATTATAATCATTACAAATTAATTACAATATTATAATGATAGTTACTATTACCTAAGTCAATTGAAGCTTCCAAACAATAGCAGACAACCTGTATACAACCGATTTTAATTTGACTTAATCGCTATTTAGTAGTCTGCGGCAAACTGATTTCCTTTTTGCTGAGACGAGTGCGTTTACTTTCTGTGTGTTGCTGCATAATCAAAAGCATAGGGGAAAAGATTCAATTTCCGGCTTGGAATACAAGGGCGAGTTCCAAATTCTGTATCGAGATAGGCCTAGTTATACGTAATCTTAGTTTGTGCTAAACGGGATGCGTAAAGTGTTAGCGGAAGTTGTAAGAAAGAACTAAAGAATGATATTATTAATTAATTAATTTGTTAATTTTTTTCAATAACACTAGCAATTGTATGCAGCTTTTTTTCATTAAAAAATAATATTGCCAGTATTAAATTATTTCTAGTACTACTGAGAAATATTAGTTGTTATATATTTTATTTTCAACACTTCCACCCTGTAGGCTGTCTAGAGACAAAATATAACATAAGCTACAAAATAATCTTATCTATAAATGAATTTTTAAAATTTGAAAAATTAAAATATATAGCAGATATATACAGAAACATAAAACATGTCAAATTATAATAGTGATTCCTATAGATGTGCAGTGATCCCTTAAAAGCTAGAAGAACTAGATTCTTCAGCTTCTGCACGTCTAGTTGAAATTGTTTATTATTAATTATTGTTGTCATTGGTATTATCATCACGATCATCATTTTATTACCATGGCCATATTCATTATATTAGGAATATCGCTATAGAAAATTTTGTAAAATTAAGACCATATTAATTACAATACAAACGCGCCAATCAAACAATATTTATTTTTGCTTTTTGTTTGATAATCAAAATTGTCTTTTCATATTTATTGGCTGTTTATTTATGGTAATCCTAAAATAGGACAGCTATCCAAAATTTGATTTCCCCAAACAGTTGTAAACAAATACAGTACATATAAAAAACTAATATATTTCGTATAAAAATTTATCACATATTCAAATACAATAGGCCTATTCATTTTTCTTTAAATGAAATTTTATTTTTCTATGACATACTAGACATTTTATACCGGATAAGCCAGTACTTTTACTATAAAGTTACGATTATCTTTGTCATTATGTATTAGGTATTTCGTCCCACTTAATATAATTATTGTTAATAAGTGTTAGCTTCTTTCTTTCACTTCTAAAAAGATTCCTCCATGCTAGGCTTATTTCAGATACAGCAGGCCTAATTTATCTTTAAGTGAGCGTTTAGTATAGACTAATTAAGATGCAAGATATTTAAGTTTATCTACTTTGCAGAACAATCTACTCAAATAAAGATCACCGGTTCGTAGATAACATTAGTATAATGAGACAGGCCTATTTGTTATTGTGGTGAAAGATATTTCTTTTATTTTTTAATGATCATTACGAATCTTTTAATGGGAAAATCCCCTATAATTGATTCGAATTTCGCTGCTTTTTAACAGTGCGTATAGGTGGTCTGGAGGATGTTCGACTCATACCGAACTCTTTTAAGTTATGCTTGAAATGTTCCACGATTTTGACATTCTAATTAAATTCACTCCGGAATACCCTCGAAATTCCCTCGATGAGACACGCACCTGTTCCATACATTATAAAGCCGATCATAATGATTTTTATTAATTTGTTCTTTATCTCTTTTTTCTCCTAATATAAAGTGCGCATTTATAAGTACCGTAACTATTGTTGGCAGTAGTGTAAAAATTAAGTTAGAGCTACAAGAAGTTTAAGAACGTAATGATATTAAGATATTTAATCAATCTAGCGGCATTTCCTATTTTATTATTTTCTTCCCATTCGTGAAAACACGTTTATTTTCTCCCCATTCATGTAAACAGATTTATTTTATAAACGACGTACCGGTACCTCCATTTGGCAATTATTGCTCGAAGACAAAGTATATGGTACCAAAAAGTAATTTATTGTGAGGGCAATGCAACGAAACAATGATAGCATATGGCTAGTAAGTTATCAGTTCTTCAAAATGTAATTTGTATAAGTTCCTCTATATTATAGCACGAGGGCTATTTTTTTTTCAACCTCCGATGGGGCATAAAATGAAAACCACAGTGAAAATCAAAATTGTTTTATTTTGAACATTTAGGTACACCTTCTAGCTAGTTTTCTACACAGTCGCGCTCCGATTGAGACATTTGTCGAAGCGTGGTGCAACTTTCGAATACCCTCTTCATAGAAGCTTGCCGCCACAGCATATTGAGAAGGGCCTTCACGGCATTTTGAAGCGTTTTGAAATTCTTCGTTGATGTGGAAGTCAGATCTTGGATTTCTTCGGGAAATTTGTGTGCATCCATTCTTTGGATTGTTCTTTCGATTCTGAATTGTAACGAATCCTCGTTTCATCCCTTTCACGATGGATTTCAAAAACTCGTTCCCTTGCCGAGTGACTTTCATATTTTTCGGCAGCTGAAGAAAGATCTGGGAGGACAGAGCTTCCACACCAACGAAGAATTTCAAAACACTTCAAAATTTCGTGAAGACCCTTCTCAATACGCTGGCTGCAAGCTTCTATGAAGAGGGTATTTGAAAGTTGCACAACGCTTCGACAAATATTTCAAAAGGAGCGTGACTATGTAGAGAAGCAGCTAGAAGGTGTACTCCAAATAAAACAGTTTTGATTTTCACTGTGGTTTTCATTTTATGCCCCATCGGAGGTTGAAAAAAATAGCCCTCGTAATGCTGACAAAGTTGCCTTCTTTTTGGAAATACATTTGATTACTTTTTATTCTAACACAGTAAACACTGTTGATTTAAAAGCTCGTCCCGAATTAATTAGGCTATTTGCAAATAATCCTTTCACTGCTGGTGCAGAAAAAATTCCGTAGCAAAAAATGGCGGCTTAATTTCCTTTGTGCACTCTTCTTGTTATTGCTATTATTATTATTATTATTATTATTATTATTACAATTTTTATTATTATGATATAATATACATAATATAATATTATAATATATTTAATATATAATAATAATAATAATATAGTATTTCACATTGTTCAGTTATGTTGAACATATATGTTTAATTATAATTTATTTGATCCCTATTAATTAGTCTTAGTAGGTCTTGCTAATAGTTTATAAAGGTTGTTGATTAAACAATTGAAAGCTAATACAATGCTTTATTTAAATTACTCAGGATTCTTTCAGATTGTACTCAATTATGATGTTAATATTTATCATTTTAAAGATTGTTTAAACACAAATAATTTTCTTGGATACGTCTATTCAATTTATTCATTATAATGAGACAATTACTGTACTTCTCATTTATATTTCTATCTATTAAATGCTATATTACTTATTAATTACTTATTGTAATTATAGTATAGCTATTTACATATACCTGCATAAATGTGCGCCTATTTCCACAGCTATAAATACCAATCTATCTGTAAATTTGTTTAGCCTATTTATTTTCAGTATTATAAAGAATAGAATTAAATTGTATACGCATTAGAATCGGAGAAAAATAAAACAAGTAAGCCATTGCGAAAATTATAGGCCTATGTTAGTGACAATCCATAATAATACTATCTATATGATTGTATTCTAATTTGTAACTAAAATAATTATATTAAATGCTGTAACAATTCAAATACAATATTGACCATTTATTTCGAAGGGTAGAATTATATATACCCATATATAAATATATATATATATATATATTAGGGATGGGTCATCGATACTTTCGATACCTCGATACTCTCGATACTTGCATGGTATCGGCATCGAACGATACTTCAGAAAACTCGCTCGATACTTTTTAGATACTTTTGTAATTCTGCAATTAAGTGAGAATGCTAGTATTTTTTTAATAAAAACTTGTAAGTGAACTGTTTAAAAAACTAATTTTAGTTTTAATGTAGAGTTTAAAAATAATTATAGGCTACTGATGATATTAAATTTTGTCTCATTAAATATGCAGACTTAATTAATTTAGTTAGTGTTACACAGTTCTCTCAAATTTTAATTTTTAATGTACCTATTTATTGAAACTGGAAATGTTGAAGGTATCGAGTATCGAAGTATCGAGTATCGAGGAAAAATCATGTATCGGTATCGAGCATCGAGAAAATCTGGTATCGACCCATCCCTAATATATATATATATATATATATATATATATATATTCTGATTTTAAGAAACTGGAGGGAGGTAAACTGGAAGGATGGTGTAGGTAAATCATGCTATGTGATTTTGTAAACACAGATCAAGTAGATTGTACGCTGCAAGCAGTTCATTGCGTACAGCTTTATTATGGCAGTACGTCATATGTGACATTGCACCCCTCTCTATCCTAGCCTCATCATACATGATACTTGTAATGCGCCAGCAGTAATCTATTACTGTAGTTGATTTCCAGCACCTCTTGTGCCAGTGGTTTGCCAGACGGTTCCAATACAGCCCAGCTCTATAGGCTACTAAATAATAGCATTTCAAAGCATTCGGCCCTTGTTCCAGTTTTAGCAACACGTTACTAGCACATTATATTACTTTCCTTCAGATAATGTACCATTATAAAATAATTGACTCGTGGTCAAATTTTACGTCCAAAAAGAAACTCCATTCTATAGGCTTATCAACAGGCCATAACTAAATTTGTCATATTAAAGTTTTTCTTTCAGAAAATCCTAGAGGATGCACATTTTTTCAATATTGGCATTGTAACAATTATTATTTAATACAAGACATCTGTATAAGAAAGCAAACATTAAACTATTTAAATCTAAATTAACATAAATACCTGTATTTATTTAATATTCGCAATAAAAAAAGAATAAAATTATTATTATTATTATTATTATTATTATTATTATTATTATTATTACTATTATTATTATACAGTTTTCAGGTATTCATAAGTAAAACCTAATTAGAGAAGTTCGCTTATAAACAATAAATTTAATCAATCAACAGTATGAGAATTCGGCAATACAGTTTACTGCAGTGGGCGTGAGGCTCTTCTTAGGGGGGCGTGCAACAATTTGAAATTCATATTTTGATTTAGTGTTGTTGCCTTGTCGGTCGACAAGAATTTTTAATCGGTTAACTTAAAAAAAAGAAACTAGACACATACCATAATTAACAAGAATAACAGAACGGTGTGAATTTACATTTTAAAATCTTGTAAATTATTACTATATTTTCACTGTCATATTAAATAGTTATATCTTGTCCTCAACACGTTTATAATAATTTCACGAGATACGAGTGATCTGCATTGTGCTCTGTCAAACATAAAACCTAATATCACAGAGCTGGTGAAAGCAAAACAGTGCAAATTATCTCACTAATATTAAGTTTTTAACTCTACATTGGACATTTGTGTTTCTACATTTAGCTTTTTTTTTATGAACTGTAATGAGACTCAAATAAGATTCACAATAATTAGATATTCATTTTCAAAGCTTCAGAGGATAAATAAGAATAATAAAAGAGGCGAGCAATGTTCATTTTATTTTTACAAGTATTATAGGGATCTTTTAAAGTACAAAGGTGCTGGCAATCACGTTTTTAGGCCTTCTTCTCCCCATAACTATCAAAGGGGGCGTGAGGATTTCATGATATTCGAAGAGGGGCGTCAGCTGAGAAAGGTTGGGAACCACTGGTTTAGTGGATTATTTATGTAATACAAGTAATGTGCTAGAGTGAGACAGGCATACTGGTTTTTGTTTACTTCAGATTTGTTTCTTAGAATGATCAGACTTTAGAAATTTAATCCAAGAAACATAATCATGTTAATGTAATTTTCACCAAGCTGGTACGTAGCTATATATTATTTGATATGCCCTGACTGAATAAATTCTTAATTTTAGACATAGTCGTCGTTCGAATGTTATTTCTACTCTAGTATGATTGACTTCGTAGCCCTAACAAAAATATATGAATTATAGGCCAACCAAATATAGGCCTAATTTAAAATATAATTATAAATGTAATCACAATTTATATATAAACTATCGTTTAAATATAGCCTGATTTAATTTATGCTTAATTCATGCCATACAGATGGATCTTTCGAGTTGAATGCAATGGCCATAAAGATAGATCTTCCGAGTTCAATGTAGTGTGATTTCAGACCTATACGGAAAACAGGAAGGTATATATTTGGGGAAACATGTGAACATAAAATATGATATAGAATTTATTGTACAGAATCGTTCCGATTATACGTAGCACGAACTATATTTCTAGAACTGACTTATTATTTACGTTGACGTAAAATTCAAATATAATACGATACAATATTTTCGTTGCCTGCGATAATATGTGACAGAGCAGAAACAGAGGAAAGCAAATTGAGATATTTGCAGAAGTTGTGATGCACTGGACTAAAAAATGTGTTTCCAATCGAACAACGTAAACATTGATTGTGATCGGAGGGAAAAAATCAGGAGAACGAATGTGCAAAAATATCCGTATAAAATTTAATTCTACTCCTTAATGATTTATTTTGTATTTTCCGATTCATTACTTCCGTGAAGGATGAGGCTACTGGTGGTACAATGTAACTAATAGTGACGAAATAAAGATACAATACAAAATACTGTCGCCATATTTTCTGCCTCTCCTAAAAAATCAAAGTTAAAATAATAGAAGTGTAATTTTTCCCTCTTGTTTGATGAATGTATGACAACACCCTTTAACAAACCTTTCAATAACTGTCATAAAACAGAAAGGGTGTAGGAGTGAGGTTTAATATAAACCTCTCAACCCTCTCAAACCAAGGCTCGTGTAGGCCTAAACAATGCTGTCATCCCTAAGCTGATACAGCTCTCGGTAGTGTCACAGTGTATTCGAAAAAGTAGAAGCTAATTCTGTTAATATTATTACCAACTGTTGTTGATTATATACTTTTTATGAACATTAAAAACGAGTAGGTCTAGGTTACATTGAGATAAAATATTTACTTAATTTTAAGGCTGTATATTGCGTTCTTTGGTAGCGAGGTATATTTTTTGTAATGATTTTATTAGCAGAAAACCAACATTTAAAGAAAATTCCAAGATAGGAAACAGCAAACCTTCAACTTTTCAGAACTATTATTAAAATTCAATATTATTTAAAGAACATTTTTCTTCCTTAAAACTCTTTGTAGGCCTACCATCTCAGGTTCGAATTTTAGTCTGATATATACTTCAAAACCAAGAAACAATGTCCATACATTTTCTAGTTAATCTTCCCAAACCAACACTAATGAGATTTATATAATACTGGCTTGAAAGGCCCGGCGTTGCTCAGGTTTTGTATTTTGCGTGTAATTCAAAATTAAATTATGGAGGTGTTTAGATTTTCAAGTTCTAATTCCTTATAGCCTATAGGTATCAAAAGCTTCAAGCGAGGAAGGGCGACTTATCATACTCAAGCTATTCCCTTAGAAAACGCTAGATAGGCCTATGGCTTTTATCGCTCATACAGGACTTAGAATTTGGCAACCTTTTGCTTTTTCACACCATGCCTCTTAGGGGTTGAAATAAGAAGAGACAGAATTTCCGTTAACATAACATTTTACTGTCTTTACAGGACATTTTATTTCTCACTTTCATGTTGCCATACAACAACCATTTCAGGGCTAAAATTTATATAAAAAATAATAACACTTTCACACATTCTTCCCTAAAAATCTGGGACATGATAATTTATTGCGCACATAGGACGAAAATATTCCATCCTTTTTTAATATCTTTTTAAATGCTTCCAATAAACATCCATATTTCTCAACTAATACATAGCATACAGCGTTGAATAACGTATTAGTAGACAAAATTGTTTGCAGACTTCTGATATAGCATACTCACTCCCCATCGTTGGCATAAACTCAGGTTAAGACAACTGAAAACGCTCTCCCCACAAAACCCTTTTGTTTTAAATAAAAATGTGATGTCAGAAAATTATATTCTCCATGCCCAGGGTAGAGAAAGCTATTTGATTATTCATACCCGATATTTATTTACTCCATTAGTGATTTACAAAAATGGATTATATCGATAGCGTCTCTAATTATAATAATTTGTCAAAACCCAGTAAAATTAAACTGCCAAAGCCGTATGTGAAGACTGCAAACAATATATTTGTCATGAGAACTGAATTGCATTTGATATGTAATATTTAAATAAAACATTAGGCTCCTAAATTTCTTTCTACTGGTCACATCGAGGATTTCTATTGCTTTAAACTTTCTCCAGATAATGCGGAACATTTTCCAAAAACCACATGTAAATCGGTGTAGTAGTGTTCAATCTATAAAGGACACACGTACCAGCATTGCTTTATATATGTTTATAAAATAAGGTAAACTGATAAAATGCAAATAGCCAAATGGAGTTAATAGACAATATTTCACAAGCTTCTGTTATGCATGGCACAGACTATGTACTATTAATATTGTTATATAGGCCGATATAAAAACATAAATGTTTATTATTAATAGAGTAAAGTGTTCCCTAACACAGGCCATGGAGGCCCAGAGGGTTCCAGGAGGTTGAGGCTCCTAGATTTTTAGACATCGGCACATGAAGGTGGTAAGGTTGTCAGCCTTACGCACCGGCCGCCTTTACCCCCAGGATTGCTCCTGGTACTCATTTATGTTAGGGGCTGAGTCGACCCCAGGGCCATAGTGCCACCAGAAGGATTAGGCCGATTTAAAAACTCCAACGACCTCATCGGGGATCGAACCCGCGACCTTCCGGTTTGTAGCGCAGCGCCTCAACTACTACGCTACGGCGTACCCCCATTAATAGAATACCCTATTTAAATATTATAATAATACGCTTAGCAAGCAATAATTCATTACCTGTAATATAAATAAATACCCTTCACAAACTATGAATCACAATTATACCACCGTATGGGTTTAAACAAAATACTGAAATAAATTTACCATGAGTTATCTGAAGGTATAAAATTTTTTCTGTGAATTGCAGTTATCCATTTAAACCTCCTGATCCCGTCCACCATACAATCTCATAAAGTTCCATTCTGGCATTTAATAAAAATGAAGTTCAAATGGAGTATTTTTATTAAGACTATGTACTATTAATATCTACTACGTTTTATTACAATATTCGTGATAGTGATTTCCGATTAAAGGATTGGATGAAATTGACACACAATAGCTGGTAAAATATTTACCCTATGGGAATGGAAAAATTTTGCATATATATATATAAATGAAAAAGAAAATTTAAAAAAATGTTTTTTTAAAATACTTATAGCCTACTATAGATACTCCAAAGATTGTAGATGATGATGTTCGTATGATGTTTACAAATAGATATAAAAAATAATCGCTAAAAAATATTGCCATTTGGGGAAATTATCAGGGATACAGCATTTTAGTGAACGAGACGTGGCTGGCATATTTTAATGATAATTACCCATAAATTTAACAGTTTGATTAATTATGAAAGTACTATACAGTTGTAGAAGTAGTCAATAAAGAGTATGTCAGATTACAAGGGTACAACAGAACAACTCATTGCTGAGAAAAAAAATTAAGTTCACCTATTTCTCATATGAATTTCACCGAAATCTGTATGTTCCCTCTTAAGTTTTTCTCTGTTAGGCTTACGTCTGTGCTTTTATGCAATTTTTTTGAAGCGACAATTTATACGCCAGTAGCAGTGACAAGGTTAACAATGCGAACATTAAAACTCAACCGAAGTTTTACATTGAATTTTTTAAAACCGATATTTAAATTACTATTCATTAACTCAGTATCCTTCAGCTTACGTAATAATTTGTAAGGACATCGATCATTGTATTGCTGATATTATGGCAGGCCTAGGTCTAAACAAAGAACTTTATGCTTACCCTCTTTAGATATATGCATTGTTGTCTTTGTTGGACATTACAATTTTCTCCTATAGTATTATCTTACCCTCTTTAATTTAAAGATTATAGTAAAATAATAAAACTTAAATTGGAGACTAATTTGTAACAAGTCTATCCTATAGAGGTAGATAATAGAATTTCCACTTGCAGGTACAATTTTCTTATGAGACTATTTAGGGACTATTGCAAGAATGAAATCATTCCTTCAGAGTTTTATTTTTATTACTATTATTATTATTATTGTTATTATTATTATTATTATTATTATTATTATTATTATTATTATTATATTCTTATTATCATTTTATTATTATTATTGTTGACGAAAATATGTTTCCTTTAAGAAAATTATAAGTTACTATTTAATTTGTCAGTCTAGTTTGTTCATGTTGTATCTTGCTTTCTTGAAATTCAACAAGAACTCCATGCGCTGTCCTAATAGCTCAATATTTTACGGACTAATCCGAGATGCCGGAGATCTAGTCTCCAAGTTCAGTAAGTAACTAGAAATGTTCACTGTTTCTCTCAGATTACCAAATTCAGCTCTATGTAAATTATTTGCAGAATCTGAATCTTCTCTCTTCGCTCTGCTAGATTTACTGACTGTTAGCCCAAGAGTGCATCTCACATTTCTTTCCAGAAACTTGTAGCGGGACACGAATGTTCTATTCATTTACTCTAGTTTAATTTCGTTGAGTTAATTAAATACCATTTTTAAGATACATCGGGGGTAGTAATTCCCAGTCAAAACTATACATGCTTATTTTTAATTATCTTACGGTTGAGTTATAAGAAAGAAATATAAATTACAGAAGTACTAGTGATTCGATTTACTCAGAGTAAAACCGATCTGAACACAGTGTGTGTTAATTTTCCTTGTGGTAGATAATTTATTATTTATAAGGCAGCAAACCTATTTTAACTACAAAACATTGCTAATCTATTTAACTAATAGTACCGGTAATTAGGCCTATTTATAATTGTTTGAACAATTTTCATTTAATTAAAATAATAATAAAATAAGTTGCCAGTAAATTCCTGCAAATTAAATTGGTATTTTGATAAACGATGCACTGAAATATACATTCAACATATTCACATTTCATCGACTATTTTGCTTATTCGTCACTTTCCGGTTTGGACCAATATAATGTAAGAAAATACCTGAAATCAACCATTGACAGCTCTCTACTTCGATAATAATTACTAGGGCTATTTTTTTATGTTTCGATGGGGCATAAAATGAAAACCACAGCGAAAATCAAAATTATTTTATTTGGAACATTTAGGTACACCTTCTAGATACTTCTCTACATAATCACTCTCCGATTGAGTCATTTGTCGTAGCGTGGTACCAACTTTACAATACCCTCTTCATAGAAGCTTGTGTACCATATTTGGAATTTCTGTTAATGTAACTTTATAACATTTATTTATAGATTTGATAGACACTATATACCTTAAATTCGGAAAATATTAATTCAAGAGTATAGTCAAGACGTTTAAATAGACTAATTTTTATAATTTGATTAATGTTCGAAGCTTCATTTATGCCATACATGATAGCGCAATGTATTAAAAATAAGTAGATTATTCTTTAATTTTTTTTTTAGAACTGAGCGAAGAATATCAAATTTATGTATTTTTCTACGCATCCGGTTAACTAAATATGTAATTTTTTGTCCCGTCTTAAATGCTGATCAATTAAAAAATGCCTAATTAAATAGTTGGTGTTACGGGAGTTAGGAATGGAGGGGCACATACAATTTCTAGAATGTAAACAATTATTTGAACTATGAATTTTTAAATCGTGTGGGGCCATTTTTAAGAGTGTGAAATGTACAATCCCTTAAGATATTATATCCCCAATTGACCGCATTAGCATGAAATATTTTTATTTTTACCATCAGTTGTTTATTTTAAGGAGGAGGTCGTACCAATATGCAACTCCGCGAGCTATAACAATGATACAGTGCGCCAGGGAACTTTCTCCGCAGCGGTTACAGCTGGAAATGGTGCTACCAACAGCGCTTATGTTGGCAGCACGGACTTATGAAAATAAACCGTCAATATTACACAATAGTCGGTCTAAATGCTTGCACACTGCAATATGCACTGATTAGTGATATGCACTGATGGGTGCAAGACAAAGCACCCATTGATAAAAGTGACAATGACCTCTGCCTGCCTGCATTCTACTGCCAACATTAACTGCTGTTGCTAACACCTTCTCCAGCAAGTTGCCGCTGCGGAGAAAGTTCTCTGGTATAATAAAGTGACTGTGATGACATTTCAAGATTTATTTTTTAAATTAAATTAATTAATTATACTCTGTCCAAGTTAGCATTTTATACTTTTACATCTAATTCATCTGGTTACTTGATGTTGTTCCTAGTGCCTTTTAATGATCATATATTATTTCTGTTGTCAACATCCCTTTTTCTCAGCTAATAAAAACCCTACAGAATTGTAGGTCTCAGTGGATAGGATTTTTACTGCCTTCGGACGTAACATTCTGAAATTAAAAATATTGTTTTAAATTTAATTTTTGCTGTCAGCCATGCTAATTTCTGAAATCATGCTGAGGAAAAGAACTCTGTTATTATTTACAAATATGTATTGTAAATATATTCACATTAACAAACTGTCCTTGCTTAGTTTTTCTGAAGGATTGTAGTTCACTGAGTATTTAATTTCAACAACCCAACAACCCAATAGATGACTATATTTTTTTTTGGGGGGGGGGGGGGGATGGGAAGGTTGATTGTGCAATATTTTCGTACGGGTTTCCTGATACGGTATTAAATCATTTAATATAATTTTATTCAATATAAAAGGACTTCATTATTTATTTCTGACATTTTATTCGTGAAATAGTCGTTATAAATGCACGTCTTACTTTTGAAATTCTCTAGATCAGCGTTTCTCAACCTATGGTCCGCGGACCACTGGTGGTCCTCAGACATAATTAAAAAATATCATAAAGCAAGTGGAAAGTAAAGAAGTAAAATTTTTTCACATATTTCGTTATAATGACCTATAATTAATACCCAAATATTAAGAATATAGGCCTTCTCTTAAAAATGGGATGTAAAATTAGGGGTCCGTAAATTTTTTTAGACATTTTAGAGGTCCTCGGGTTCAAAAAGGTTGAGAAACGCTGCTCTAGATGAATGCCCTTGCCAATGTGTATATCAGTAATTCGGAAATGTTAATACACATATTAATTGTTGTATTCTTTACTTACTGTGAAATATAGTCATGAGAACTTGGAATTATTCTGGTTCCTTGCTTCACCGTTATTGGATTGTATGAAAGAATACACAGTCTTGATGATTTGATCGTTTAGACATTTTATACGTTATAGCCTATGCCATATGCAGATCTTCTTTTGGAAACAATATCTCCAGTTGTAAAATGTTTACAGGAACAAAAAATTACTCTTAACGTTGGAACTAAATTATTGCTATTTTCCAGTGAAAAAAGAAAGATTTGAAAACAAAAAATTCTTCAATTATCAATACTTATTGCTGCGACCAATACAAACCCTTTATAGATGAATAATATCATATATTAATACCCAAAAATTTTACATACAAAACAAAATTACAATAACTAGTCTAAGCAAGATTAAAACCATTTTTTCACTTCGTAATATCAATCATGGGCCAATCATTTTTATTAAGAAACATTAACTTAAATCAATCCATGTTAATCAAAATTAACCTGTATTTCCTAATTCCTTTTATCCGTTTGAATTCTTATGTACATAGATTTTCCTACCAGAATTTTGCTTATGCAAGGTTTTCCATTGTGAAGGCTGTAGTCAATTAAAAACTTAAAATGTTCTCAAAAACCACCTGAAGTGAAATAGTTTCATAGTGTAATATTTTACACGACCATTGATTAAATTTAAATTATTCTTCGTTGAAGTGAGAAGCCAAATACACGATACAATAAACTTCCTCAGAAGGGTTGCGAATATTTCTTCCGTGGGCTGCGTTTGCGCCAACCAGTGTTTATGAGGACTATGATAAGCACCAACAAGAGCATAACTAAAGCGCCAAAAATATCGAGAAAATGGAAGTAAATTACCCCTTAGAGATATTTGGCAATACAGCTTACTTTCAGGGTTGGTAGGTCTGATTCAGTACTCACTGACAGCACGTACAATTCATGCATCACTGGGCACTGCTATCATCCGTCTTCAGTCTCGATCAGTTTGGTTTCAAATGTAGTTCAGTACTACGATTACAAACAAAGGTGTATTGTTCATAGTGCGTGAAGGTTACACGTATCCAAAAAAATACGTATAATGAGTGATGGCGTGTCCAATATTAGTAACAAACGGAATAAACGACTGCAGGCATCGTAAATGTAAGTACAATCGCTATTGGCTTATATTTATATTACTTTAACCTGAATAGGAATGTGTGAATAGAATTAGCCTATTTCCGCAGCTATATTGTCAAATTAAAAATTTTCTATACATTTTACAATTCTACTTGGCGCATTTGTAATTTTTCATGGCGCTTAAGCAATCTTTTCTCCCTGAATTGGCGCATTTGATCGACAGCATATTTGTTACGTAACAACTAACCTAACAGACAGTCCTAAATTTTGATTGCATCCCACAGAACTATTTGATTGGTGGAGTTAAAACAACCTCTTTTTATTTGTAGGCATTTCAAAATGCGTACAAATCATAATTTAAATTAATTGTGTCTCGAATTTGTTGATAGAGTCGGTACCTTTGGGAAATCGCATCAGGAAGATCGTGAGATGGGTTCAAGTACCTTGAAAATTGAAATATCTTACATTCTCAACAATATTTAACCAAAAAAGTACTGTTATCTTAAGCTTGAATAATAATGAAATGCTCACTTTTATGTTAATGGTTTAGTTTCCTTCATTACGTAGCCTACTCTGCACTTTCACCCCGAACTACATACCAACGTAAGATTCTAGGTAGTGGCAGTTAGGTAAGGTCTGACTGGTATGTCTGGTACCCTATGATCCCCAGGTGGGGCGAAGGGGCCTCCAATGGAGGTTTCATTACCTATACTAATTTTGATATGCTTATTTTCCGAGAGAGGGTAGAGGGACAGGTGGTAAGCCCATCGCCTCGCAACCCCCCTCTGGAAACTAAGTATTTCTTGGACGTGAAAGGGCCGAGAAATTTTGTCCAGAGGCTCTAATTTAGGCTTGGAGTTCTTTTACGTGCCGTAAATCTACGACACGGGACCCCCAGCTTAAAGTCCCTCCCGGATTTTTACGTCCTGAAAAATCCATCGACCGCGGCCGGGTTTGATCCCGCGCCCAGCGGATCTAGAGGCGGGCACGCTACCTCTAGACCACCGCGGCCAGTTAGGTAAGGAGTATAGATATATTAGTGTTAGCGACACCTAGAGCTAGGTTTGTTGCAGTTAAGTTAGGAAAATTTCCTAGAGCTAGGTTTGTTGCAGTTTAGTTAGGAAAATTTATATTAGTGTTGGTGTCAAGAGACATTGATATTAGTGTTGATCGCCATCAAACTTATAATTCCATCCTTTTTTTCAGAATCGCATGGCCCACGCGCAGCTTACCGCCAGTCGTAATTCTCGTCTTCCAGAATCTATTTTCTGTTCACATACTGCCATTTGTAGGATAGAAAAGTGACAACTTTATTTCCATTTTCCCAGTGTTTCGGAAAATTTTCCAGAAAAAACTGAACTACTATATATTTTCTATGGTTTATGAAGAACACACCAAGCTAAAAACCGAGTGGGGTGGCCGAGATGGTAAGGTCTTGGACTCGCATTCGGGAGGTCCCAGGCTCAAATCCCGTGGTCGGAAAATTTGACATGAGTTTTTTCATAGTTTCCCCAGTCGTAAAGGCAAATGCCGAATTGGATACTTATATACCACTAACCGCCCTCACCATTTCATCTTGAATAATATCCATTTAAATTAATATTATTTGAAATTTACTCCATAAAATACACTAACAAAAGAAAATAATTGACAATCAATAGTTCCATGGCCTACCCTACTGTATAGACACAGTTGACGAACTCCTGATATGGCACCGTAGCTAAAAGGAGTATAAATACAGCTGAAATAAAAATAAAATAAAACCAACAGCCATTTCTTAATTACGGGTGGGAAATTCTAGCAAATTATAAAAATTATTTTTGTTTATTGCATATCATAAATAATAAACTAGAATTGGTTCTTCACATCCTGTAAAATTTACAATGCCTTCTCCTCCACACTACATGCAAAGCATTATTTAAAATTTATTTTAAATATTTTAAATTTGTTGTTCAAAATCTATTACGGGTGGGACATAATTTGGCCACTGATTTTAATGATTCAAAACAAAGGTTCATTTGCTGTTCTGCTATTACCCTGTTAGGGTCTTAATGTTGTTACTAATGAAGGATGAGGGATTAAATAAAAATTATAAACTGTTTCCAGTTTGTCAGAACATTTATTTAACTCATCAATAACCATTTAACAAAACTATGACCATTACGGGTGGGACAAAAAGTCACTTGTTTGTTATTTTACATAGTAATTAACCAAAAATATTTTTTGAAGATAATCTTATACCAAATTGTACCTTAAGATGTATATTTTCTCAAATGAAAATGTATGTAGCTGATTACTCTTGACTACTTGGTATTAAAGAGTGTTAAAATCATGCTAAAAATGCCCCCCCCCCGAAAAAAACTCAACGCAATAAATGAGTAAATCGACAGATTTTGCACATGAAACCAACTTCAGATACACCTAAGTCCTTAATATTCAGAGAATTTGAGGTTTTGATGTTATTTTTGACAACCCAATTACAATAATTTTATAACTTCTCTCTTTGAGGGAAAAATTCCCATATTTTATGAAATGACTAACAAGTTAAAACCACCAATGTTCAGCTTTTTTCTATGAATAAAGATAGTGCGCAATCATGTAAACTATCCCCATGATAAATTAAATGCTCATTTTGAATGTTGACATTAATGTTTGTAAAGTAAGTTTGAGGCGATTGAAATTACTGGTAAGCAGGCAGCCAGGGAATGTTTCTTAATTATCGGTGTTAATGGCAGCATGTTGTGGCGTAAGCGGATTGGATTGTTATGACTTTCGTTTGAATCAAGTGCACCGCAGCAATTCCGGCCGTCGGATCGCAATTGTTTATTAAAAGGAACAAGCTTGCTGTGTTTCATAGCCCTCTCTCCTCCCCTTTCTCTTCTAACCCTCACTCGCTGTCTTTGCATAGTGTACAACTCTCCATATGAATATCTGGGTGTGGACACAAGTACCATTTAGATCAAAAGTCTGTAATTAAATGTGGAGTGACTGACCCAGTATATTGCACCGATATGGGGTTTCAAAAATAGAGTTCCTGTTTTAACCGTTTTATTATCTTTTGTAGAAGTTGGGTTTATGGGTTTATTTGTACCAACAAGAATTTGGCAGAAGATATGTGGGAAGGGCATAATTAGAAACAATTTTAGGTGGAAGTAATCTATTCGGTCATAGTGTATTTAGTGTCATTGAGGGTAATTAAATCACGGAGGATGAAATAGGCTGGACATGTTGTGCCCAAGGGAAAGGAAAGATATAATGTATCTATAAAATATTGTCTGGGAGATCCTGAAGGGGGAAAAACACTTGACAGACCTAGACGAAGGTGGGAGGACAACATTAGACTAGATTTAAGGGAGTAGGATTTGCGAGAGATGGTTGGAT
Source organism: Ectobius pallidus (assembly GCA_964059195.1). Classification (NCBI taxonomy): domain Eukaryota; kingdom Metazoa; phylum Arthropoda; class Insecta; order Blattodea; family Ectobiidae; genus Ectobius; species Ectobius pallidus. Next base: position 97,689,643 of record CAXKWD010000006.1, read on the forward strand.
GGGGTTAACACAGAATAGGGTTTAATGGCGCGGGAATGAACCTCCGGGTTCCATAAAATAGATGATATTCCTTCAGCTTGCTTATAATTCCCTATTGCAGTCATTGAGCTGACTGTCAAGAAATCCACGTTATAACCTTAAGCTCAATTTCCCATTTCAAGACATAGGCTACTGTTTACTTCAGGGCCGGTTATAGAGCGGACAGTATCCATCCCACTGGCCAAAACAATTGAGGGCCAATTATATAGGCCTATATATATATATATATATATATATATATATATATTATAGCCTTGATTGACCGTTTTTGAACCCCTGGCTTTTGGTTTCTATTACTTAATTTTTGTGGGCAGTATTCATGAGATTCTTTTTAAATTTGCGTATAAAAAGGGAACGTAACACTTCTGATAAATATTGAAATTTAAATATCCATATCCTTGGGCAATAAATGGTTACATTCGTTTTGTAAAAAATAATGGCTTTGAGGCTAGTTTGCTCATGTCCATTTTCGATATTTCTCAGATATTTCGACAGAATGAAAATGTATGTAGAGAGAATTAAAATGCAACTTTTTTAATGATTACATTTTATAAATTGCACGGTTATTACTATTATTCAATCTCCATATACTGTTAATCCTATTTCATTTTTCCGCTATGCTAGGGTTTTAGTTGCAGTAGGCCTACTAATTTATATATTTTATATTAATTTACAGTTTATTTAATTTCTAGAGTTGCACATTCGTAATATATCAGATAAGAACACAGTTAATTAACAATCAACTACTAAACACTAAATATCTTTAAAATGTATTTTAAATAATCACAGAAACTTCTTGTAGCAGCATTTCTTAGACAGAATATTTGTCAAAGGCCGTTGAAATCTCTCATCAATAATAATGAAATTTAGTAATAATTTCTTGTCTTTGAAATTATAAAGCACAGCATTCAAATATAAGAAGTAACACAGTAATACAGTTATTGATTTTTGTTTTTAATCGTTCCAGAGGGTTTAGTTTCCCACTCTACTGGATTTCGGCACGCGATGTTCGGCGTTGGTATGCGGTCTCTGGCTTGCAGACCAACACTCCCATTGGCTCACAACGACCTTGCATGTCATTGGTCTGTTCCATACGGTCCTGCAACCTCTACATAAAGCTAAATAATGCAAAACACTAACCACATTAGTTAAGTGCGCGAGCGGAGGCGGCAGCCGAAGCGAAGCGCCCTTGCATTTTCGAATAATGTACGATACACTGTTTGTCGGCTTCGAAAATGTGGCATATTATATCTTCCGGAGGGTTGTCTGACCATTATCACGTTGGCAGCTGATTCCAGCACCACGTGACCCATCGGCTTCTTCCCAGCATGCACCTGCGCTGTTTCTAGCAGCTGATTCTGTATTATTGTGATTCCATTCTGAGCGCCATTTTAGGTTAGTTTTTTGTGAACTTCTTACCGATTTTACCCATATTTAAAATATTCTTAGAAACAAAAGGTGCCCTTATATGGATTCTAAAACTTCTGGAGAATAATATTACATGAAATTTTGCCGTTTTACGTAAGTAAAACACAAAATTAACGAATCCAGTAGAATGGGAAACTAACCCCGTTCCAGATAATGCCAAAATTTACCGTTACCAGTTGTGTTAATTTAAAATCTAGTTCTTTGCATTTGCATTATAACCGATCAAACACTGGAGGAAAAAAAATATTCTTGTCAAAGAGCCATTGCTACTATTGAAATCTCAAGTTAGCATAAGTTTTTCCTTACCTTTTTAAAAATGTACAGTGCACAGAGGGAGATACAAATTAAGTAAGTGTATCTTCTACTCTTACTGTTTCAGAAGACATTTTATGGTATTAGGAATACCCTATTAATTTGTTTAAATGCTCATCGTAAACAAGAAAGAAACTACTTAAAATGATTGTAACATATCCGTGTCGTATAATGTACAGTGGTATTAAAGAGAGGCGGCAGTCAGATGCGCGTGAGAGAGGAGACGCATGTAGGGGGAATCATGGGGAGGGGTAAGAATGTTGTACTGCACTTCCGAGAGAGAGAGAAGCGATTGTAACTAGGTCTCTTGTTTCTTCACTGCATTATACGATGTTACCGCACTGAAAGCAACGACACAACTAACCCATACACCCCTCCATGCAGTACGAATGTTTATTGGACTCGTCTGCATCTACTGAGCATCCATGCTTGGACTGCCACGTCTCATTAATACCACTGTACATAACAATGTAAGTAATAAAATCAGGTAAACTGATGTAACAAAGTGCCAGTATGTTTTTGTTTAATCAGTTATGACTGCAATTATGATATGCAGAATATTTTTTTAAATTGATTTCCAAGGTAAGCTCCAGATTTATTCATTAAGCAGGGCTTACGGAAGAACAAAAGTCTAGTTTTTTTTAATCAGATCAAAATCTTCCAGCATCAGCTGAACTGTACAGATTTGTGATATCTTGACAATCGCACACTCACATAAAAATACAAAAAAGTCAAATTGGCCGGTTTCGGGATTTGAATCATTGAACTCCAGAATGTGAGGCCAAGACGTTACCATCTCGGGCACCTGGGTCAGTTTAACGGTCTAGTTGGATAATCGCATGTAAAACAATAGTGTTTTTTTTTGTCATAGCTAACTGTATTTTAATTTCCAAAGCCTTATAAGATCACAGTAAAATAATAGGCTATGTTGTCAAGATAACTGATTTGCATTTTTTTAATAAATTCTTTCGAATACGTATATTACCATAAAATTGGCACTAAATTGAGCATTACTCCGAAACAGGTCAACTGATTTTATCCATTATCAATAGACGTCTTCCCATGGACATTATAAATGTATACCAAGTTTCATAAAAATCCGGTAAAGCGTATTTGAGTTACCACGTCTTTAAAATAGATACTAAATTGGGTTTTACTCCGGTACCGGTCTACCGATTCGGTCCAATATCAGTAGACGTCTTCCCATGTACATTATAAATGGGTATACAAAGTTTCAGAAAAATCCAATGAAGCATATTTGAGTTATCGCGACTTCTTATATGTTAACATAAAAGGCACTAAATTGGGCATTATTCCGGTACTGGCCAACCGATTTAGTCGAATATCAATAGACGTCTTCCCATGGACATTATAAATGCGTATACGAAGTTTCATAGGAATCCGATAATTGTATTTGAGTTATTGCGCCTTTAAATTAGACACTAAATTGGATTTTACTCCGGTACCGGGCAACAGATTAGGTTCAAATTCAATAGGGTACTTTTCATGGTCGTCATAAATGTGTATACCAAGTTTCATGGAAATCCGATACAGCGTATTTGAGCTATGGCGCCTTTCTAATATAATCTATTAAAATAGGCACTAAATTAGGCATTTACTCCGGTACCGGTGAATTGGTTCAATATCAATAGGGTTCTTCCCATGGACATTATAAATGTGTTTTCCAAGTTTCATGAAAATCCGAAAAAGCGTATTTGAGTTATGGTGCGTACAGTCGCACGGACGGACAGACAGACAGACGGACAGACCTTTTTTCGTCCCCCACACATTCTCATAAAGTACCATACTGGCACTTAATAAACATGAGAAAAGTAAATAGGCTTAAATGATCCAGATTACTTGATGGCATCGGATTGAATAGTATTCAAGTTCAGGTCTAAGTAGGCTTATACAAATTTTCCATTCAAGAATTCTCAGTAAGGTATGTCTAATCGTGTTGACTTTAATACATGAAAGGTTGCTCATTTATCTCTTATAAGCCTACAAAAACTGTGCTTAAATTTGTGACACAACTTCAATTTTTACCGTGTGATTTCTTCGGGAATGCAATAGGAATGGGAATGTAGATGTAGATGTAGATGTAGATGTAGATGTAGATGTAGATGTAGAGTAGATATCTCGTTTTGTAAATCCTATGTTGAGCGAGGCTCAAGGATATAGAACACGTCAGATCAAAATAAACATGCATGTTATAACTAGAGACCGGATTTTAAAGGGAAAATTTTCACCCATAAAAGGACGAAAAAAGGGAAAATTATTGCCAAAAAAAGGGAAAATTATTGCCAAAAAAAGGTGGGGAAAAAGGGATATAAAAGGAAGAGTATGTAAAAATTCAACAGAGAGATACACGTTTGTTTTATGTAAAGCCTTTGCTTGCTCTACAGCTGCTGATTCTGTAACATCTAATGACTGAAGAATTTTTTTGATCTTGTTAAAATTCTCACAGAGGAAAATAGCACACGAAATCCATGTTCTCCACCTTGTTATAAAGGGAAACTTAGGCAATGGCAAGCCTGTGACGCTCTATTCTGCTGGGAGGAATTATTTTTTCAATGGTGAATCAGTGAAAACAATTTTTTTATGTTTTCATATTACCAAATACTGGGTAATTTACGAATTTTCCAAAATAAATTAGCAAAAAAGGTACTGGAAAAGGAAAGCTCCTAAAAAAAGGGAGATGAGCCTAAAAAAGGGAAAAAAAAAGGGAAGTTAAAACCAGGTCATTTGCAGTTGAAACTTACTCAGTAATGTCCTGTTCAATTTTATCACGTTTTGTGATGAAATATAAAAAAAGGAATTCCCTTTAAAATCCGGTCTCTAGTTATAACAACAATATACAAAACTGTAAGCTGAAAAACTTATGCAAGTTTGAAATATTCATTCATATTGCAGAAGGTGTGAGTTATTAAAATTCCTTGAGAGATTTTTTTTAAAGATTTGTATTTGCTTTTAATACACAATTATTTAATGTTTCTTGGAAGTTTATTGTAAATATGTACTTCAGAATAATAAACACCCTTCTGAAATTTTAAATGTTCAATTGTCTGAAAAATATAGCAATTTTGTTTGCCATGCAAAACCTAATTGGTGGCAGCTGATTTAGTTAGGGTTAGGGCTACTTAAAGATAAGTAGGTCTATGTCATCATTCAGTTTCTTTACATGCAAGGAATTAAACCTGTCAAAATGTATCAATTTAATTATGAAATTCTTTCTTGGTTTGCTGTTTTCACGTTTCATTTAATACAGTTTTTATATTATTTTCTGTAAAGATTTGCTTGTGAGGTATGATTTGATTTTAGTTTTTATTGATTTTATTGTCTATTTCATTTATGGTTTTTTTCTTTTATTACTTTTTCAGTTAAGTGTAATACAATAAGAACAATTATTAGTTATTATTACATACATACTTAATATATTTGCAATTAGGTTGTTTTAAGATCTACAATTCTACTTGAACCTTGGTGTGTGAGAGAGGTAAATAGACCTATCTTTCTCTCATTTATCTTAAATTACTAAAATAAAGACCTATCTTAAATTAAAAAAATACGAATGATATTATGTACCTGTATTCGTGAAGACTTTTTGCATTACTTTTAATAATTTATTATCTAATTAAATATATTTTTATAGGGAAAGTGTGTTTTGATTAAATGTAGGCCTATTTAGTTTCGTGAATGATATTTTATTGATCTCAAGGGTGGCCTACTCGCAGTTTAAAATAATATTAAAATCAATCGATAAATAAAATTTATCACATCGATAAATAACTGCATTATGGTAAGATATCTTTTCTCGTTTTCAATGAACGAGAGATCATGAGAGATAAAGTGTTCCTTTAATAGATCAGCAGACGAATGATTTAATTATGTGTTATTTTGCGTTTGCTACAGATAATTACTATCATTCCCAATTAACAAAATTAACTACAAAATAAGGCTACTATATAGTTCCTTTTGCACTGTGAGTTCATTCAAGGAAAGTGTCTTAACAGCCTGATTTGTACCCTCTAGGCTCTACGCTCCGTTTAGTTTGCAGAGCTGATTGTGAAAGTATCCTATATATAATAATTAGGGTTCGGATGTTTATGACCTAAAAATTGAAAAATATGACTGAAAATATGACCTTAAAAATAACTAAACATGACCATAAAAATGACAAAATATGACCCATAAATTCTATATATGCCTACACAAAAGAGCGTATTATTTAAAAATTAATCTTCCAATTTAAAACTTTTAATGACACTAAATTATTACATCACATTAACTCCATCAGATAAACACTTTTTAACAATTTTAAAGGTGATTTACAGGTTTATTTGTAAAGAATTTCTAATCTGTTAATGTTTCCAGATACTACTGCAAATCAACTGAAAATATTTTTAAAACACGTCTATTGGAAGTTGTTAAAAACAAGGAGGATAAGGTAATTGTGCTATTACTTGTGACTGTCCCTTCACATTTCAGTTAGGCTATAGTAAAACCAAAATATTCGTGACTCTTTATCGGAAAAAAAGATTAGATCGACAATTTAGTGCACATACTGCATAATTGTGCCCTTTTCCCGAATTTATAGCTGAAATATGACATTAAAATACGAATCTGACCGAAATATGACCAAGACCATGAAAATGACCAAATACGTCTTTGGTTCTTCATGGAGTGAAACTTACGACAATGCCAACAAAGGTATAAATCTTGTTAAATCTTGGCTGGATTTTAATTTACTTTCCTTAAATGTTGAGAAAACTACGCTAGTTCCTTTCGCTTTAACAGCTACCGGTATGCAACAATTAAAAGTAAGTAAAAATTTAAGCTTAAAAATACACAATTCAGGTTGCTGTATTAATAGCTGCACTTGTCCCTCCTTAAGTGAATCAAATCAAGTGAAATATCTAGGCATCATAATTGATCGATATTTAAGATGGGACTAGTACATTGAATATCTATGCAATAGGCTACGTAAAGTCATTTATAAATTCGTTATTCTCCGTTCATGTTTACCAGCTCATGTTTTACGTACGATTTATTTAGCCCTAATTCAATCTATTATTCAATATGGCATAATTGGGTGGGGAGGAGTTGCAAAAACGATCCTCAGCCCTCTGCTTTGTCTTCAAAAACGCATCATAAAGATTTGTTTATCTAAGCCTCCTGACTATTCCTCCAAATTATTATTTTCTGAATTTAACGTTTTCACCATAGACCAAATTTACAAGTATGTCATACTGAATTATTTTCATAAACATCGTGACAATTACAAGTCAGAATCTCACGTATATAACACGCGATGGAATCAATTTAGTTTATTACTTGAACCGGAAAATGTTACAACTGCTGGAGCTAAGCACTGTTCAAGTTTTGGCCCAAGACTATTCAATTCATTTATTACCAACCATCCTGATCTAAATAGCTTAAACAACAAACAATTTAGGTCTAAAATTAGAAATCTATATAATTTTTACTTCTGTTTTCTACTATTGCTGTTATAACATTTTTCATATTAAAATTTAAAATTTGGATAGAACTTAATTTTTTTTGTTTTTTACTAAAATTTGAACAAATAAATTGTTATGTATTAATATTGTATTACCTCGTACCTTTGTATTGTAAAAAGAACATGTTCTAACCTTTTATACATGTATTCTGTCATACTTCTCTAAATTTTGTATTGTTTTAAGTAATTATTTAGTATAAGTTTTTCTCATATATAGAACTGAACCACCCCCGAACACAAGCTCTGCTTCTTCGGGTGGTGAATCAACTTTTTATGTATATTTTTCGTGTAATTTGAAACAATAAATTGTAATTGTAATTGTAATATGCAAAATAAAGACGGTCCGATTACAATAACAAGCATGCAATTCGTGTTTAATTTGTGTTTTCGGCGAGAATGGAGGTCAGGATAAAAATATGACATCTCATAGACATCCGAACCCTAATAATAATAATAATAATAATAATAATAATAATAATAATAATAATAATAATAATAATAATAATAATAATTAATTAATAATTATTATTATTATATTAATAATAATAATTATAATAATAATAGTGATAATAATAATGATAATAATGATTATTATAATAATACTAATAATAATCATAATAATGATTATAACAATAATAATAATAATTATTATTATTATTATATTAATAATAATAATAATAATAGTGATAATAATAATGATAATAATGATGATTATTATTATTATTATTAGTCGGCCGCGGTGGTCTAGAGGTAGCCTCTAGATCCGCAGGGCGCGGGATCAAACCCGGCCGCGGTCGATGGATTTTTCAGGACGTAAAAATCCTGGGCACGGAGTCCTCCGGGAGGGACTTTAAGCTGGGGGTCCCGTGTCGTAGATTTACGGCACGTAAAAGAACTCCAAGCCTAAATTAGAGCCTCTGGACAAAATTTCTCGGCCCTTTCACGTCCAAGAAATACTTAGTTTCCAGAGGGGGGTTGCGAGGCGATGGGCTTACCACCTGTCCCTCTACCCTCTCTCGGAAAATAAGCATATCAAAATTAGTATAGGTAATGAAACCTCCATTGGAGGCCCCTTTGCCCCACCTGGGGATCATAGGGTACCAGATACAGATACAGATTATTATTTTTATTATTATTATTATTATTATTATTATTATTATTATTATTATTATTATTATTATTATTATATTTATTCATAATTCAAGTTAACTGGTGTGGGTCTCCCCTCGATTACACTCTATTTTTCGGGGGGTGGGGCCTCCAACATTACTACAGTTTACAATATATATTTTAATTCCCGTTACACATTTTCAAAAAAATCACAGCAAAATGTTAATATTAGTGGCGGTTGCATTCTCTTCGTCTGTTGTCAGGTTTAATTAGTGCATTCTGATCATCCAGGCCTCATGGGAACTTTTGTGCAACATATTTTCCATTGTGCGATTTTAATTTAAACCTGAATAACCAATAATATTATTATTTTATCTGTTAGGGATACTTGTAATTTTTAAAACTACCCCATATGTTATGTTTAAAATTTTGCAACAGCCACTCATGTGTAAGCCATAAAGGCTCATGTACCTAAAAATTCAGAATGTTGTTTTGTGTAAATTATCATCGGAATGTGTGGTATCTGAAATGCAGATTCTGTTGGAAGGGAATTAATTTTGTACCATTAAATTTATTAATTTTTACATTACCACAACTTTTTGATCATGCATATTGCAATAATTTAATTTCTATTTTGAAATTCATATGAGAATTTTTATTGTGTTTTAACCTCGGTATGTCATGTTTGGGCGTTACGTAAGTGTTACTGTTCCCCTTAAATTTACATAGTGGTTAATTTTTTTAAATAAAAACTATTGCTTTGAGTCATCAACAAAAGGGTACCGCAATAATCAATTGTAAATTCCACAAAACCTGTGCGTATGTACAGGCGATTTAGATATAACATTATTTTGCTTTCTTGTTTGTTAGAAATGGTTTATTGTTATTATTATTATTATTTTGTTGCTATTATTTTATTGCTGTCATTAAAGCAGAGTGTGAGGATCGAGACTCATAAATGTTATTTAATCGAGGTGGATGAAGAGAAGAAATATAATCCAACTGTTCCTATTTACAAAGACATCTTGATGGCATCGAAGTGAGCCAGAGGCACCATATCAATGCAAACTGTACAACCTGAGAAAAAATTTGGTGTCTCTTTTTTTATTTTTATTTATTTTTTATTTTTTAAGTGAATCTGCACTTAACGAATTAATAAGTTCCCTTGCTACATTAAAACACCATTTATATAACCAGGCTAGCACTTATTCATGATGCCAATATTTAAACTTATCATAACGATTAACTAATATTATTGTAGTAGTAATTTGTATAAGTTATTGTACAGCTGCCGTTTTATATCTGTGCCTCTCGCCGACCGTTGGAATTTTGTTACAAGTGCTTGTGCGGGAGCAGGTAGTCCGTATATTGCAATACAAAAACATCCAGTTCCCTTTCTAGTCAGTGCTTGTCCGAGCTCAAATCTGTTCACACCTGCTGCCCCTTGTAAATTTAAGAAATGTTTTTTGTGCACGCTAGTAGAATCGAGCCTCTCTCTCTTCTACTACCAGGAAATAGTCACGTGACAGACCGGCAGAGATATAATACGATGTCTTTAGTTTTGTTAATTTATTAGAAACTAAAGATCTTATGTTAATCTTAACTTGGCAGCCTGTATTTTCAAGAACAAAATGTATAGCATTTTGCAACTAGAATTACATTTACGAAGCAATGCAATCAGTGACGGCTTTTAACTATAGCTTCGCAAATATCTCTAATATGTAGACCCATGAACACTGAAAATTCTGATTCTAATATCCTGTACTCTTAACCATAAACTTGTAAAAACGCACTTTGAGTAATTGTATGCAATAATAGGTCTTTATTCAGTATTTAGATTTCTTGTAGATCTGTTATTGAAACTTCAGTTTGTATAAATTTTAAATATGTAATGTATATTGACCATTGAATGGTCTTATTTTGGTATGAGGGCTGTAGGCTACAACACCGTATAGCTGTCACATTAGGAAAATTACCTGATTAAAGCGGCTTTAAATGCCACTTAAATTTAGTCACTTAGTTTCCTTCATGAATCAGTAATGTATATTTTATTTTCCTCGCCTATGTAATATTTGGACATCCCTGTCCGGAACACGCGCTAAAATAATGGTTACAAAGTATTGACATGATGCGGAGTGCAAGTGCGTTTTATAACGGTCCCCTTCACATGCAGTTGTTTCCGAATTCATTCGTTACCCAACAGTAAACACTGGGCTGCCATTCGCGGGCACAATTCGCACACGGCGGTCATCGCGAATTTCCGCGATCGGTTTGTTCAGCGTTTTCTTTTTTTTTTTTTTTTACCCCATAGTGGATTTTGTTACATTTTCCACTCTAAAAGCAGTACTTGCATATTTTAAATACGTATTTGCTCTTAGAAATAAAAGTTCATCCTTTTTTGTAAAGTTTTACAACCATTATACTTATATAATTATATATAATTAGCTACATGTATGCACACATAAGTTTACATGATTGCATTTTATGTAGTTACATATTTCTCTTTAGTGAGCGTCTGTTTGAAAACTCAAACTCTTCACGAGCTAGGCCTAAAACATATTGAGAAATACTTATTATATATTTTAGTACAAAATTATCATCAATGCCAGGTGTTTAATTGAATGTCTAGTAAAGAGAACTGTCTGCATTTGAACATAAACTAAGACGAAATCTGTGTCTTCATTATAATAAGCTAAATGATTTATTACTTTCAGACATTGACAATACGAAAGGTATGGTAATATAACATATTCATACGCTGATGATGCTGTCCTTGTGTTCTCTGAAAAATTGGAAGAAAGTTTACAATACAGCAAATACAGGAATAAACACAAACTTATATAATTTTAAAAATTGAAAATGAAGTTCTTTATAACAAGTGGTTAAATATGTTTTCGTTAACTAAACTCCCGGCCACAAGCAGGAGCTTACTCGGAAGTGTCTCATGAAAAATTTTAAATTATAATTGTAAAATAAATTAACAATAAATAAAATCTAAAAGTATTATTTATCCGAATGTATTAGAAACCTGTTTTATGGTATACGAATAGATAAACATAAAATTGTTCATATCTTACGAAATGTTAAATCTTAAATGAAGAACGAAATAACGTAGAAATAATGCCTAGCTATAAAATTTTGAACTCGACTTGGTCATGGTATAATGGGATACAAATTTTAACATTCAGGATTAGGTCATTCTGGTATAACCTCTTATTCTCCTGCCCAAGAAAATGTGGTTTGAATGAAAGTCTTACTTTTTATTACGTAAAAAAAAATTGAGACAAATATTTTATTTCAACTCAATTTTACAATCAGTTCTACATTTTAGACTTCATCTTACTAATTAAGTGCACATTTCTCTCCACGATTATACGGGTTGGACAAGAAATATTTAAAAATTCAATTAAAAGATCATGATATAGCCTAAGGTATGTTAACGTGTAATGTATGGATTATGTACAATAACGAGATCTGTTTCAGCCAAGAGTAAAAGACAACATAAGAAACATCAATAGTTTATATTACAAAATGTGTTTATTCCTTCTATTATGACATGTAAATTACATAGGTTATTACATAGGCTGATACATAGACTTATGCGAACGCATGGCATGCAAGTAGTCTCCTAAAGAATCCACTGCACGCTGCCAAAGTTTGGAAACGCCAAATACTATTGAAGACATTTTGGTGGATTATTAATGAATTTCATTTCCACTAGTGCTGAAATTATATGATAGTTAGAATTTTAAATTCAGCCTTAAGCACTAGAATGTGGTTTTTTAGAATCTAGCAGAATACTGGGGCTGAAGACATAGAATATTTACAGTTTCGTATAAATTATTGTTAGTAACGTATATTGATACAGTTTTGTTATATGTACATAAAGTAAGCTTATTTCATAAGTATTTTTTACCTTTTAGTTTATCAAATACTAGGAGGTGCCCGTGGCTTCGCCCACGATAATTCATTTAAAAATTAAAAATTAAGAGTATAATAATTATTAAAGCATTATATTTATTAACACTTGCACGCGAATCATTCATAAACTAAGCCATTAATAATATTAATGAAACAGCTAAAATTCCGGCTTCAGAATACATTGTACGATTAGAAAGCGCCCCCTGGGAAAACTATATCAGAATCGATTATGCAGTTCCAAAGGAACCTGTGAACACATAATACGTATTGTTTCTCAACTGTTTATTGACATGAATATGATGTGAATTTTATTTGATCAATTCAGTGTAATTTTCAGAAATTATATAATGTTTCAAGGGAAGGAATGGTTTGTTTGGATTATTATTATCAGCGATATTTCAAGAGTTAAACCATCAATATTTTACTGCTGGTGCCCCCGGCTTCGCCCGCCATTATTAATTGACTCCAGGATTTTTAAGAAATTTACACTGGCAGTTATTTAAAATGTTTGTGGTTCAGAGCTATGAAAATTGTAAGTAAAAATAAAATTAGAATATTTGTTCATTGTGTTCATTTCACTTAGGCCTTATATAATAAAGAAACGGTTTTCCTAATTTTGTAGTCGTCATGAAAGTTTACACTGCGAGAGACGAACATCGGCGAGTATACCCGATGTCTCACGAAGCGGGCGAGCGAGCAAGCACGCTATTTAGGGCCGTTGAATTGTATAAGAGTAGATACATGATAGTCATAACAATAATTACATCATAAAATTAATTAGATAATTGAACATGAATTTGTCATTAAAATTTTAGTATATTGATATAAGAAATTAATATAGTTAAATCAATAAGTCAAGTGATAAAATTAATTCAGTTATTATAACCTTTTATGTGCAAATAATTAAAATATAGTTGCTTAACAACTGGTCATTAGACACTAAGTCAGTTATTATAAGTAATGTGTGAAGTCAGGTTTCACTAAATTGTGAGTACTATGGTAATCCATCCAGTATTTGTATTCACATTTAAAAGTTTGTGATATAATAGTAAAAGATGACATCAATTGTTTGAAGAATAATATCATAAGTGTTCAGTATTCTGCTAGATTCTAAAAAAACACATTCTAGTGCTTAAGGCTGAATTTAAAATTCTAACTATCATATTGTTGGTGGAGTCTTGCATGGCCGACGATAATTATTAAGTGCCAGTATGGTACTTTATGAGATTGTGTGGGGGACGAAAAATGTCTGTCCGTCCGTCAGTCCGTCCGTGTGTCTGTACGCGCTCTAACTCAAATACGCTTTATCGAATTTTAATGAAACTTGGTTTACGCGTTTATAATGTCCATGGGAAGAACCCTATTGAAATTGGACCAAATCGGTTCACCGGTACCGGAGTAAAACCCAATTTAGTTTTTTTTTAAAGCGCCATAACTCACATACGCTTTATCGGATTTTCATGAAACTTGGAATACCTATTTATAATGTCCATGGGAAGATGTCTGTTGATATTGGACCAAATCGGTTGGCCGGTACCGGAATAATACCCAATTTAGTGCCCTTTTATGGTATCATATAAGAAAAGGCGCGGTAACTCAAATACGCTTTATCGGATTTTCATGAAACTTCGTATACTTATTTATAACAATCATGGCAATAAGCCTATTGAATTTGGACCTAATCGGTTGTCCAGTACCGAAATACAGAGTAATTATCAGTCAAATTTATTATAATATTTTGGTTCAATTCGAAGCATTTTGATTGGCTCGCGGCCAACCAATCAGCGGGCGAGTCCCGTAACTAAGGTAAATAACGGGGAATTCTGGAACAAGCCTTCAATTCCTGTCGAAACCTTCTTTAGTAAAGGAGGGTAAAAAGAAGGCACCTTCTTCAAAAGCAAAATCAAATTCTCGGTTCTTTCTTATAGCGTCATCAATTAATGACAGCTTATAAAGCTTCCTTCAGTTGCCATGGACAGTTGACATCTACATGAAAAACAAATGTTCCCATATGTACGATTATAGATGAAATGCTGTTGTATAATGACTAATTATTTTGCTAAAATTGATTACAATTAGATTAAAGCATTGAATTTTACTTCAGCCTATGTCAGATTTATAGTCCCTGACCTCTTAATAAATAAAAACATTAACTTCTGAGAATTTGCATAAGTTGGTACGCTGCTTTAGTGAGGGCCAAATCCACATTTATGACTCGAATATCGCGAATATTATGTTACCAATGAATGAAATAATACTATATTGTAACATAAGAAAACTAGAAGGCTCGAAATATAGCCTAATTTCGAAATACGGTGATTTTTCTTTTCTGTGAGCTACGACGAGATAGTATTCTTTGGTATTGGACACTCAAAAGTCGCAGTGTGGTTTGGTCTTGGGGTAAGATGCTTGTCTAGTAATCAAGAGATATCACGTTTGAGTCCACCCTGAAGCAAATTTTTTTTATTATTATCAATTGTGTTAAATTGAGCCTATTCCATTCTTGTGTTCTATTTTGTCAATGTGCTTAAATAAGTATTACATTTTTCTTTAAGAAAACTGGGAATTCATTGTCTTTCACAGAAACTAGCTTTAAAGTTATTGCGTTGCGTTAAAATTGCATAAGCCTATACTCAGAACAAAACTGCATACCGCTAGGTGGAACTATCCTCTTCTTATTGGCTTACTGTACTATTTCATTGTCAATGCATTTTGTAAAATGTGTACATATTTTAAGAATTAGTATATCAGTGTATACCAATATGAATTAAGGTTAAGAATCAAACTTTAGACCTTTGTTCTTCCGTAAGCCCTGCTTAATGAATCGATCTGGAGTTTAACTCGGAGATCTATTAAAAAAAAAAAAAAAAAAAAAAAAAAAAAAAAAAAAAAAAAAAAAAAAAAAAAAGAAACTTATTTTCTGTATATCATAACTGCAATTATTACTGATTAAAAAAGCATACTGGCACTTTATTATATAAGTTTACCTGATTTTATTATTATTCTCTCATCGTGATGCTGATGTTGTTTGGCGCGTTCCATCGTTAAGATAAGATATTACATTCCATGGATTCAAAGTAGGGCTACATATTAACAATTTGAGTATAGAACAATTCATTATAATTATTACACTAATGATGTTATATGCAATAGTTAAAAAATTAAACTCCCTGGCGCTACATCCCTGAAAGGGCTTAGCCTACCACCCGACCTCTGCATCATCTAGCATAGGCAGATGGCAGGATTGGAGACATGTGTTCAGCATGCCGACGCCCGTTAGCCGAAAACAATAGTCAAAACCAAGCATAAATACGTCATGTAACAAACAAACCATCTTCGATTGAGTAATTAAAAATATTACTTCACTAATCCTGAGAATCAATAATATACTCATCTACTGAATAAAATACATGCATTCATAGATATTTCTAAAAAGCAGTTATGAGTAGTAATTTATTTTCTGAGAATGCTTTTATTTCATTAAAAAAACAAACAGTTAATGCATTCGTAATAAAAACCTTTTTGATAACAGTTTAATGAAGTTGAAGGCAAATGAAGTTGAAGTTTGTGTCTTGTATTGATAAGGTATTGTCAATTTCATTATTCTTGGAAGTTGTACTTTGATTATTCACATAGAAGGTCATTAGAGACAAAATATATTCGCAAAGGGGAGTTAGGCCTAAGATTTCAAATTTCTTAAATGAACGTTTGCAAGAATTTATTTTGTAGATGTCATCATTTTCATGTGATTTAATTTTACTTAAAGGAAATTACACAATAAAAAAGTTAACATAAGATTGAAACTTGCACTAGTTTGTACGATAGGCTTTGCTTTGTCTTGTTGAACACTAGGCCTATGGAAAAATTCTGATTCTTTAATGACTGGAGCTGCAAGCACAGTATCTCAATTCAGCAGAAGAAGAATACTGTACAACCAATCAAATTAGTCCTAAAGAAGTCTATGAAGTTCTTAGATCCTTACTTCCTGCAGAGATAAACTGATATAGCAACCTGAATTGTAGGCCTTCAGTAAAATGACTGTGGCCTGCAAGCCTCCAATAATCGCGTTTTGGACTTTCTGCACATTTTAGCTTTATGTTCTCAGCGGAACACTTGAGTGTCTCTGGAACTAGTTTGTAAGGGAGGAATACTCATTCAGATTATAGACTCTTCCATGTATGTCATCTCTGATTATGATAGCTGAAGCCATCACAGTTTCTGGATTAGGTTATTTTTCAGATAAGTATTTGTCTGCAGTACTTCTAAAAGTAAAAATGTATGACTTACTTGGAAAAGTAGTACACAATACCTGACTTCTATAACATTCATTGATAAGGTCTTTTGAATGATTATCCGAAGGTAAATTATTCTTTTCTCCGAAATCTGCAGCATAGGCCCTAATATTTAAGTTCAGTAAGCTTGTACTGCAGTCATCGTGTTCGTCTAAGACAGATCACATCGTACAAACTAGCATGAGTTTAAATTTTGGGACCACCTACTTTATTTGGCTTTGTAATTTCCTTGAAAATCATTTCACTTTATTCCCCCATTCATATTGGCACTCATTACAGTACCTATTCATATTTTCACAGTTACCATAAGTTGCTACTTTGCATGTCACATGCCGTCTCGTCTTTGGGAGCTTGTTGTTTGATTGCTCTGCTTCTACGCAAAATATACAATGCATTTTGAAACTGAAAGGCGCCAGTCAAGTGCATGGACCAGTTTCTGGTTCAGCTCTCGCTTCCGTGAATTGATACTCGTATTTTGCTTGGCAGAGTAGCCCACTTCTTCCGGCAACTGATGTGGAATGTAATTTGCGTACTTGCGTATAAGAATGCCATCGTTTCTTTCTTATTGACTTCAAGTAAAGAGCTAAGTCCTCTTTTAACTTCAACGATCTGACTCTCCTGTAAGCTGGAATTTCTTTTTCCATTGTTTGGTTATTTTAACCACATTTTCTGAAACAAAGAAAAAGTATTTCGCCTACTTCCAACAAAATTGAAATTCTGAAATAAAAAAAATTAAGAATTACATTGCATTTCAACTGTATGTTTGATTAACTTCACATTTTGAAGATTAATCTACGCATTAAATACAATATCAATGTTTAATTTCAAAAATAATAATTTACAAATTCTAAGTGTCTGAATATTAAAGTTTCCCTCAAAACCAAAAGTTATAGAAAATAAAATCAGGTAAACAGATATAAAAAAGTGCCATAATGCTTTTGTTTAATCAGTGATAACTTAATTTCTGCATATCATAATGCAATTATTTTTCCAATCGATTTCCGAGTTAAGTTCCAGATCGATTCATTAAGCAGGGCTTACGAAAAACCAAGGTGTAGTTTGATAAGCATATGTGAAGGAATATGTGGATAGTGATATTTGTCAAAGTTAACTGTATTGCAACTTCCAAAGCCGTATATGAACACAATATAACAATATGTTGTCATGCCAACTGATTTATTTTTGATAAATTCTTTATAAAATATTACCATAAAATAGCCACTACATTGGGCATTACTCCGGTGCCGGTCAACCGATTTGATAAAAAATGAATAGGCTTCTTCCCATGGACGTTATGAATACATATAGGCCTACCAAGTTTCATGAAAATCCTGTCAAGTGGATTTGAGTTATCGCGCGTACAGACACACGGACAGCGACAGACGGAACGTTTCCAGTCCAGCACACAATCTCAGAAAGTACCATTCTGGCACTTAATAAAATAATATTTTTAATAGTTTTTAGCCTTTGTTTCAAACATTTGTTTGTATCTCCAACGGTTAAGGAATTGGGTGTATGTAATCTGCGCCACGGTTGACACCGTATTTGAAATAGAATAAAAATGAGATATGTAAACTGCGGCATTATGTAAACTCTGCCACGGAGGTATGTAGGTTGCGGCAGTAGTTATAGTAGTAGTAGTAGTAAGTATTCTGCCTTCCGGCAGGTTTTCAAACTTGGTACGCGAATTTTGTTTTCCAAAACTGTCTATCCTCTGCTTCCTCCTTCAGCATCCAATATTTCCGCTTTTCCCTTAAATCGTCCAACAGCTGAATTCTTCTTCTTCCAAGTCTAGTTGTACCCTCCAATCTTCCTTCTACGACATCATGTAATAAGCAGTTCCTTCTGAGAATGTTCCCAATCCAGTTTGCTTTCCTCTGACGAATTGTGTGTATGATTGACTTCTTCTCACCCACTCTACTCAGAACCTCTTCGTTTGTCACCATGTCCATCCACTTTATATTTTCTATCTGTCTCCAGCACCACATTTCAAAACTTTCTAAATATTTCTTCTCTAATTTCCTCAAAGTCCATGTCTCTGATCCATACAAAGCAATACTCCAAATATAACACTTCACCAGGTTTTTACGAGCTCTAGGTTCAGACTACTAGTTAGCAGAGTTCTCTTCTTCATAAATGCTTTCTTGGCCATGGCAATTCTTGACACTTGGGAGTAGTTATAGGCAAACAAAAGTTAGACCTAATATGTGAATGACAAGTATGCTCGTCTACTCAATTGGAGAGAACAATAGGCTATATAAGCAATGAAATATCCCGTTTTGATTTTATTAAGAAGGCGTCATATGAGAACAAAGTGCTCATGCCAAAAAAAAAAAAAATAGACTAGTGGTTTTTAACAATTTTATAAGTGACGAAGCGTTCATGCAAAATAAATTAGGGCATTGTTTTTAACATTTTTTAAAATGACAAAGCTACTAAGCCTAACATTTTTAACCACACCTATGCAATTTCATAGCCACTCCTAAGTCTGGAGAAGTGGGAATGAAAATGTTAGTGTGTTAGTATGACGGTGACGCCATTTAAATGTCGATGGCGCAGTTTACATATGTCGGTGGCGCATTTTACATATGTCGGTGGCGCATTTTACATATATAGGTGGCGCATTTTACATATGTCGGTGGCGCATTTTACATATGTCGGTGGCGCATTTTACATATGTCGGTGGCGCATTTTACATATGTCGTTGGCGCAGTTTACATATGTCGGTGGCGCAGTTTACATATGTCGGTGGTGCAGTTTACATATGTCGGTGACGCAGTTTACATCGTGTAGATTGGGGGAAAAGGTAGAAGTGGCACAGATTACCTTTTCCCAATGAACTATGATAAAAAAGAATGAACGTCGGGTAGCACAGCATGTTCGAGTTCGATTCTTGATATGTCGTTCCTAGGTACTAGTACTACACATAGGCCTATGCAAAGTATCTTCTTTTGTACAATTTTTTTCTGGATACAGGGGTATTTTTACCTAATTATGACTGACCTATAGTTGAAAGTGGTTGCTTCCTCATAAGAACACAAACAATTACGGCCAGCACATGATTACTGATGTATTTCAAAAACTGGCTGTCATAATGAACCAAGCTAATTTTACCGGATATTAATATAAGTTAATGCTGTATTGTGGTGACATTTTGATTCAGTTTAGTCAAAGTATTGACAAATCAATTTATTAACTTGAAAATAACTATCCATTGTTTTGTTAAAATAATTTCACTGTTATCCGTATTTGTTTGGTTATTGATTAATTGATTTATTTATATTCTGCAAAGAATATTAGACTACATAGGCCTATAAGTGTAAACTATGAGATGCGCTATTTATGTATTTAATATTACTCAAATGCAATTTACTTCCGTTCGAAATTCTCTGTTAAAGTGTATTAATGGGAAAAATTTATGAAATAACAAACCTCATTCTTGAAAGCCCAACTTCTGTGGTGTTGTATAAACTGGGAAATTTTTATTAAACAAAAACCATAAAATTACCATGTTGGTTTTCATAGTGTGGCTGATTTGTAATTTTGAGTGAATCGAATTTTTAATGTGGTTGCATACTGATAGTACTTTAGGAGTTTTTGTGTGGGCTAGTTAATTAGTGCTTGTTTAGGCCTATATTAAATTTTACTTTGGTGTACTTTGACAATATACTTAGGATTGATTTCATAAAAGATTATAGAACTTTGTAATGCCTTAGGTATTTTAAAAACCGATATTGATACCTATGTCATATTTTATACAATTGAACTATTCCGGTTTGCGCCAGATTCTTGGCCTAATACCGAGAAAACTAAGCGACTGGATATTTCTATGTGCTATACTATTTTAATACTTATATTTAATTTGTATTCAACAAATATACATTCATAATACTTATACATATTTTTGTAGGCCTATTTAAAAAAATATACATTCATACATCTCTCAGAAATCCATCAAGCATCATAAGAGTTTATGATGTTTTACTCATGTTTGGCACGGCATATTTAAAAAAAAATGCTGTTGGTCACACTACATCGTTTATTAATATTGAAAATGAAAATATCATGTGTTATGTGCTACCCACTCTTTCTTTATCTCATTAAAAGTGCACATTACACAGTCACCTTCAGTTAAGAGTGTAGGCCTACAGGATCTTTATACATAAATATGCAGTAATCGCACTTCAGATATTATGAATGGCGCAAATAAGATTTTAATTCCAGTTTATACCTAACTTACGACGCTACTGATACTGATACTAATACTGATATGAAGTTATCAATAGCAATAAGTGTTGTTAAATTTTTGTAGTCTTAGTTATAGCCTACTGCTTGTGAAAGTTAGTTATTGGTTTATTATTATTATTATTATTATTATTATTATTATTATTAGTGTTATTAAGGTTTGGCACTTTCGGTGAATATCCTTAAAAACTAAATTCTGTTAATGTCTTTCCTGCTATAGACCTATCCTTCCCGACTTTCTTGAGTGCATTGTTTTCTTCAACTTGCTTTCACTATTTATTTTTGGAATCTCGATTTCTATGTAACTCTATTTTGGTTTCTTATGGGAAACCGAATTGATGAAGTGCGTAGAATATCAGAACAACCAACATTACAGAGGGAAAGGAAAGTTATTAACAAAATAAGTTTCTAGAATCTAGTGGACGTACACTCTTGTATACTTTTAAAACATTGCAAATTTTTTGAAAGATCGAACATTCTTGAATAGTCTACGTAAGGGGCACGTGCACCGTAAATTTTTATGTAGGCTACATTAATTAATTTTCATTACTTTTTTACGCTCTTTTTTAAGTTACTGGGTCCTTTTAAGAATCTTTTTGGTCTTTTTATAGGTTTTTAAGGCAATTTATAGATCTTCAACTTCTGAGCCCTAGTTATAAACCATTTTAGTCCATTCCGCTATAATTTTTCAATTAATTTTGCCCTACTTTTCCACCGTGTATCTGTACTAATATGCTTACGCTGCAGAACGTAGTGCACAGCTAACAAATTTATTCTACAAATTTATAGGCACTGAGAATTTCCGATAGTATATCACTTGAGAGCGGCCATCTTTGGAAATACCGGCTGTCAATCAAGACAGACGTTGACAATGCATGTAAGTTTAAAACAACAACGAGATACGATTTTCTAGTACTCTTCTAACTGACAGTGTTGACCACCGTCCCTGGTTCGATACCCACGTTAGTATCAATCATGGACTGTGTGATGAAGTTAAAACATGTTTTCTGTACCTGGATGTGTCAATCACATGTCTGAAGTCCTAGGCTCAAAACTCACTTCCGAGGGAGCGGCATTGTTAAATAAGTAAGACTTCACTCCTGGGGATGGTTGTTTTTTCGCCGTTGTTTACAACATTTAACACTTACGGATAGTGTGGGAGGTACTGTTTTCTGTGTCACGCCCACTATTATCATGGCATGTCATTTCAAGATTATCCTCTTCTTTACAGTTGGAAATTCTCCGAAATTCTAGTGTAAATTCACTACAAAACTGCCAGTGACAGCAATGTTTGCTACTAATGTAAAGCCTTTGAAATATAAATTTAATTCTTTGGCAGGAGTGTAGTGGGGGAAGGAACACGGGGGGACGCTTCCCCTGGATATTTTGTAAATTTTAAATAAATGTTTAAATATCGGTAACTTATAATTTCGAATTTTTTGAAAATGTTTTAAATAAAAAATATATTTACTACTTCCGGCAATTAACTTTAAATATAAAAGGCAAGTAACTTAAAAAATTAAATAACTTATACTAGCACAGTTACTGAAAAGTGTTTTTTTATTGAAACTATGTTCAATCGAACGTACAAGATAATATGGTAATATGCGGAAGAGGATGAACGTAGCGCAGTTCTAAATAGATTTTAAATAAAATTAAGTTATGTAATAGAATAAAGTAAAGAACAACCTTGCCCAAAAGTGTTCATAATAATTATTAATGAATTTTAAACCCAATTGCCATATAATTTTAAATGTTTTCATATCATTTTTATAGTTTAATTTTAAATAAATTAGTATATAAACTGTACTTGATAGAATTTTTAGCATTCCCACACTGGAAAATATTCCACTACCCCACTGTCCCCAGGGTCAATTTGATTGATTTTCTATTGCACAGAATTACATAATTATTTTATGGGGAGAGATGGGTGAAATTTTAACTTCATTTTTGGCTCAAACATTCCTTTTCAAATGCTTATACATGCTACAGAATTTAATAATTTACGAAACTCTGATATTTCTTGGGGTACTCATTTTAAGAGATAGGCTATAGGGATATAAAATAATAGCTTACCTGTTAATATCAAAACCCTAAACTTATTATCGATTATAGATAGTAAAATAATTTTGAAGAATGAGCTTATTCTAGTGCAGTACCCAATTAAGATGTGGTAAATATTTTCATTAATGAGAATAATAAATTGTAATAACAGAAGAGCAAGAATTTTTGGTTAGAGAGAACCTTAGAGCTAGAGAGTGAATTATGGAACGATCATTAGGTCCGTCTTGTGTGTTTGCTGTACAGTCTATTATTTCACATGAGGCAGGTTGACAGTTGTCACTATGCCAATACCACCCCACACGGGTTGCTTGATGATGTGTCTATATGCCTGCCTGCAAGCCTGTGTCGTGTGTATCCAACTGGCAGTGGCGGAAACCAACAATCATACTTGAGGGATAATACATATCGAACTCTTCCCTATATGCACCCACTTGTAATATTTAGAGTTTACACAGTATGCTGTCAAAATAGTTAATATGACCAAATGGTAAGCAGTGATTCTTAAATCAAAATTTACTGAATTTTTCCTACTACCCCTACGGTTTTAGAGTCTCTAATTGGAGGTTTCAATACTTAGGTTACTTTGGTTACGCTTATTTTCCGACAGAGAGAGAGAGAGAGAGAGAGAGGACAGAGGACAGAGGGATAGGTGGTAAGCCCATCAGCTGACAAACCTCCCTTTCAGAAAGTAGGTATTATTTAGACGTGAAAGGGCCGACTAGTTTTGTTCAGAGACTTTAATTTACCTAAATCCCAAGGACTCCTTGCCCAAGAAATTTACGTCCTGAAAAATCCATTGACAGCGGCCGCGAGTTACAATTTACTATTTACTATTTCACATTTCACTTGCCTCACTGACATGAATGAAATCATCTGAACTGTCATTTAAAATAAAATTTCTTCTTCAGTCAACCGTTGCTGGGCTGGCGACTCGTCTGAAATGAACCTCTGACCACCATTTATAATTAATATTCCCAGTTTATCTAGGGACCATGTCAGTCACCAGTCCACAAGCAAAAATAACATAGAAAAACAATTCTTATATTAGAATTTGAGTACTAAGAAAAGCACTTTTCATTGTTGTTTAGTACAGTTTATTGTTATCTTTTCCTAGCCTGAAAAATAAAACTTTCAAATTATAATGGCCATCAATATTTAGCCTATTTTAGAAAGCTGTCTCAATATTGCAACGAACATTGTATTATTGTAAGATACATGAAATGCGGGAAGGCGTGTATTTAATCATCATCCTTATCATAAACTATAGTTATTCTTTCATGCCCACTATTTTCAAATTGGTCTCTCCAGTGCTTCTTTGGTTGACTTACATATTTTTTCTTGCGTTTTATAGTGATAGGTTATTGTGTAGAATGCGTTTGGGGTTCAATCTGTTGGTATGGTCTTGTACTCATGTCATATATTCAGTAGACTACTTGATTACTGTTTATAAAATATTTTTCATATTTAATTATTGTTGCCTAATCTCTTAATTTATCATGTAATCTAGTAGGATGTATGCTCCCATTGGCCATAATAATGAAGTTTAAGCTTTTAAGATGTTTAATTCGAAAAATAAAAAATAAAACCAAATATATTCGTTCGTTTACGTGTCCCGATCAAATTATCCAAAATTATCCATATTAAAAATAATTTGTTTATTTTATTCGAAACTCCAAGTTTCGGGATGTTATTGAGAGTGTTAAAATTATTCCATTTTAAAAGTGGTCCATCTCATTAATACTTTGCAAATTTGGTACCGTTTAAAAACATTTAACATCCTCAATCGCTGTCATTTATTAAGTGCCAGAATATTGTAATGATTTACTCTGGTTTGGTGGACCTGTCACAAAATTCCGGGCTTCTAGATTAAATGTTAATTTATGAAGAAAAAAGTGGCATCCGCTAATTCACATTAGTTTTCCCAAGGTAATTTTTTAATCAGAACGGCATATTTAAAAAGTAACCATAGGCTTTCATAATACCATTCACTCAATTATTCTCGAAATATTTCATGGTATATCACATTACATGTAAAGCGATGTTCTTCTTGCTATAGCACCCAATTTCACAATTTAATACCTTCTACATGGAAATACCGGCTCAAATATTATGTTAGATTTTACATCAAATGCGCACACGGTCAGCGGTTACCTTTAAAAAATACTTTAATTGCGCACAGGAAACGTATCAGGGAAGACTCAAAATGCGCAAAGGACAAATTAAATGTTTAATACGCCGCTTGATGTAATCGCGGATAATGTTATCAATCGGGTAATGTTATCACTTTTATGAAGTCCCGTACGGATTAATACCGATACATTGAAAAAATTCTGTTTATTGTAATCAAAGATTCTGTTTATCACATTTTCCTTTTTGCGGCTTTATTTCCAAGTACTGTACGTCATTCAAAATTTGGTTTTTAATGGTTTCGTTTCTAATTCAACTGTATTGTGTTGTACCGGAGGTAGCAGTACTTTTCCCAGCTCACACGATGACCAGTTCGAGGGGGTGCGTTATATAACTTTCTCATTTAAACAACAATACATATTTCACCCCACGTTAAGCTTCAGCTTTCGATTTATGAAGATAGCAGTTTTGACGTGCAGTGATGACTAGTGTAAAATGAAAAGACTTGAACAGACAGGCGTTAGATGTTTTGCTACGCGGATCACCACAGATCAGTATAGACTTCCAAAAACACTCATAACTCGTAACTGAGTATGGGGTATTAATGAACTCCTAATGGAAAGTAAAAACAATTTAAAACTTTGCTACTGATTAAAAAAAATAGTTGCTTGCAGTCTATTACTGTAACAGCCTATGAGTGGTTCAATGATTCACAGTTACGTATTCTTATACGAATAAATATTTTTAATTATATTTTGTAGTGTATTATCTCATATATAAATAAATAACCTTCATTTAATTCCTTAGGCTATTGTTATGAATCGGTTAACATTATCAGATTAGCTGCGTCCCGAAGTAATCATAAGCGCCATGCACTGTCGAAAAAGGTCGCAGATTTGATCACCGATGAAGTCGTTGAGATTTTTCAATTGGCCTAATCCTTCTGTTTGGCACTATGTTTCAGCCTGTGACAGAAATGGGAACCAGAAGCATTTTGGTAGTAGTGGTGTTGGGTGCGTAAAGTTGACAACCTTACTCCTTCGTGCGCCGAATATACGTAAAACAATCCGGGAGCCTCCAACTCTTTCATGACCTGTACAGGGACCTCTTAACTCTTATACCGATACCCAATAATGGTTATTAGGTAATAATAGGCTACTCCTATACTTCTATATGGATCTGAGACTTGGGTGAACTTAAAAAAAGATTCAGAATAAAGTACAAAGCGCGGGGATTACCTTTTTAAGAAGAACTAAAGGTTGTACAAAATTAGATTGCATTAGAAACGAAGACATTAGAAAAGATTTACAGGTTTTTAACATGAATGAAAGAATAGAAGCAAATCGCAATAAATGGTAACAACATATAGAAAGAATGGAGGACACTAGAATACCAAAGATAATACTAAACTATAATCCAAAAGGGAAAAGAGACTTAGGAAGACCGAAAGGAAGATGGAAAGAAAAACTGTGAAGTCGGAACAGGCGATTGCCTACTCCAAGTAGTGAAGAAGAAGAAGGAGTTAATAATAGTTGTAATAATGTTAATAAAACTATATAAATATAATTAAGTTATTTCTATTACATACAGAAAGGCCATGCAGCTACCGCAGGTGGTTACGTTTTACGTGTGATAAGAATAGTACTTTCATTATGCAGCATTAGTTTACAAGGAGGCCGTTGTACACTACATTTTTCATGAGGACTGTGCAAGTTACATGGAGGACGTGTGTAAATTTTTAATTATAGCGAGTGGCTAAAACTGCATCAAGCCATCAATATTGTATTGACTGCACATACCGAACAAGCTTTCTGGAAAAGTGCAATAATGCATTTTAAAATTGCATTTCCCCCATCAGAAAAAAAGATTTTTATTTCCATGTTGCTGTTGTATATAACGAAGCAATTTATGTATTGCTCCTGTATTTCAATTTTATTTTTTAAAATTGCATTTTTCAATTTTCAGTAATAATGAATAATGAAATGCCGAAGTGCATTCGTAAAAAAAGCCTTATTATGATGAATGAATAATACCATATGCAGGCACGTGCGCCTATTATTTCACTTAAAATTGTTCAACACGCTAAATCCACAAAAAAGAAATGATACTAGCATAATTTAGTGAAAATTTCCCCAAGCCAATTCTAGCCAAATTAATTATTAATGCTTGCATTTATTTAATTAGGAAACTGTCGCTAAATATAGTAACTTTAATATAGAGAGCGAAAATTTCCTTACATGACTCTCTTCAAATTGAACTCAGCCATTTGTATGCTCAATTTTTAAATAAATAAATAAATAAAAAGAAAATCCTTCAGAGATAGTTGGCTAAAAATATAAAACTTAAGTGTACAGAAAAATTAAATAAAAAATCACATCAATTAAAAATATATTTCTTAGTATTAACGACGTATGCTGTGTTCAGTTGGCATTCTTCAATTAAGGAAGACCTAATTAAGAACGTTTATCAAGTCGAGATTTCAAATAGATTTTCAGTTCTAGGAAACATTGCAGAACTAGAAGCTAGGGATGATGTGAATATCTATAAAACCTGTGAAAGCATTAAAGTATCTGCAAAATAAATATTACATCCGCTTGAATTGAAACCAAATAAACCGTGGTTCGATTGTGAGTGTATGAGTAAATACGAGTAAGCAGGAGAAAATACAGTGGTTACAGAATCCAAATGAAACTTCTGTCGAAAATCCCAACAATGCTAAACGAGAAACCTCTAGAACTTTTAGAACAAAGAAAAGAAACTATCTCAAAGACAAAGTAATTTAATTAGAGAAAAACAGTAAAGAGAAGAAATGTTAGGGGCAAATAAGTGCAAGAAAGGTTTTCAGCCTAAATAAGAAATAATTTAGGACAATGATGACACTATAATCGCGGCTAAAATATTATTTTGAATAAATGGAAAAATTTCTTCAATCAGTTATTAAATTTACATGGAGATGCCCAATTTGTAGAAAGTGAAATTTTCACAGCAGAACCATGGGCTGCTGAACAAACCCTAACAGAAGTAGGAACAGCTATAGGTAAACAAGTTAAAAAAAAATCTTCAGGCATTAATCAAATTCTAGGAGAATTAGTTAAGTTAGGTGGGGTAGATTAAAATCAGAGATCCATCAACTCATTCTTATGTTTTGAAGAAAGGAAGAATTGCCAAAGGAATGGAAAGAATCTATTGTTATACCGTTCTATAAGGGAGATAGGGCCTAATGTAATAGGCCTAACTGTCGAGGAATTTCTCACTTATCAACAGCATACAACATTTTGTCTAATATACTTCTGTCAAGATTAACCCCATTTGCGGGGAAAATCATTGGAGAACACCAATGTGGATTTAGATGAAATACATCAACCACTGATGAAATATTTTGTATTCGCCAAATCTTGGATCTTTGGAATAACAAAGATCAAAATGTGTCTAAATGAAACGTATAGCAGAGTCAGAGTAGGAAAATAATTAGCCTACATCAGATAGGTTTGCCATAAAAAGTGGCTTAAGAGATGCACTATCACCTTTACTGTTTAATTTCTCTTTGGAATGTGCCATTAGGAAAGTGCAGGAAAACAAGTTAGGCCTAGAAAAAATGGCAATCGCCCGATTTTAGCTTATGCAGATGATGTCTGTCTGTTGGACGATGACTAAAACACAATCGGTAGAAATGCAGATAGTCTTCTCGATGCCTGCAGGAATATTGGATTGGAAATTAATACAGAAAAAAACTAGGTATATGGTGTGAGACTCAAATTAATGAGCCCAAATTATTATAATAGCCGGTAAATCATTCGAATAAGTGGAGAAATTGAAATATCTCGGAGCAATAATTACAGATACGAATAATATTAATGTAGAAGTAAAGTGACGACTAAAGTGTCAGGAAACGATTGTTTTTATGCAGTTCGGAAACTCTTATCTTCTCGTTTCCTATCCAGAAATCTGATAATAAAAATTTATAAGACCATTATCTTGGCGGTTGTATTTTATGGATGTGAAACATGGTCGCTTACTCTTCGAAAAAAACATACTCTGAGGTGTTCGCAAAAAGAGTGTTTAGGAATATATTTGGACCTAAGAAAGATGGAAATGGGGACTGAAGAAAACTCCATAATGTCGAGCTTCATAACCTGTACTCTTCTCCGAATATACCGTAGTAAGGGTAATTAAATCACGGAGGATGAAATGGACTGGACATGTTGCGTTCATGGGGGGAGGAAAGACATACTAAAAAATACTGACTGGGAGATCCGAAGGAAAGATACCACTTGGAAGACCTTGACATACGTTGGAGGATAACATTATAATAGATTTAAGGAAAGTAGAATTGGCGTGGGATGGATGGAGTTAGCACAGACCAGAGTTGAATAGTGGACTCAAGTAAGCGCGGCAATGAACCTCCAGGTTCCATAAAATAGATAATATTAATTTAGTTTGCTTACGAATTGTCTATTGCCATTGAGTAAGTGGAAGTTACTTACTAAAGAGCATGCTTTCATTTCTATAATTTCTATCCAGCTGATACTTATAAAATTTTTGACTTCATATAAACATTAAATAAAAATTATTATAATAGGCATAACATAATATGGTCCTACAATAATATTGCATGTCCTACACTGTCCTAAATATAACGTATCGAATTGTTGATGGCTTTTATATTGTAGCCTGCTCTATTTGATTGATTTGATTCATTTAATGCTGTCAGTGTTAATAAATAGGCCTATAGTAAAATATTAAAAAATATCCAGTTTTGTTTTCAGATTGAATTTAATTAATTCATAACTTAACCTGTAAGACAGCTTTGAATCTTTAACCAATATGTCAGTGAATCGTAGGCTAACTAACATAATTAATATTATTGCCACTGCATTCTCAGAAATCTTCACATAGCCTATTTAAAGAATTTCTTGTATCAGTGTAAACGAGTGCATATGAAAAAATAGGGCTATTCTATGGACATTAATATTATCTGTTTTAAGGAGAAATAATATTTTGTAAAGCTACTATGAAAATGACTTCTCACAAGTATGTAAATGTAGAATAATTTAAATAAAATACTTTATGCCAACAGAATGCAGTAGTATTCTCAGAAGATATATTGCATTTAATAAAAGGAAACGACCCCACTATATTACTGTTATTCTCAATATTATTGTGAAACAACATTTTTGCGAATATTTTAACTGTTGTAAACGTCACTATTGTAGCGGAAGATAATTTTTAATTCACGAAGGAAAATTTCAGTAAAAAATCTCTGTTTTGCGTGTTATGTTTTGTAACATAATGATAATATTCAGCACTTTATAAAATAAAGCATTACTATATTGGCTATTTATATTTTAGAATTGTCATTTTCTATGAGGGAACATTTAAGCAAATTTTTCTCATGCTCATGGCCACTTCAGTTAAGGCAATGCGGTTCGTGGCTTAATTTTTGGTGGCCCGCAAACAACACACGTGTATTTATTAAATAATCCCTACAGTTATTATAATATAATCGATATATTTGTGTTACGTAAGTATGTTATTACAAATCAATAAATCGATGCGGCCCGTAGTCTTTCACCAAAAAGAAAATGGTTCTTTACTTGTTAGCTTAAAAAAACTAATAAAAAAAATAAGTAAAAAAAAAAAAAAAGCTGAAGACCACTGGGTTAAGGGATGGTCGAAGTGATTTTCTAAACTATTATTTTTATTACTAATAGAAGGACTTGATGAACCGAAGCTCATTAGTAAAGTACATACGAATACATTTTGGCCATTTTTACAAATATATACAAACTGATGACAAAGTAATTATTTTAATTCGTTAACATTGCACAAATAAAATTCCATATATTTAAAGAGACCATTAAAATGCATTATTATTATTTACATTTGTACTATAAAACCGAAATTTGACACACTTAACTAAAACCTAAACAGAACTTACAGTTAAAATTTTCAGTTGAATTGTTTCTGAAATATTAATTACTTAAATTTATGTTTAAATGAAAATTGAAATCTCTCTCCAGCAATTAGACCTGCAATGCAACAATCATTAAGGTTTACAAAGCAACTAAAGATTTTTTATCTTGTTAATACTTTTTGTTTAAAATATTTTTCATTAAAGATGATACATACGATGATACAAATATTTAAAAAATAACTTTACCTAAGATCTGTAGAAAAGGTCTGATCAGTAATTCTGCTGCATACATTGTGAAAAAAGTACATATCTGTATCTCTTTTTGTGGGAGAAGATAGATTTTGAATTTGACAAAATAACATTAAAATTGGGCTGAGAATACGAGGATTATAGTTTGCATGCACTGGCAGTTTAGAGCGCACGGTGCTTAAAATATGACGTTAGCAACACCTTTTCCATATGCATAAATGACATAAAATTTTACAGAGTTACTCTTTAGAGCAGCGTTTCTCAACCTTTCTGAACCCGAGGACCACTAAAATGTTTAAAAAAAATTACGTAACCCTAATTTTACATTCCATTTTTAAAAGAAGACCTATATTCTTAATATTTGGCGTATTAATTATAGGTCATTATAATGAAATATGTGAAAAAAAATTTACTTCTTTACTTTCCACTTGCTTAATAATTTTTTTAATTATGTCTGCGGACCATCTGCACCATCTTCGCGGACCATAGGTTGAGAAACACTGCTTTAGAGTATAGGGCATGCTTGATTTTTTGGCACTATGTTCCAAAAATAGCATATTTTTACCTGAATGACTAAACCAAGGCCTGCTTCTGTCATCCCACAAAAGGTTAATAGATGGTAGCGTTTATTTACATAAGTTGTCATTGATAAATCGCATACGTGCATGGGGTACAAGGCATGTTTTGATGTTTGATTTTCACGAACACCAGCATGGATATCTGACAGGTGGTCAGAGCTTGCCGAATCCTCCTTAACCGAGAGGACAAGATGTAAATCAGGGAGAGCAGGCTTGTCTCTTGAAATGTGACATAGCATCCCGCCACTGCGCGTTGCAGCACAGTGCATACAGCTGCACTGATTACCGGGGATTCCCCCCCAGTGCCGGGGTATACACCCCCCAGAGGACGCCC
This sequence comes from Ectobius pallidus, assembly GCA_964059195.1. Lineage (NCBI taxonomy): Eukaryota > Metazoa > Arthropoda > Insecta > Blattodea > Ectobiidae > Ectobius > Ectobius pallidus. The sequence goes on from CAXKWD010000006.1 coordinate 97,721,774, forward strand.
CCTCCTCTCACACCCCTTTCTGCACAATACACACTGCATGATGCTTGGGGCAGGGGGGGAGGGGGAGGGGGAGTAAACGTGATTCGGCATTAGCACCGGCTACCAATCAATCCTATGTATATGCCGGCCAGTGTTAGGATTGCATACAGAACCCAGTTGAATTTATCATTTTCAATCGGAGCGTTATTGATAGATTTGTTATTACTGGTTACTGTCTAACAGGCGTCGCACAATAGAGACTGGCTACAGCAGATTTGTATGGGCGAGCACGACCTCTATGGGGGCAGGGGGGTTGGGGGGTGCAGTTTACATGCCACACTAGGGATTTCTTCATTATTTATGGTGAATCTGCCAATTATATTGAGCCTACGTAATATTGCCGTGTTTTTTCATGAACACGTTTTTGTATTCGTATGGAGAGATTTTTTCGTTGTATGGGGTGGGAAAAGCTCTTTGTTTAGAGCGTCAATCCTGTTTGTTTGTTTGTTTATAATGCAAAATAATAATAATTCAGAATTTTGATCAACTTTTCCCCTACCTCTTCTCTCTATTTGTATCGCAACAATCCATCAGTTTTTACACATGAAAAATGTAATGTACCATCCATGCAACAGTTTGCTTTTAGTTATATAATATCTTGTAGGAAACATACCAGCAGCTAACATCTTTTTGGCATTGTTACATGTGAACTGAAGTATAGGCCACTACAAGTATCCCCCCTTAATTAATTAATTTATGGGTAAAGCAATTTATAAATAGGCATATATCGTTGTAGATCTTCCTTACCCAGCCAAAGGTATTTGCTACAAAAACAAGCAATACAAGTATTATTTTATAAGACTACGCACTTCAAAAAACCATGAGATTCTACACTTATAAAATGATACAACTGCTATCGTTTTAATCCGGCAGTTTATATGTAAGCCTTTTCACAGCTATTGACGGGTAAACTCGTCACTGAAATAAATTATTAAGGTCACAATTATTAAATTAATAGAGTAATAAATTATATGAATATGTAAGGATAAAGAATCGCGCGTTATGTTTGTCATTTATGGTTATGGTAGCTGTACAACTGACATTTTTCATATTGATTTCAAACTTATAATTCACCGCTGCTTTTACTTTATTGCTTATACCAATATGTAAAATCAGATCTGAAAAGATTAGATTAGGGTAACTGTAGCAATCTATGTAAAAACAAATTTATTTGTGAACGTAATAAACTATTTTGAAAGTCCTCTGAGAAGTATTATCTCAGCCTCAGATAGGCTATAACTAGCCAATACAATTATTTGTAGGTTGTTATCTTGTAGCCTACAAGTTGAAATATAATTTAGGAAAGTAACAGAAGCATTACAGTGGATAGGCTACTCCTAATCGGACTAGGGTCAGTGGCAGTCAGGTTAACTGGCCGCCATGTAAATGTGTTTAGTTGTGGGTTTTGAAATACAAAAGTACACAATTGTAAATTTCAATGTAGTGAGTGTATTCTTAATCAGACACTTCAAAAGCATCTAGCCAGATATGTAGCCTCTATGTACAGAAACAGCGTATGTATTTATTATTGTAACAGTAGTTAGGCCTATTTCCTTATGGTAGCTCAATAACACACAAAAATCGAATTATTCGACCATTCGCGTTTCCGGCTAGCAAACACACATATGATACGTGCCAGAAGTGGTGCCTGATGATGATGATGATAAATATTATTATTATTATTATTATTATTATTATTATTATGCACCATTTCAGCAGATATAAAATTATGTTTATTCTCATTAATGTATCGGCAACGGTTTGTAAATTAGATAACAAAATATAAAATAAAATAAATTTTTGTAATTTTACATTATATTTTTTTCTCAGAAAAAGAGAGCCTTATTAATATACTGCATTTGCTATTTTAGAGAGAAAAAGGTTTTATTATCATTTCCATTTTAGGTCTATTATTTATTAGGAGGAAGAGTTTAAGATTTAAGTAAGAGCTGTATGTCAATTTAAGTGCCGCTTGTGAGTCCTTCTACGCAGTCCACGATACACATGCTGCAAGTGACTCTGTATTCAAACAGAACTTGTGGAAACTTGAATCTGTTTCACAACTTCCTAGTTTCGCAAGTTTCTACCAAGATTCAGAAGCAGTGTCAATCTACGACGCAAGTTCGTTAGCACTCCGATTGAGACCTTAGCTATGAATGATTCACAAGTTTATTAATGCCAGCAGTTTACAGAGCCATGCGTATGTCTCTTACTGGCTTAAGTTACTCATAGCAGTGATTTAGATTGGCCAAAGCAAAGTAGAATTTTCCTTGTATTGTGTTACCAATTTATGAGACTATTAGAAAAATTTACCACCTGCATGGTGTCGTGTTAGCGTTGCTGGCTATGGATCTACAGGCCCGGGTACCTCCTCGGATTTTTCTGAAGTTGGGAGGTCTTGAACGGAGTGCACTCAGCCTTGTGATTCAAAATGAGGAGCTACTTGATTGAAAAGTAGCGGCTCCAGTCACGGAAATCATCGTTAATGGCTGTGGGTGTCGGTATGCTGTCCACAAGCCTCAGTTCTGCCATCTGCCTATGGTAGATGGCGCAGCGATCAGATGTTAGGCCTAGCCCCTTCACGGATGCAGTGCCACGGAGTTTGATTTTAGTTTTATGAGTAAAGTTACTGCGAATTTCAGTTAGTTTAAAGATGGAAATTGAAAATAGACTTAATTCAGGAAACGCCCACTTTCGCGCTTTGATTAGTTTCCAGTCTATTCAGCTATTGCCTAAAAACTTAAAATTAAATTTAGGATAAAGAAGTCAGAGTCTAGTAGCTTTCTTTGACTGCGAAGCAAGATGTTCTATACTGCTTAACGGAAATAGGTTTGAAAAGAACGGAAGAAAATATTTAGAAGCCTAATATTAAAGATCATAGCTGCTAAAACAGCTATGACCTTCAGTAATAAGCTTAGCATACACATTCAATAAATCATATCATACCTAAACGTAGACCTACGTACGTGCATAATACCACCCACTTTGATTTGTAACTTTAGGATTCCACACATGCACATAATAGCGGCCAGAAATGTTTCAATTTATTTTGTTAAGCATCATTTTACCAGACATAAAATTTTCTTCTCTATCTACTGTATCTGCAGCGATTTGAGAATTAGATATTAAAATACCATCAAAGAAATATGAATTTGGTATATATTTTGTATTGTATTTTGTGTATTTTTTCATATTCAGGAAACAATAGTCCTACATATAGTGCACATTACTGACAATAATCCGAATAGGCCTATCGTTGAAAACTGACAACTGAAGTATGGAAAATATTTATTGAAACCAGACTGAATGAGCTTATAAGACACTGAAGATCATAGTCTATTTGTATAATGACAAGATTCAACAATCGAAATGGTCGAGATGATAACGTCTTGGACTTGTATTCTGGAAATCCCATGTTCAAATCCGTGGCCGCCCAATTTGACATGGGTTTTTTCATGGTTTCCCCACTCTTAAAGGCAAATACCTAATTGGATATTTGCATATCCTCGCCATTTCATCATTTAAATTAATATCAGCTGAAATTGACTCCATAAAATACACCAACATTAGAAGACAGTTGACTCAATAGTTCCATAACCTACCCTACTGTAGCCTATAGACTTAGATCCCAAACTCCTGATATGGCCTCTTAGCTAAAAGGAGTATAAATACAGCTGAAAAACTCTACTTTTAACGAACCACATAGACTACTGTATTTAGTCATTAAATCGAGCAGAATAATATGAGTAGGCCTACATCGCATAAAAAACGGGGGTCCATCCATCTTCGTGGGAACGGCTGAGGAGCTACTTGATAAAGAAGTAGCGGCTTCGGGCAACAAAAGAATCGATTTCGGCCGTGGAATTTGCTATGTTGACCATATGTCCCCAATCCTGCCATCTGCCGACGAAGACATAAGACGATGGTAGGTGACTCGCACCACAAACTTACTTTGTAGGAGAATTTTGTTATTTTTGTGTTTCTTCCTATTAATGGGTAGGCTAATTAAGAAAGTTTTGCATCAAATCAGAATTTAAAACTTTAAAAGCTGTAGAAACCTATTTCGTTATCAGTTTATACAGTGTGTCCACGCTAGAGGGATCGAGAAGTAAATGCTCGCCAGTTAAAACGAGATAAGGATATTGCTGCATTCTGCATATGACAGGAAAGGGAAACTCTCCGAGATTGTGCAACAATGTTTTCAGACCCCTCCACGGGCATGCGCGTCAAGAGCTTTCGTCTTGAAAGAAAGCCAGGCGCCATTCAGTAGTCGATCGCGCAGTGGAAAACATGTGGACACCACAACAGAAAGTTCAGTGCGTGTTATGGCTAGCAGAAGAGAAATCGGTTACTCGGGTGCAACGCCGTGTTCGTCGTACGTGGAATGTGGATCCACCTGGTCATAAAGCTATTCTCCAATGGGACAGAACACTCCGAGAAACAGGTTCTTTACTACCGCAAACCGGCAAACATGCAAAAGTGTCTGTGAATGAGGTAAATATCGAACGTGTGAGAACGGCATTTGCAAGGAGTCCAAGGAAGTCTATCCGAAGAGCTAGTTCCGAACTTCAAATTCCGAGATCAACGATTCACAAGATCTTACACAAGCGACTCCATTTGACTGCCTACAAGATCGAGCTTCATCACCACATAAAGCCAAATGATCGTCAGCTTAGGGCAGATTTTGCAGCTGAAATGCTGCTTCGAATTGAAAATGACAACACGTATCTGGACAAGATTGTTTTCTCGGATGAAGCAACCTTTCATTTATGCGGCAAAATCAATAGGCACAACTGCCGGATATGGGGTTCAGAGACTCCCCATGTTATTCAAGAACTTGAGAGAGACACGCCTAAAGTGAATGTCTGGTGTGGACTGACGAGGAACTCTGTCATTGGACCATTCTTTTTCTTAGAGGCTACAGTCACAGGACATGTGTATCTTGAGATGTTCCAGAACTTCGCCATAGACCAATTTCCCCCAGGATCGATTTTCCAGCAAGATGGAGCACCGGCCCATTTTCATCGACATGTGCGTAACTTCTTGGATGAACGTTTCCCCGATATGTGGATCGGAAGAGGAGGACCTCTTGCCTGGCCACCCAGGTCACCCGATTTAACCCCTTTGGATTTTTTTCTGGGGATATGTTAAGGACGTTGTTTATCAAGGAGACAGACCAAGAAATTTGCAGGAACTGAGGGGCCGCATCACAAATGCAGTAGCGCTTGTGACTCCACAAATGCTAGAGAACACTTGGCGGGAAGTTGAATACCGTTTAGATGTGTGCAGAGCCACAAAAGGTGCACATATCGAGTTGTATTGAACATCAGCTGAAACTCGGTCAGTTTGTATCAAGTAACAGTACAAGTTTATGTTACCAATACATTCTGTTCATTAGACATTATCACTTATTGATAGACGATATTGATAGACGAAAGCTCTTGACGCGCATGCGCGTGGAGGGGTCTGAAAACATTGTTGCACAATCTCGGAGAGTTTCCCTTTCCTGTCATATGCAGAATGCAGCAATATCCTTATCTCGTTTTAACTGGCGAGCATTTACTTCTCGATCCCTCTAGCGTGGACCCCCTTATTTTATGTTTGTATTTTGAAAAATAGATTTATCAAATTCTGTTACTTCCTGGCTTATAACTGACATGAAAAATATAAAATATTTATGAAATTGTTTATAAATGTATGAACTTACAGTTTCGCTAAGTTATTCTACCTTAGGCCTACAACATTTTCTACTTGAATTTGCGTTAATGGTAAAAGAGGGAAACATAGCAGATTCTTGGAGACTTTATTTAAGTGTGATTTTGATAGCATTTTAAATTTAAATTATCTGTATGGAAACTGTCTCATGTGGAGGATTCTGTGATGCGTAGGTTGACCGGAGACCGTCGAGGGACTGCCACCCTCGTGGCGTGGGTTAATTCGGATAGCTTGTACAGGTATCAGTGCTGTTTGAACGCAGGGTCACTGCATATCGTTGAAGAGGTAAAATTGGATTGTTTTAGAAGGGATCTGCTGTACCAGCAACCTAGTGATGCCAGTTTACTCAGCAAATCTATAGCACATTTATCTCGACAATGTTAAGACTCATATTAGGCTTATATATTGAAAAGTTAGCCATAAAGATAACTATCGCAAAAATTATAATATCCGAGTCTGTTGGAATAATTCACCGTCATATTTATGGGAAATTGCACTGAATCATGTCTATTTAACACAAAACAAAAACAAAAATTGTGTTAGAATTGTTATCCATTGGCCTTCATGATTGGTAAGCTGTGTCTTAGGGCAACTTGTGTATTCTAGCAGCTTCTTTTTTACTATAAATGATTTCTCTCTCATTGAAAAATATAATTTCCTCGCAACGGTTAGAGATAACCGTTAAGATTTCTGAATTTGCCACCATACACCGGAAATAGTTACTTATAATAAACTTAAATTCTTTTTATAAAAATTTGCATTAGGCTTATTTTATAATAGTGGTCATTGCTCTTATTTAAAAGTTTTACAATAAATCACAAAACCCGTTTACTGTCTCTACCTTACCATAGGAATAAGGCTGAAGATGTATTTTCTAGTATCTGAAAATCCAGCGCGAAGTGCGAGAAAATTTATCTGATGAGACTCATAATCTCGAGTTCGATTTATTAAAACTATTCCACGAGTAAAATGTAATGGATTGTATAGATAATAATTACTTTCTTACCTTTGTTGTTTAAATTCAAATCACCATTCTGTCAGTTGGCACGTCAAGGCACCATAAAAGAATCAACAGTCGAATGTGTTAACAGATACTAACCAATGCTGCTAAAAGTGGCTATGAAAAGTAGTTAACCTAATTAAGATAAGCTATAATCACAACTGGATAAAAACACACAAAAACAAATAAATGTGATTTTATCCTGTACCGTTAGCAATAAAGGTATATGACATAATAAGCACTATATTGATACCTTGACGTATCCAGTGACGAGATGACGTTTTATCAGATAAAAGTGCATCCTTGCGATCCTTGCAAGAATATTATAGCATAAACGACATAAATAATTTATTTGTAATATTTTTTTGTAAAATTCCGATAGGAAAATGGTTGTAACGGAGAATGGTTGTCCTCCAACAGTTTAGGGCTTCCAAACAAGACTCCTTTGCTGTACCAATTGAGCTGCTCGCTGCTGCAAGAAGGCTCTTTGTTCAACATTATTATTATTATTATTATTATTATTATTGCTGTTATTATTATAAATATTATTTATATTATTATTATTATTATAAATATTATTTATTTTATTATTATTATTTAGGTACCGGTATATTGCTTAACTTTAAAAAATACCATAGCAAAATCTGAAGAATCTGTATGAGTCATTGGAAGCGAAGGCGATTAAGTGCCAAATAATTTTTTCAATACTTTTTTGTTACTGAGCATCATTAAACTTTTCTTAACAATTCTTCATAATTTCGAAAATAAAATGTAAGTGAAAGAAGCAAAAAGCACAAGAAAACAGTTGACTACTTCGTAAGAGTCACACACAACACCAGAATCAAACGTTGCTTTTCTCTCCCGCCGAACTCACTAGTTTCTGATAAAAATAAGAGGGAAATAGACTGTATTAGCGTACATCTCTATGCTGTGTTTTCGGAAAATTGTCTGCGACTCCTGAAAACTCACTTTTTCTGTTAGCTTTTTTCACTTTATCTACATTTTACTTTTTTTGCGGGCCCCCAAGACGCCACTCCCCCGTTTTTCGGAATCTGCGGAGCCCTCGCTTAGCCACCGAGTTATAAGCTAAGTTGCTTCGCATCTGAGAGCATTTTTAAAGAAAAATGTTACGCCAGCCTAAATAAGAAGGGTACATTTCAAGATGTTCTTCCATTTTACTTGTTAATGAAAAATGCTTATTTTCTATTTCAGTTAACGGTTTGGTAGATGCTAGAGCGATCAAAGCCTTGTTGAATGTTTGCAATAAATGTATCTGCATCGTATCACCCCTTCGTTATCCGTAGTTAAATTAATGATGAATTTCATTATTTAACGTTGCATGTTACAACCCTTTCTTATTGTCCCGTGTAGATTTCAAACAGACTCGTTACTTGCTCAGAGAAGCGCACTGAGGAAATAGGGGATATTTAAATATTGATTCAAAGCAGCTATCTTTCTGGTCTTTTCTCCCCTTTTCTCTGCAGGAAGAACGGGTTTAATGAAACCACAATGTAATTTTAATCATATTATCAGATTCTTGTTCTCCTATGTGCCAATTAATGAAATCTGTAGAATAATATTGCCTGACTGGGGAGAAAATCTTTTCGATGAATTTTATTAAACTCGGTGCTAGCATGTAACTTTTATTATTATTATTATTATTATTATTATTATTATTATTATTATTATTATTATAATATATATATTTCACAAAGGTGACCATAAAGATCCAGAATACAATATACGAGGGCTGTTTTTTTTTTCAAGTTCCGATGGGGCATAAAATGAAAACCACAGTGAAAATCAAAACTGTTTTATTTGGAACATTTAGGTACACCTTCTAGCTACTTCTGTACGTAGTTTCGTTCCGATTGAAACATTTGTCGTAGCGTGGTACCATTTTTCCAATACCCTCTTCATAGAAGCTTGCCGCCAGCGTATTGAGAAGGGTCCTCATGGCATTTTGAAGTGTTTTGAAGTTCTTCGTTGGTGTGGAAGCTCTGTCCTTCCAGATCTTTCTTCAGCTGCCGAAAAAAATGAAAGTCACTCGGCACGGGAATAAGTTTTTGAAATCCATCGTGACAGGGGATGAAACGTGGATTCGTTACGACAATCCAGAATCCAAAAAAAATCCAAACAATGGATGCACACAAATTTCCCGAACAAACCTAAGATCTGGTTTCCACACCAACGAAGAAATTCAAAAAAATTCAAAATGCCGTGAGGACCCTTCTCAGTACGCTGGCGGCAAGCTTCTAAGAAGAGGGTATTGGAAAGTTGGTACCACGCTACGACAAATGTCTCAATCGGAACGAAACTACGTACAGAAGTAGCTAGAAGGTGTACCTAAATGTTCCAAATAAAACAGTTTTGATTTTCACTGTGGTTTTCACTTTATGCGCCATCGGAACTTGAAAAAAAACAGCCCTCGTACATACATGATAAATTCTTAACAATATTTAGACATGATTTTTAAACTAATCGTATCTTACCTAAGAAAACTATTTTAAACAGTAAAACAATGGGACAAGAAAAATCAATACTGGCAATACAAATAATTATGTAAGATACATAGAGAGTCCTTCAAAATGCGTACGGAGATATCCTGTGTATCGCTCCACAAGAGGCCCACACATTTCAAATAATCGCTCGTATATTTAAAACAGCTTCCACAAAATAATTACCTATCGCCAACCTTGTATCATAGTAGGTTTACTGGTCATTTGTGTTTTATAAAAAAAAATGCACAGTATAGGTTTTATTATGTTTTCATCATTTAACAAGACTTTCCCCGTAAGGAGTCTCCCATTAAGACAAATTATAATGGGAATGAAAACAAGAGTATCGTAACATATAACGGAACAGGCGAATCCACACATATAGTTTTCTTATTTATTTTATTTTTGCTTACTTCTGATTCTTGTGCAGCTGTTTTTGCTATGTTCTTTTTCGATTGATCCAGAGTACACTATGTTATCCACAATAAATGACAGCATGCATATTGCTGGTATATGTTTGTGGCTTTATGCATAAGATAACAGGACAATCTACATATGATATCCAGAAGAACGATGAACCCATTTTCGAGTGTCCTTGTTCGGTTAATCACTACCTTATTGAATGAATGTTCCCTACACCACAAGAAAAATCTGCTCTCATTTCATGGACACCTATATTTCTTTTGTATTTAGAAATGTACTATATGTTTATAATAACTGTAACATTAATATCCCCTAGGGTAAAATAGGGTGAAAATGTTGGATGATAAATAAATAATTAAATAGTTAAGTAAATAAATAAATATCATTCAGGTATACATTGTCTTGTCGTGCCATAAAACAATCAGAAATGCATAATTATGTATGCAGAAATCAAGCTGATCGTATCAACCTTTAACTTTACGTTTACTCGGGTTTCATATTCAAAGAACTTCAGATTGCTGTTAAGATCTGTCAGATCGGATAATAGTACTTTTAATTCTCCACGATACTTTCCCTTTTTGCATCAGTGAAGGTTTTAATTTTATTTCACAAAACGAAGAAAAAAATTAGAAATTTCACGACGTTATCTGCATGTAAAATTGAATTTGAAGCTAACCTGATCTTCATTCAGTTATAACTTGGTAATACGATTATTTTGAAAAGAATGACAAATATAGGTGACCATTCATTCGGGATCGGCGATTTGACCAGGACGGTCAATAAGTGAGCCATATTACAAAGAACGATATAACTTAATGGTCGTTCTGATGACCCTAACAATTGTAATGATTTACCTACAGTAGGCCTAAATGTATAAGAATTAATCAAATTCAGTGTTTAGTGATACTGAATTTTTTTATTATTTTAATTCCTCAGTAGAGTGTTGAGTTGATCCATAAGGAATAATACGAAATATTATCAAATCAAACTTTTTTACTATCAAAGCTGAAAGCATTAAATTTCTTACTGATATATTATCCAAGATTTTACTCATAAACGTAGTTAGATTACATTCATGTATTCAATGACAGTCACTTAAAGAAACCTTGATTTCTGTTTCTTTATTTGCATCGAAGGGCTTCGAAAAAGCTCTCCTTCTGTACTGTAAAAATGCTAAAGAGCAATTGATACATGGGTGCTTGTTACAATTATCGATCACTGGAAGGAGAAATCTAGCTTACCCTCGTGCTTCCCGGTAACAAAATGCAAATTATTGTAGCTGTGAGTGTATAGGGGTCGGTTTTCAGAAAACTAAATTACAGGTATATACTCTTGCAATGCCATCCATCGCGGCCCCGTAACACCCCACCCTCTGACCTGGCCTGGCTTGGGGCTCTCTAAGTGAGGGGTTGGGGCGAGTTTATTCTGCAACAAGCAATGGTAGTCGTGCCTACCGCGCCGGAACGGGCGTCACTGGGTGACCCACAGCGCCGATGTTAACCTCACACGCAAAACCGCAGCGTCCGTAAAGAGTCAGTCACTTTTTTTACGATTCTTGAATGATTCTTGATTCAGCGAGGTGGCCATAATTTCGCTGTTGGAAGTAAAATCCATTATTAAAGACCATAAGGGTAAGATTTAGAATGCTATAGGAGAAGAATTCCTCTGACACTGGGACTTGAACACAGGACCTTTTGGCCACCCGTGCCACTGCTCTACCAACTGCCCTATGAGAAAGGTTCCATTTGGCGCTGACTTAACTCAGTTAGGCATAATAGAGCAGTGGCACGGATATCCAATACAGGATGTGTGTTGACGTCATGGGCTGCTCATTTTTTAATGCAGTAAAATTATTATTAAAAATTAAAGTTATTATTTATTAAAATGCAGTTCACATTAATGAAAGCACTTTTTGGATGCAGTAAAATTATTTGTTAAAATGCACTACGCATTAATGAGAGTACTGTGGACGCTCGAGGGAAGTAAGAAGTTCACCAAAGTCAATTTATAAAGATGTTCTTCATATTTTTAACAAGTCCTGAAGATGGGCATCGGTAAGTCGTTCTTTGTGAAGATTCAGCTGCCTTCATAATGGAAAAAGTGAATTCATAAAAGTACGTGCATTCAAATATGGAAGCAGTTCTTCAAAACTATCCATAATATAAAACTGAAAAAAAAAGAAATAAAAAAAAAACAATGAATATTTTAAATTTTAATAATTGGCTTTGCCGTGGACCACACAGAATGACGTCGAGGGCCGCAAGCGGTCTCTGACTTCTCACCGCCGTTCAGTCTCTGCGAGATTTATGGCGTAGGTCTAGAGCATTGGTCCCAAACTGTGGTCAGTGGAACGATGAAAGGGGTCCGCGAAGAATACTGACATGAGTACCACACTCTCTGTTTCTAAGAGGAAGAATTGAAGGGATCGGCGGAAGATATTGCTAACCCCTTTTTATAAAAATTGATATTGTTGCACTATGTATATTTTTCTTGGTCATTATTTATTCCAGTGTTTCTGAGCATATACTAATTCTGTCAATAAGTCTTATTATTAACATAATACGTATCTCGAAAGAAAGATAAAAACAAGATTTGCAGATTTTAACTGACTTTAAAAATGTAAAATCTAAGATTAGGTTTGTATGGGTTACCACTATCTTCCGCCGACTTAATTACGATCAGCCTTCTAGAGCCAAGTGAATGAGAAAAATTTGTGTTGATAATCGGAACAGGCTGAAAAAAATCCTCATATTTTTCATAAAGCGTTGCTGTATTAATCGTATTTCTTTGCTTTTATGCAGTTTTTGTGTGACGCTTTTATACGTCAGTAGCTGGGAAAAGCTTAAGGTTGGGCAACCGGCAACAGTTTTTCTATTTTATCGATAAAAGAACATTAAAATCAATTGCAGTCTTCGTTTTGGTACTCCTTGTATCGTAGTAAGCTTTTTTTCCCCTACACTTTGGTTAAGTTATTTTTATTTGATCTTTCGAAAGTGGTGAATTAAGATCCGATGGTTAAATCGAATTCGAGACTTTTCCCGAAAGGTCAAACACACAACACCTAATGTCATTTGGATGCAGCTAGAGTTGGATTATCCCCACAAAGTCTCTGGCCTTGAAGACAAACCCAGCCAGCGAGCTTCTCGTTACGTCTCGTTACCAAGATGCGCGAATTCGGTGCGCGTAAGACAGTAAGCTACCGCTGGGCAGAGAGTGAACATCATGCAGCATTTCGTCAGTCGTAGAAAATACAATAATAGTTGAGTGGAGGGATGATGCCGCTGCGAGAGAGACAGACAACACATGGAGCGGGATAGGAGAGCTGAGCCAATCAGGGTGCAGCTACCTCCCCTAGCCAGGAACTCTACGAGCGGTGAGACTCGCTCCTAAGGTATATACGTAAAAACCCAGAGACGTTGTGGAGGTAATCCTACTCTACTTATACAAACTTACACTTTCGGCTCTTGCGTTCAGAAGTATAGAAATTGACGTGCTGTTGAGTAAATTGACGACTCACGAATCTCATCCAACGAGTAGAATCTTGGGAAATTGATAGCTGAAGACATATTTACTTTTTATAAAAAGTTAGACATTATTATATCTTTATGGGTAAGGTTTTATGTCATAGCCTGTGGTATATATTTTTCTCAGGGGTACATAAAAAATATAAAACATTGTTTGTAGGACATAATATTGTGTAATGTAGACAATATTCATCAACCTTAGATGCACTAAATTGTGCAAATAGTGTATAGGGCAGCCTATCTCAAAATAAAATAAAGTTTTTAAGGTGACCGCTGAAATAGCCAATTTAAGAAGTCTTAAATTCTGAACTTTAATGAAAGACATTCTTTAGAAATTGTGGAAAATGAAGTACTTTACTTGCGTCCCAGGAATAGGCTATTCTTTTTTTTTCGAAACTTACAAGTGGAATATTATATTTAAATCTGTGACTCAAATTAGGGAGGAATTTAAGTAATTGATTACAAGAAACATCTAATATTTTAGGCCTTAGGCGAATTATAAGTTATTCAAAATCATTTCATGATAGATAGAAATGGAAATTAGTTCTACACCTACAACCATCGTAAAAATCGATGAAAGGACCTCCACTTAAAAAAGAAATCGTTTGAGAAAAGTTCGATCGTACAGACTGATGTTATGAAAAATATATTCAGATGAGTTTTGTGAAATGTGCGTGAAAATGAGAAAGGCGTGAGGGAAACGCTTTTGTACTGTACAGGTGTGCAGACAACAGTCACGATGACCCTCTGTCAAATCCGATTACTTTCCCCACCCCTCTGGAGTCCAATCGCGATCATAGCTAAGGAAACACAAATTTATAGTACTGTCAGTAGACAGAGGAGAATATACTATAAGCGTAATCAAATTTGTTTAACGGAAAAGAGGTAGGGCGCGTGCATGTAGGAAATATATGCTAATCATACCCGTAAATGGTTGTTTCTTATGAATAGAATCGGACATTTAAAAAAGAAAATCGCGAGAACCCTTTTAGTTATATAATTAAGCTTTCTTAAATTGAGTGGGTAGGCCTACATAGAGGTTTGGGTACCGAGAAATAGGTAAAATTCATTTTTTGTTCTTCTCAGTTGTGAATTGCTCTACAATCTTGTAATCGGACATGAGATTTATTGACTACTTCTATAATTGCATACTATTTTCAGAATTAATCAGCCTATTTCAGTTACGGGTGATTATCATTACAAAATGGCAAGAGACGTTTTGTGCACTGAAATGCCGTATCCATGATAATTTCCACAAACATCAATATTTAGGAGTGATTCTATTTACATATGTTTGTTAATATATGACTAACACTTTGAATAATACTATAACGTAAACAGTTTCTTTCAAAATTGTATTTTTAATGTGAAATAATATGTAAAAAATTGCTCTTCATGGATTTGTTTAAAAGTATTTGTACTAGAAATATTCCAAAAAAATTTGGATGTTTATATGATTTAAACAAATATATAGAAAAATAATCACTCAGAAATATTAACATTTATGGAAATTACCCCGGAACGGCATTTCAGAGAACGAAACATGGCTGCGATTTTGTAACGAAAATTTACGCATAACAGTTTAATTAATTCTGAAAATAGTACGTAATTTTAAAGGTAGTCAATAAAGAGCAGTCAGATTACAAGGTTACAGAACAATTCAGTTCTGAGAAAAATATGAATTTCACCTATATCTCAGTACCCAAACTTGTATAAGTCACCCCCCCCCCCCTTCAGGGGTTAGCCTACATGCAGTTATAGTGGTCAAAATTATATTTTTTATGTTATTTTATCAAATATTTATAGAGTGAAAAAACAAAAACAAAAACAAAAAAACAAAAAAACAAACAAAAAATGTGGCCATATCTTCAATATTTTCTGAGTTATAAGCAAAAATGTAATGTAATTTAATTTAAACGGCCGACGTCACCACGCTCTTTCCTTTGTCATATGAATGCGATGATCCATGCGTGAAAAACTTAATATGGTATATCATATTTTCCGCAGTAACTATATTTCTTCGTTTTTCATATCTTCATGGTAACAGGTATTGACATCTACTTCCTTTGATCCTGTTTTGTTTTCATATTTACATGTTGGCGGTCATCACAGTCCTATAACTGCAAGTTTGCCGCTCATGTTTTCTGTAACAGTTTCCCTGACAGCTGCCATTTTTTCAAGATATTTACATTACATATTTTTTATAGGTTAATTTTGTTGTGTTCTGCCAATGGAATATAATGATTTAACTGTAGAAGTAGTAAATTATTTTTAAAAATAGTTTTGGTGAGCAGTAGGGCCTCCGGGGCCCCAAAAATACTTCAAATTATTTTTATGTACTCTAAAATTTGGCTGCTTATTTTTATAAAAACAAAAGTGTCATATAAATTATTTTAAAAACGTATGTTTATGTCCGTTGGAGTGAGCACTTGATCTGGAAAGGTTAAATAGGCTACCAAAATTTAAGCGCGTATTTCCTAAATATCTCTTACCGCATAAAACATTATTTTAATAAGTATTGGAAACCGTGCTTTTATATGTTTATTCGCGAATTTACTATTTACGCATGTTGATTTTCGGATTTTCCTCGTATTTTACAGTTGAAGTATAATTTCTGCCGGCGCAACAACAGAATATGTGAACACTTTGTTTCTGGCATAATTAGATATATCTGTTATAATGTTATGTGGTTTAGCAGTCCATTGAATTAAATCAGTTAAAGCTATCATTAGTTTATCATCATCACGTTTACATGAAAGCTGGTTGCGTTTGCTGTTGTGCTGTTCCCTGCTTAATATCCTTAATAGCTCAGGAATGCATTCTACATTTCATGTTCATCACTACATGCAAAGAACGGTTTCGTAAGGGTTCTGTACAGACTGAAATTGAAGCCACGTATCCCTCCTTCAGATTCCAGTTTCATCGTTCACATTAAGGGAAATAATACAGAAATAAATCTAATAGGGTGGGAGTACTGCATGCAGGAAATGTAGTAATCGATTATGTTGCCTTATGAATGAATATCACTCAATTCCGACCATTTAAATAGATCCTTAGACTTCAAACCAATCCTTGCATACCACTAGCTTCACTAGATATTATCGGGTTACGTGAATTCCCATAAATTTGCTGTTTGTAGGATTATGATATGTGAATTCCTACAATTTTATACGTGAATCCTTTCAGTTTGATACGTGAATTCCTACAAAGATATTCATACTCAGTCTTAAACATACACACAATGTGGTACGACAAGACTCAAGGCAGAGATGTGCACATGGCTGATGATCGTATAATTATATATACCGATGCATCTCACCGATTAATAGGATCAAGATTCTGCTGAAAATGAATATGTAATATACCTTATAAGAAGACAGAACATCACTAGGACTTTTAACATACTGATCCATGTAGGCCTATAGATAATCATTCATGAAGCTTTTATAAATACTTCTGTAGACATTGATCTTTTAATTTAATACAACACTATTTTACAAACAGTCTACATTTCATATTTTAACTATTTAGACGCCTGTTGAACAGAACTAGACATTGATCTCTTATTTTGAAACAACTTCCATTTCAACAAATTGGGTACATTTTATGTTTTAACCATTAAGACCACAGTAGCAGAAGACTTTTTTTGGTTTAATGTGTTATGCAATAAATGTTGATGAATGAAATTGATATAAACTGTATTTCGTTTTCAGCAAGAATTCTATAATCAAAAGCCTATAGAACTTAAAATTACTTGTATTAGCCTTATGCCCTCAGTAATTAAGCAGCAACCAAAGTTGCGACGACCAAATATAAGTGTGGAGTACCTAATCGATTTAAAAATATTATAAAACAAAATCCTAATATACAGTAGACCTTTTTTCCTTGGTTAGCATGATAATATTATTTAAAGTACAATATATTTCACTGTTCAGCTGTAAGTACCTGTATATTAGGTTAGAACTACAAATTCATAAAAGATACAATACATGGTAATATAACCATATTGTCTAAATAATAAGACCACGTCAGTTTTTAATGCGCTAACATAGCTAGGCCTGTTATTGGTAACAGGGCCCGATTATGTTTATAAAATCACTTAGTATTAAATTACGGAAAAACACATCAGTTGAAAATTAATGAAATAGGCCTAATAATAACAATGACGTCAGTGAACTTTTTGACTTACGGTACTGAATTCAGTTCAGCTATATAAATATATTATAGTTGATTAGGCCTGTTACTGGTATAAATTACTGGAAGTTCATTTTATGTTGAGAATATCCATATCCAATATTTATAAAATATATTAAAATGTTTCACTTAATTTTAACCTTAGTTGTATAATTTCAGTTCAGCTGTAAACTATATCTATATAAACATAATACCTCGCTATAAGCGTAATATATTACTATTGAGAACTGTCTGTAAGCACAATTAATGCTGTATTACAATAATTTTTACTGTTTTTTCTTCTATGCCCATTGATGCTTAATGTGTTATTTTTGTTAAAAGTGGATAAAAGGACTATAGGCCTATGCAATTAAAAACATGAATACCATAAATTGTATGATATAGGTAATAGGCATATATGCAGTCAACAAACTTTCTTTCGTATTTTAAACTGTGGTTACTACAAAACAGGCGTGTTATCACACATTTGTAGAGGTCACTGGCTGAACAGGCGTATGTAATATAGTATATTTTGAATCGGTCTTACAGTTATTTGTATAGGAATAATGTTAGGATCAGCAAATATTCTTGCACATATCATAAGTAGTCCACAAAAAACTTATATTATACTAATGATGCAGATTGTAGAATTAATATAGTCGTTCGCTTCTTAGTTTGGTGTTATTTTGTCGAGATGTACATTTCGGTATAATGTCATACTATCTTCAGTCTTCTGTTTTGGCTTGATGGAATCATTTTGACTAATTTTTCTATACTCTAGTGTTGCCACCATTAATTGGTCCGGTTCTGTATTAAAAAAAATTAAAAATAGCTACTTACGCCAAGTCTACAGCACAGCCAGTAGCATGAGATTACGTAATATAAAATATTCAGAAAAAGCGAATTAAAAAAGAGACAGCAAAACTCAAGAAAAAAATTGACAAATCCACTTCACAGCGAAAAAATAATTTAACATAAAAGTGTAGTTATTCAAGAAAGGTTATCACTCCTTATACCCCCAGTATATATGAATAAGGATAAAAGAACTAACCTTAAAAACACCGAGGGAACTTTTTGTAAACAATTACAGATTTATTACATTATTAGCATAGACATGCAGTTAAAGTATATTTTATAACATATTTAAAACTTTTCACACTTGAAAATATCAATGAACAATGTGCGGCATAGAATTATTAAGAGTTCCTTCTAGAAATCTTGCCTCGTCACCAAAAGCACTCTTGCAAAATAAATATTAAAATGTTAAAACCTATTGTTATCAAGAGAATAAAATTGATTAATTGCTGTCCTTATTAAAAAAAAAAAAAAACTTGTTTAGGCTACAGAGTAAATGAATAAAAGAACACTGAATGAACATAAAAGATATTGCCTTTCTATTCTTTCTGTTGTTCCAGTAAGTGTTTAGCATAATTTATACTGATTTCTGTGTATTCAGTTTAAAGGCCTCCGCATGTTCATGAAACCTTGTATACCAAATAATTACAATGGTTTATGATAATGAAACATTTTATATTTCTTTACTTGTATATTTACTGCTTTCTCAAATTTAATGAGGTCATGACTGAAAATAAGTTATAACGTTTTCTAATTTGTTTACATTATACTGATATTTCAAGTAAGTTGTATGAGGAAATTATTAGTTGTTACATAACTTCATTGATGTAAAACTATTTTGAAAGTATGACACTCGCTGAAGTACGCGTATCCTGTTCCAAAATGTCTATGTTCATTTCATTCTTCAGTTTTAATATCGAGCAATTGATTACTTCACTAGTAGGCCTAGTCATTCAACATTTAAAAAAACTCTTAAATTTCCTAAGTTGCCTTTTGCTGTTATTTCGTATTTCACGAGAACAATTTGATCGATAAGAATAAAAAATACAATATTCTTAATACTGTGTCGTGTAGCATAGCCTAATAACCAAGGCAAACATAAAGCGTTAAAAATATTCTATGTACAACAAAATGTTACACTTAGGCCTATGGTTGTTACCTTATCTTTGATTGAGTCAGTTAATTACCTAGAAATATGCGACTTTTAAAAGCACAACAAAAGTATGTTTTACATAAATAATGCAAAACGCATAATCTTGAAAATAATGTACAACTATAGTCTAACTTATAAATAAAAAATATATAACCTACCTGCATTCTTTTCCGTTTTGCAGTCCACGTGCCTTGTTATATCAATCCATCTAAATTGTCTATATATTTATTATTGCGGACATGAGGATTATATAATCATTTGAGCTAGTTATCATTTAAATCTTACCAACGTCTTTACTTCTTTTCTTTTTCTTAATATTGGCTTATGATTAATCCATCTAGCAGTTAAGTATTGATGAGGCTAGTTGCGCCTGTGCTAAAGTAATCGATGTACCGATCGCCACCAAGATTAAATCAGTCTCTAGTTTTTAAGATTGGTCCCTTGCAACTTGAGCACCATCTTGAACAGCTGTTAGTGAGTACATCTTATATGTCATGTAGGCTAATGAATATAGGCTATTTTAAGTGTACGGTTAAACTACATAAATTTGTGTTAATTTAAAAGGGCAGCAATATTTTCACTACATAATCTCAGTCTTCTCGTTTGCACATATGAGAATGAATGCGTCCAGAACAGGAGTGTAATTACTAGAATACTTGAAAAGGCAAAAAAACAAAAAAAGGATAAATTTTTATACAGTGGGTTGTATTGGACGTGGGCCCAGAGCCGGAGTCTCTTACAGCCCCCGGCGATAAATCAGTGCGTGGCTTCCATACGAGTTCACTACTCACTCCCACCCCCGCATGCTCTACCGGGGTGGTTTTGCGGACGCTTTTATTCTTTTTTTGCGGTATATGTGTGTTCTTTTTTGTCCTGTTTGCCAAGCTGCACAAATACAATGATACAGTGGCACCTCTTGTGCTGCGTTGTCATCATCGACCAATACACAGATCTGTCAGCCAGAATACCCCGGGTTCGAGCCACTAAGCTGTGAATTAAAAATAAAATATGTGCAGCCTGGCTAGGGATGGACAACTTCATACTATATAGCTACTAACATTTTATTCTTTAGAGTTGCTTCTTAAGCTAATAGAAGTGGCAGTCCTTTTTTAAATTCTGAAGTATATTTTTTATGTTAGAGTAGGTCTGCTGAACAGAAAAAATAATAATGATAATAAAACATTAATAATTAATGATAGTAATAAAGTTTTATTTTGCCGGGCAGAGTTAAAACCATTTTGCTTTTTGATCCACACAACCAGATTGGATACAAAATACAGAATATGTACAACTTCAAAATTACAATAATGGTATAAAACAGTAGCAGTAAAATAATAATAATAATAATAATAATGACAATAATAATACAATTGGTATAGCCTACATTAAAACATAAGAAAAATATAAGATAAGTGAATCTTGGATATCCTTACATTGTATCTACATGACTATTTAGGGTACTACTCCTAGAAGGTATGAAAAATGCCTTTAATCTAACTCCGATGACTGTACCCAGATTTAAGGTGGAAGATATAGAAGACAAAGTTAATCTAAATCGATGTACTGTTTGGTTTTTTCATGGTGACCGGTGTCTACAATATGTGCAGTCGTCTAGGACGAGTCCCTTAACACAAATAAGAAAATGGAGGTATGCATGCCTTAGTTGCATGCACATATTGTTGACGCCAGCCACCATGAAACAACCAAATAGTACCATCTTAGACAGGGATGGTGGTATTTATGCGGGTAAATGCCAGAGTCCCATTCGGCTTCACGCGCGACTGAAAATGGAAAACCTTTGTTACGTAGTAAGATATCAACCAAATACTATTCAACTGTGATTTCATATACCACAAACTGGTACAATTCCTCGTTAACCTTTTTTAGCTCCATTGCGAAAATTTTATTTTTTTAGAGAGAGAGGGAGGTAGAGGGTTCATGACAACTTGCCTCTTAAATTATGGATATACAGAGTGGCCCCCCCCCCAAAAAAAGTAACCGGAAATGTATATGAGTTACTTTCTTATTTGACTCATATTTGAATCTCTTCTTTTGCTATAGGAACAGGTAAATGAGTAAACGATGCCCAAATACGTCATAGAAGAGCGTGCCTGGAATGTGGAACAATCAATCACCATAGCTGCGAAAATAATGTTCCACAGCCCAGGCACGTACTGTTGCCTTTTACTATAACTAAGGAAAATATTTAAATAAAATTCAAGTAACAAAATAACTCGCATACATTTTCTGTTACCTTTTTTGTACTTTGTAATTTCATTAATGCAGTCGTATTATTTTAATTTTCAATTACTTTCGGGTAGGATTCGTTTGATTGCGCAAAACGCTAATATTCTAATTCGATTTGGTTTCTCGCTAAAGCCTTCATTATTTATTTAAGTATTAAATATTTCATTCGCGAACTGAGTAGAAAGAAACACCCAGGGACATTATTAATAGAGCCTGCAATTGTGTATCTTCCCTTCGTCGATTCACTAATCAACTGATATCAACACAGTTACACTAACAGTAAGAATGAAACAGGCAGGGATAGAGTGGAGGGATTATTCACTTCATATTAAGTGTTTTTTCGTTCCTCAAAGAAGTTTAATAGCTCTTTGCAAAAAATCAAAATTATTTACGGATAACTACTGCGTTATAACTTTTTATGTGATTATTTAAATTATTGTAATGGAAACAAAATCCATTTTCAGGAATAATTCACATTTTACAAGAGAAATAACTATTATTTTGCATGTGCACAATATGTTTCGTTAACAAAACCTAATAATTTTCATCTATAAAACTGTGTTCAAAATACAAACAACAAAACAAATAACGAGAATCACAGCAAGCAAAGCAAATAATAACGCCAGCTGTGTTGAGGATTGCTCAGGCATTGCTACACTGCCTTGTTAGCCCTCAACTTGTGGATTCGAGACCACGTTCTTGGAAAAATACAATTTCAAACATACAAAATTATCTAAACTCTCCAGTTGCATAAGAAATTGCTTTGCCCTTGAACCCATACTTTCAAGAATTCAAATAAAGGGACTTATAATTTTGCTGCCGGTCATTTTTCTGGTCTAAGTTGATACCTCTAACATAACTTATTATAGTCCTTTCACATTCGCCAGAGGTTTCAAGGCCAAACGTAGCACGCCTATGATGCCCCCACTTACCGCACTCATATGACATCATACCCCTCCAATGCCAGTCACATGACAAGCCAGTAGGGAGTTCCCCCTTGGTGTCGTATGAGTGTGTGCGACAGCGCAGCTCCTCTGCGCAAAGGGGAATACTGTTGACTGCTGATCAGTGGGGGCATATTAGACGTGAGAAGTTGTGGCCTTGAAACCTCTGGCGAATGTGAAAGCACAATAACAATCTGTAGCCTATTATATTAACATTTCAGCAGTCTAGTTTCCATTAGGCCTATGATACTATTACTCGAATTATTAAATTGAGATTTGTACGAAGCTTTATTTCTTGAACTTCAGTTGCATTCTTCAGCTCGAAACAAATAGTAAGAAGGATGTTTTCTCAGCTTGATATATTTCCCTACTTGTCTCAATTATATAAATCCTGTGACTATTGCCACCAGCCGTTGTAGGCCGACAGTGCACATCTTCATGGATTTCTAGACTTTTTCGTGTTAACATCTAAAAGTTTCATGTGAAATGTATTTTAATTTAAATTGTTTGAATTATGTAAGTTAGCAGTCTCTTTCACAATTAAACTTAATCTTGCTTCCCGAACAACATGACTTTGAGTGAAGTTGAGGCAGCGTACTTCTTCAGTGACTATTATGCCAAGCGAGAACGCTGTATAGGCCTATATTGTGGGAGCCACTTCTTAAATACTTTTTTTTTTCCAAGAACTGCCTCTACCTACTGCCACCCTAATCCTCTTCAACCTATAAATCAGTGAATAGAAAGGTAATAGGCGTATTCACACTTGTCTGCAGTCTAGTACAATGTTGCCAAATACGTACCACAGCACGCTTAGGCCTACTTCACTTGAGAAGCGATGAATGACGGCGGCAACGCTGGGAAAATCACAAAACTACAATATCACCTGTTCTTTTTGGTGTTGCTGTCAGTGCAGATTTTCGGATTATGGAACAATGATATTATATTCTTTTGTAGATAGACAATGGTTTGGAACGAGGTCTTCTTAAAATGGCACGAACAGTACATACTAATAGTAGAGATAGTCATGCGATAGTTTCATATTATTGCTTTGTAGACTAAAGTAAATGTGAAGAACTACATAAATCTATATGTAGGCCTATTATCTTTTGAATATACAATTTTACATTAGATACTCAATTAAGGCACTGCTTGTAGCCGGGACTGGCTACAGATCCGCAGGCCTGGGTTCGATCCTCGGTAACTCCTAGGATTTTTCTGAGGCAGGGAGGCCTGGAACGGGGTGCACTCAGCCTCGTGATACTACTTGAGAAGTTACTTTATAGAGAAGTAGCGGCTGTGGTCATGGAAACCACCATTAAACTGTGGGTGCCGGCATGGTGACCACATGCCCCCTAATCCTGCAATCTGCCTATGGTAGATGACGCAGCAGTCGGGTGGTAGGCCCAGTTCCTTCAGGGATGCGGCGCCACGGAGTTTAGTTTTAGTTTGTAGCCGGGAGTGTAGTTAAAACATATTTAAATATTTGTTGTACAGAATAAATTTACAAATTTTAAATTATTTACAATTTTTTTTAAACATTTTGTTTGGCAGGGTAATAGAGTGGTCTTATGAATTGGTAAAATTTCTTTATGCTTATCTTTTAGATACATTTTTATTTATTTAGCTATGTTAATTTTGGGGTTTGTTTAATGAAGCTATTATGCAATCTCAGACCAGAATTAAAGCCATGCCTTAGATGTGTTTCAGTATTACATTTAGGTTAAAAAAGTGGGCAAGAAATTATGTATCTAGGCATAGCAAAGTCATGATCTTAGTTCATATTTTTAATGACAAAATGTTAAGGTGTGCTCAGAATCCGTTTCATTTTCAGTACATTAAATTCCTTGTAATTAAGATGAGTTGAAAAATAATTTTTTACTTTAAAACATATCTTTATTATCTTTCTTTGTAATAATAACAATGGCAGGAGTGAAGTTTGTGTTAACTCTCCCCATCCTATATTCCTTCATTTTGTGAAAAAAATAGAATTGCCACATTGATAGTATTTTATGGTTACACGTAATCCTAAGAAGGGAGATGTTTATACCAGGTTAAGCTAAAAATAAAAAAAGTCCGAAGTGAAGTAAGTGGTGAGGAAAATGTCATTTTTTTCGTGAGGGCATGAAACTAGGCACCTCCTCTCATGATCACCACTTTGTTTCTGCCAGTATTGATTGCAGAGACACATATAGGATGACCAGCAGTAGAGGGGATGCAGATGGAGGGTGGCTGTGCATCCTGCATCCACTGTGCGAAATCTGCGAATCATACACTGCGGTGCAATATTATGTCTCTTCGACCACGTGCACTGAATCTCCCACGCCACTCCACACAAATTTCTCAATCACTCAAGTCTTCTCTCGTGAGGATTTCAACTCGTCTGTAGTATGAAGAGTGGAAAATGCATTGTCTTCCTTCTTTCAATAAATTCAGTGGTGTGAAAATACCCGAATGAACTTTGTTCTTTCTCCTCAATTCTTTTGAGAACTCAGATACTTTTATTGCAGTTTCAGAGATTTGTTTCTGTAAGCGGTGAATTAACAAAACGAATACCACCTTCAAATCCTAAACGTAATACTATTTTTATAATAACGTTTGAATTGTCCGCTACCTTAGCAGAGTGGTTAGACCGCTTGCCTTCCGCCGCTGGGTCCAGGGATCGAGTCTCGGTGGAGCTGTGTGGAGTTAGTTGTGAACAAAATGGGGTGGGAATAGCTAGATTTTCTCGAAAAGCTCCTGTTTCGCGTGCTGTATATCATTCCACTGTTGCTCCAATCATTCGTAATATTTATTTTTGTTGTTGTTGTACCATCAGGTCTTCTCTTTCCCTCTGCCAGGATTCCAAAAACTACAATTAAGTTACAATATAAAAATAACAAGAAAAATACAATAAGGTCGAGAAAATGGCACCGATACTAAAATTAAGATATGAATTTACAAAAATAATAATAATTACAATGATATGATGATGATTATGATAATAATAATAATAATAATAATAATAATAATAATAATAATAATAATAATAATAATAATAATAATGAAAACACTTAAGACTTTTTTAGATTATTTACATCCAGTTACAGCACATCTAATAATAATAATAATAATAATAATAATAATAATAATAATAATAATAATAATAATAATATGACCATTTGGTTACAATCGAGGAATTATTAGCATCTAATTCTCGCGCCCAACATTCGAAATATAATTTTTCTTGTGAATTTTAAAATAAATAAAAGTAATAAGTAAAATTTCACGGATTTAGGTAAATATATTTAAAATTATTACATGCCTCAGATGGCTGTGTTTTTAGGACTGGTTAATAACATCAGTTAAATAAATGTATGATAACTTAAGGTAGTTCCATAAATTTAAATAAATTTAGTGGTTTGCTCAACTCTTTTTGAAATTTACTCTTGGACATATCGCACCCCTGGTGGAGGACTGCCACAAGTAAAAAATAACATTTTTTCAGGAGGAGCATTTAAAGATTTTGATTCAATATGAAAAATAGTAAATATTACTTTAACACAAAATTGCTGCCACTTCCGGACAAGAACACTCCCATAATCTCGGTTTTACGGGCTTGCGTATGATAAAAAAACTGAGATGTGGCAGTTTTCTGCTATTTGAAATATCAGATGCAGTGAGAAGAACACTGAATTATATGCTGTACCTAGGGTAGAATCCTTATCGTTACGATTTGGGTTGAGGTACTTTTCCAGGACATGGACATGATGACAAGCACTTATAAGTGATAGTTATCTAAAAATTCAATTTTTTTTTTACTTATGGCAGTCTTCCACCAGGGGTGCGATATAGATTTTAAATCATCAATGTCAGGGATCCTGAAAATTTACAAATTTTGAATTTATGATTTGAATTATACCATAATTTAAGTTCTTTTATGCATCAATTCTTAGACAATAATGCGGTAAACCTATTTGCTTGAATTTTTGCCATTCCACTGTATTTCATCATTATAAAACATTGTCTCCACACACTGTAGGCCTATATAGACAATAACTTAAAATATTTATATAAATTTGTTTTAATGTCATATATATGCTATAGAATCAGACCTACCTTTTATCATTATAGATAATTTTATTGTAATGACAAATTCAGTATAATTTGAGGAAGATAGCCAAACTTTATCATATAATTAGCCTATTTAATGCACAAAACATTTAGAGTATATGTTGAATAGTAGATACTTGTAAATTTGAGATGCCTTGATGATATTTTGATATCGAAACGTCTAGGTGAAATTAATAAAGGCAATTGAGTAAAAAATCCATTCGTTTTATTTAAATGGGAAAATATTATCGACTTAGACAAAACTTACTATACGAGAGCTTTTTTGGCCAGGAAACTCGAATCTGATTTTTTCTCAGGTAGCGCTTTCTAATCGTGAAATGCACCTCGAAGCCGGATTTTTGGCATTGTCATTATTAATCGTTTTAATTGTGTGTGAATTATTTGTATGAATTGTGTGAGTGTTAATAAATATAATGTTTTAATTAGTAGTTTGCTGTTAAATAAATTACTAAGAAAGCATCTAGCGACTGAATTAATAAACGCGGGCGAAGCCGCTGGCATATACTAGTAATAATAATATAAATTAAAACATTATTTAGCTTTTAATTTATCTTAAACATTTGAATACTGTTTGTTATTAATACAGTTGCAAAGGCTGTGACAAGGAACTTTTAGTAAGAACACATCAGTTAGGCATTTCCGTTTTATAAAAGAAAAATATAAATGAAAAATTTATTGAAAAACAAATACTTTAAACATTATGATAGAATACAAACACTTTTCCAATCGCAACAAAGTAGTTAAGAGTCAATTTGTTGCGAGGGGTCAACCCCAAAGGGGCTCCATGCTGTCCCACCGGCTTGATTCAGCCATGTTTTTTCGCAATGTGTAATCATTTCCCTGCATTTGCTGGCCTGTAGCAGTGGGGGTGGGAGTGGGCCTGGGAGGGGGTGTGCATCCATCTGTGTAACCCGGTACAGTCAGCCACATTCGATTTCACACTTTCGTAAGCTGACCTGCATCTCATAATCAAGCCATTCCAGATTTGGGAATCCAACATAAATCCCTGAACTGTAGACAGGCTTACTTTTGAATTTGCACGTAACTTCTATATTTTTATTTCAAGTAAAATCGAATATACTACTTTTAATATTTGCTTTTGCAAAATATTCCTAGGATTAAGCAGAATATTGAACAGTTTAAAACAGTTTTGTTTATAATATACTCTATGCAAAGTTTACACGTGTTATTACAATTTATTTAAAATATAAAGCCAATATAGCATATACATTTATATATTGGCATTGTTATTACATTGGGTTGATCTAGCCTATATATATATATATATATATATATATATATATATATATAGGCTATTTAAAGCCACAATGCCAATGTTTCTAACTTTGGGAAGTTGATATCAACTTGAGTGAATATGTTGGTGGTATTATTCAAATATTCTGCAACTAACATATTTTAACAAAGTTTAGGTAACGATGCTCTACAGTATGAGGGGATTAAAGGAACTATTTTTTCTATTGAAAATGAAGAACCATTTTTTAATTTTAGAAGTGGACAGATGAATGGGCAGGGTATGGAATGTATGTCTAATGCTGATTATGTGTACTAAATATTGGAGAGTGAAGGAAACAGACACCCATAAGCATCCATGCGTGACTGCATCGTGCCATTCTAATGTATTTGGAAGCATGAAATCACACATACTCACTCCATGGTCTCAAGTTTGGTACAGCTGGGCATTATTCCCCAAAATTTCCATTGGCTCCTTGTGGTATTCTCTGGTATTTCTCCCTCGGATAGTGACTATTTTGACATAAGAATGCAGTTCATTTTTTTTGCACGACGTAACTAATTTGTGGTTCTTACGAATATTGTTGCCGTGGATCGTAAGTTGACATTCCCACATTCCCAGTGCTGTAAAAATGACAAAAAGCACACGTGCCGTAAGTAAATCCATCATAATACAAGCCTTTATCGAAGACCGGAACCAAGGCCCCCAGTTTGTGGCGACTTTAACAGGACACATATTAGGTCCCCATAACAACCAACACATGCGAATCACTTTCTGAAATATAACATCCATCTTCAATAATGTATATACATAATATTTTCAGCTAATTTCTCAATTAATATGAATAAATTGTCATAAATAATCATCGTGCAAAAAATAGCATGCAGTACTCGTTCCTTAAGCAGCGCTTACGGAACTAGTATCGCAATATACTAACTTATATCATATTCAACTGCATGGCGGCTGATTCACAACAAATTACCATCGTCTCTGTTCGTAAACCGTAAATCACAATGCTACCAAATGATGTGTCCATAGTATAGAGATACCACACTCTCCTGCGGCATACATTGTCTCATGTACCAAGGCCTTTGAAAGAAATAAAAATAATTGCAATGACTTAAATGCCATCCCACGTATTAAACAGTATCATCTCTGCTCGAAATAGCATGCGTGTGGGCACACTCGTAAGAAACACATGTTGAAAACATTTGCAGTAAAATTTAGTTTAAGGTTTGAAATCCCGTATTGTGTTGATATTCTGCAAACTGTAATAGATGGAGAATTCAATACTTTTAATCATGTGGCTCTGATTGTACCGGGAAGATACATATATCAGCGTGATTGATTTGCAGGGCACTTAATGAATGAAGTGAAGGGTGTATAGAGCTTGACAGAAGTGCAGCCTGATTGTCTGCTTGATTACCCGATTAGAGGAATGTTTAGTTGTTACACTGATTTGTGGCTGGTTCCAAATAAATTCTCATGATTGATTAGAAAGCGTCTGAAGTGAAGCTTAGTTCTAAAACAAGATGAATAGAAAACCTTCTAAAGGAACAACTTACTCTACTGTAAAACGAACTGCTTAGAAAATGTCGGAATAAACTGATTAGTGGGCTCCTGAAATGACAGCATAGTTATAAAGCAATGGGAAGTGGCTTAGCTCTAAAATGAACTCATCGAAAAGTGAGTGAAGTGTCACCTAAACAATAAAGTAACACAACCTGCAGACGAATAAGGTACTCGTTTAACTTACTTTCAGAATTTAATTCAGTCATTAAATCAAGAACTGAAAGCGATGCAGTTTTAATAACGATCGTATGCTGAACTTATCGAATACATTGTATCAATTCATTTTCGGGTAATCAATAAAGTGAAACATATTTAAATTGAAATTTATTTTCAGTTTTTATTTACTTTTATTAATAATATCTGAATATCCGGCTGTTTGTCATAAATTACAGATTCTGGACAGATTGGGATGAAAGATGTAAGTTTCCTATGTCCTTATTCAGAGTCACCAGTCCATGGATTTGAAGATTTGTCAGTCGACAATTCAAAACTCAGTCCTGCGTATCTCTCAATCAGCAAGTTCAGTTGTGTGAAGGTCATAACCAGGGCCCGGATTCTGATGACCTAAAATTGTTTGAAAAATGTCCTATAAAATGACCCTAAATTAAAAAAAAAAGACTTAATAATTATAAAAAGTGACATAAAAACTAATATTTTATTTATAAAAAAATTATTATTGTACACACAAAGTTATAGGGTGGCGTGCACCATCCAGGAGTAAACCAAACTAAAGTAGTAAATTTAAGACTGAGACCTGAAGTAAACAAGAACCAGTACATGTGTCTCACTCTTAAGTCATACGAGTAATGTGCTAGAGTGAGACAGACAAACCGGTTTTTGTTACGTAAGGTTCCCCTCTTAGATTTACTACTTTAGTGCTACTCTTATAGTAACTTACTCTTTTAGTTGGTGTTGGAGAGCTCAATTGATAGTTACTTCTTTAGTTGTAACTAAAGTAGTAAACTATTTTTACTAAAGAAGTAGACGAAATCTGCGCAGAACAGAGCAGAAACGTTAGTGCAGCGCAGCAGAACACGTGCATTATAATAGCCAGTATTAAAGTGCCAGAGAATGAAAAGGAAAGGTTCGCTGAAACAATGAATATGAATTTGTGTTATACGAGTTATTACTAATGACAATCGTCATATTTTAAAATATGCCTATTGGTAGTGTTTTATTCATTACTAATTTCAATTCCCTCGGAAGAATATTTTCAGTTTAGTAGCCTGCGTTAGGGTACTGTGATTACAATTTTTGTGCAAACGATTTCTGTATTATAATGCAAACAATTGGAATTTCCAGTTTATTTTCATCATTGATTCACTGTCATTATTACAATTATTTCTCTCATAAGAATAATAAAATTCTAAAATATATTCAAATATTTTTATTGCATAAAGTTATAAATTCTTCCCCAAAAACGATAAATTAATTATTCTACAGTTGTTTAACATAAATCTCAATATAATGAATTATTAATACTTATTGACTGTTTAACAATATTAATTAGTATTACACAAAATCATGGAAAAGAGGGGATAAAAAGGATAACAACAAAACTAATAAGAGGCTTGTTTCTGTCCTTTTTCAAATGCACAGAATATTTACTTAAAAATATTACCTTATAAAAATAATAATATTACAACTGAGAAATGTAATATTTAAACCAAAAATGGCGGTACAATATTTCGCAAGCTATGAACTCCAATAATAATTATGTAGGTGGTTGTGTGTTTCTCTTGATCCTGTGCAGCTTCAACCTCCAAATTTTCTTTCGGCACTCATGTTAGCATTTTTCTTCTATATACGTAGTTTATAATGTTTCCCACTTTCCTGTCCACAGGGTTAATTAAAATAGTTAGCAGTATACTATAGACCTGCAGCATCTGCTATAGTTTATTCCCAAACATAAATACATCGTCTCACTCCACCATTCGAGACGTGGAGAGTCTTTAAGGAATGGTTTTATAATGTGTCCCCTTCTCATTGTTCGCTAATCCCAGAGAGAGTCAAATTTTCTTCCGATGTGGCCTGTTTGGCCATTTTTACACCTGGGTCAGAAGAAAGGACATATTATAGGCTACATTAACACTGCGGGTGCAACTATTGAACTTTCAGCTCATATAATTATTATTATAATCTGGCATTCGCACTGTTGTGCTTTAAGATAAGCTATAGAAGTGTAATATAATAAAATTATAGCCTAATAGTTACAATAAACCGTTTAACAATGAGAATCACCTATTGTTCAGTAATCTCTACGGTTAAGTAGCAGGGGGAAGTGTTATCTGGGTAGCTCTGAGAACGGAGGCTTTCATTTATTGGAATATACTATACCTCGCCGATATCTGCATCCATAGGAATAGCTTTAAATACATCGTCGTTTTCAAACCCAAAGTTATGGAGAACTGCAGCATCTAAAGGGCTCTCCAGCTAGGAATATATTTGAGCACACATGCGCTCTTGGTACAGTGCAATACAAAGTTCCCTTCCATTCACTCTCCCCCTCACCTTTGGTGGACGTCTTCCTAGTTGGACCGCTCTCCGCAATGATATTTCCATATTTGGCTGGTTGAAATCTCATGGATGTAGTGAGAATCTGACAACGTTTCTTCCAAACGCCAAAATTTCATATAGTGATTTATTAGCTCAATTATTTACGTTATTAAATGCCCTACTAGATGTGGTTCGATTAATGTTTATTAAATCACCTGCCATAATTGTAAAAAAACACCTGTACGGGAGATTCGTAGTCCAAAAAGATAGGCTATTGTAGTCTTCGGGATAGTTCCTGTCAGAATTGTGTCGAAATGGTTCCACCATATCAAGCAGCATTTCTATATTTCATATGGAACCCAAACATTTATCTGTATTCGTGAGCATTGTACAATGTAAATGGGTCTCTGCTCTCCTTAACTACCGTCATTTTTGGTATAGGCCTACCACCTTCCTCATCTCAATAACTTATCCCCAGAATGATCTATGTAATCCATTTAATGTGATATGTAACTCATAACTCACGCAAATGCCACAGAACACACTTACTACACAACTTTACTCCACCTCTTGAGTAGGAGTAAATATTGGCCTTATTTACTCCACAACTTACTACGTTAGTAACGTACTCCGTGTTGGTGCTCTCCACCATTCATTTACTCTGGGAGTAAATAAAATGTTTACTTCTTTAGTGCATTGCTCTAGATTGAAGGTCGCCGAGTTTAGTTTACTCCTGGTTGGTGCACGCCGTCCTTACTAAAAGAGTAAAGAAAAGTAAAGTGTTCCCTATTACAGGCCATGGAGGCCCAGAGGGTTCCAGGAGGTTGAGGCTCCCAGATTTTTAGACATCGGCACATGAAGGTGGTAAGGTTGTCAGCCTTACGCACCGGCCGCCTTTACCCCCAGGATTGCTCCTGGTACTCATTTCTGTTACAGGCTGAGTCGACCCCAGGGCCATAGTGCCACCAGAAGGATTAGGCCAATTGAAAAACTCAACGACCTCATCGGGGATCGAACCCGCGACCTTCCGGTTTGTAGCGCAGCGCCTCAACCACTACGCTACGGCGTACCCCACTAAAAGAGTACGGTTACTAAAAGAGTAGCTTACTAAAGTAGTTAGAACTAAAGAAGTAAGGTTTACTAAAAGAGTAAACGACATGAGTTTGGTGCACGCCACCCATAGACTAGTTTGTACATAATTGTAAAAACTGTAAATAGCTGTAATGTTGTGAATGTTCTTTTCTCACGGAAACTTATACTGGCACTGGGGTACTGGTGAGTCAAAATTCGGCATTTCCTTTTGTGGTCTGCCGGATTATATTGTTCTTTATTGAGTTAAACAATAGTTTGCACTCTCAAATCCAAGCAGGTAGCAGACTCTGGTGATAAGTCAATCTAATAACAATAGTAACATAATACAACATTTTGGCGTTTCTTTGATGCTCATTTCCAATTGAGACACGACAACACTTTAACGCCGAATTTTTCTTTCTTGCTTTAATCAAACACTTTAAAGAGAGCACCGCTAGCGACGAAAAAAGTTAATACACTCAATGTAAATACATGAAAATGACTAAATAAGGAAGCAAATAAAAGGAAAATGACGAAATAATTACCTAAAATTGAAATAAATGCCCTAAAAATATAAAATTGCTTAAAATGACAAAAAAGACCTAATAAAAATGAATTTCTATAATCTAGAGGCCATGATTAGGATTTATCTATAAGTTACCAATGTCTATGCAGCATCAATAAAAAGATGACATGTCATTAGAATCCGGGCCCTGGTCATAACAAACAGGCGGACTACTGCAAAACAAAGATCCGAATAAACGGAAGGCCTATATGAAATGTTCTATGAATCAGGATGAGCATGAAATAATAAGAGAAGTTTTAAGTTGACTATTCCATTCATACGCCGCGTATTCCTATTGGTCAATAATGTTTCGTAATGCCTCGGATATCGACTAATAACAATCCTTCGTCTTTTGACATGCATGTGAGGATCACAAGGATGCGATTTTATCTGATCAAACGCCAACTTGTTACTGAATCGTCATAGAATCAATACATGCAGTAATTAGGCTAGGTCAACCATTTCGATTCCTTCAACTTTGAAAATCGTTTTTTAAACCCAGTACGGTGATTCATATAATCTAAAACTTTCCTGCTGGCTATTATTAATTACGAATTCTCGGGAAATTGCACGGGCGATATAAACGCACCCTCAGCTTTCGAAAACGCATATTGGTGCTATCGTCAGGTACACTGAAGAAATCTAAAGATGAAAGGTTACAACCTGCTTATATAGAGATTGCCCCATGCAATGGACGATCATCCCGATGATGTTCGTACTGCAAGACAAATGTCCTAAATCGAAAGACGAAGCAAAATGGCAACGCCTACGCCAATCTGAAGTGGTACTTCAAGCCGATTCCACGTAGTGTGAAATCCTTATACACTAATCCTATAGTCCTAGCCTGACTCCCTAACTTTTATCAGCTCCAAATAAGAGACTGTCATCAGGAGAAGTGCTTGTCAAAGGAATTCGTATACGAAAC
Source organism: Ectobius pallidus (assembly GCA_964059195.1). Classification (NCBI taxonomy): domain Eukaryota; kingdom Metazoa; phylum Arthropoda; class Insecta; order Blattodea; family Ectobiidae; genus Ectobius; species Ectobius pallidus. The sequence continues at coordinate 97,756,336 of CAXKWD010000006.1, forward strand.
ACAAGCACCCAATAGAGAAAGATAAAGTGGATAATTGCTTTGAACTGAACTAGAAGTCAGTGCAAGTCTATATTTTGTACTCATGCCCACCTTACATACAGGGCAAGTATAAAACAATGGAGCTATTTGCATATTTCTTGTGAAGACTCAACTTATGATAGAAAAAGGAGTGAGGCAACAATAGATAGAAAAACTCTCAAACATAAGTAGTTATTCTAATTATTGCATATTTGCTTCAAGAACACAAAATGTCGAGCAACCTAACAAATACCTCTTCCCTACAATGTGTGGTACCACCCCATTATCAAAGTGAAGGCATTATTTTAATCAACATCTGCCTCACCAGCGGATCGACCGTGCGACTGCTTATTAGCATTTCTCAGTTGGCCAGCTAGGTCACCAGACCTTACACCCTGTTATTTTTTTCCGTAGGGGTATGTGAAGGATGCTGCGTATGTGTCACCCCTGTCACAAAATCTGCCAGAGCTACGATGGCGTATTTTTGCTGCCAACGAGTCCATAAATGTGTACATGCTAGCCCGTGTAAGGCTAGATCTAGATTGTCTTATGGACATTTAACTTAGGAGAAATATCTTGCCGGTGTCGTGTTTACGAACTTTACGAACTAACTTCCTCCACAGTGATGTAATCGAACTGTACAGTATAATCAGCACGAAATATCAGTCGCCTACAACCTGATGAGTGGTCATTGTGTAGTGCTGCGGACAGCATCATTAAGTGTTAGTATATGTAACTCATAGGATCAGTAGCTCCAAGTCAGGATTAAAAGGTAGGTCAAAACCGTAAATATTTCTAAACCATGGCACACTACTCTGCATGACATTCTGCCAAAGATTGTACTTACTTCTATCCTCCTCTCACTCCCTGCAAGGACCTATAGGCCTACGCGGACGTAAACATCGACAGCAGCGCTCTTTGTCCAGCGTCATTCCTAAATGTCCTGTACTATATGCCGTTTGATACGCAGTTCCCTTTTCGATTTGTTTGTGAATTTTTGTAATGTACGTAAACTTTTAGAGTATTGCTATCCGATGTTGCCTCACGCGTTTTTCTATTGTAAATAATGTCTTCACAAGTGATATGCAAACTAGTTCCGTTCTTTTATACTTGCCTTTTTTGTAATACAAAGTAAGATGGTTTTACGGAAGAATTGTGTTTTTAAAGCTACAGGCCTACAGCATCTAAAAGTAAGGCAAAATATTTCCAAATTACATCTGATTTTACATAGCCTATAGCAATATTTTCGAGAAGCGCTAATATTGTTTTATGTTCCTTGAGATATGCAACCTCAAATAAGTTTAACTTGTTGAAGAATTCTATCGTGTTAGAACTTTCCCAAAAGGGGATTCCAAATTCCTTGTCCTTCGGATTCCATATGGAATCCCATAGAAGGCCTCTTCTGGATGAATTATCATTCCATACTATCATTATATAGCCTAATGGGATCTCAACTCATGATATAAAATTCATAAGTACAGTCTTGCTGAAGCTGAATTGAAATTCTGAGGTCATTGCTATGAAAAAAAAATTGAACAGAAAATTATACTACAGTACATTGGATTTTATTCAAAGTGGTGTTTTTAACTGTACCATTATCATCGTAGATGTTACTTCATTACTTTCATCAATGAAATGAATTTAATGCAATTTGATTAGATATTTTCCCAGTATACCAGTATTCGATAGGCCGGATGAAGGAGCTTGTCTTCTTGTAGTAGCAGAAGCTGCTGAAGGAAGTTGTGCCTGTGTTCCGACAGCTGACTACTCAGCTCAGAAACTCCCAGACCCGAAATTGATTAATTCGACTGTTGCTAATCCTCGTGCAAGTTGTCAAACTTCCGACCCTCCTCCCCGTGCGTGTTCTTAACAAGCACCCTCGTGTCCTGTACTATCATGAGAAAGCTTCCAGAAATTCGATATCCCTTTATGAATCAATTTGTGGAAGGAGAATTCTATTAAACGGAATGGATTGCTAACTCACACACACGCAGCAATAGATTTTTATTTATATTATATATGTGAGAGTGAGAAAAGCCAACTGGATGGGACACATTATGAGAAGAAGAGGACTCTTGCTAGATGCCATAGAAGGAAAAATAGAAGGAAAGAGAAGACTAGGAAGAAGAAGAATTGAGATACTGGATGACATCAAGAAGAAAAGAAATTATGGAGAGTTAAAGGATGCAGCAGAAAATAGAAGGAGCTGGAAAATGGAATTTTACATGGGAGTGTAGACCTGCCGTAAGGCAGAAGTACCATGAATGAATGAATGAATGAATTACTTAATTGTCATAAATTTGTGACTTCACATGCAGGGAAAACTTTATATAGCATCCTCTAAGGGTACTTTTTTTTTAATTTTCTTCTTCTTTCGTTCTTTACACGAAAATGAATACTTCACTTCGGGCGTTCGTCTGAATGAATGATAGGGGGGGGGGGGGTACTTTTTTGAAAATTTGGTTTGAATAAATTATTACCGTACCTAGAGATAGATTGATAATAGTTGGTGAAGTGCATCATAATTTAGAGTAAATGCACATGCTTCACTTTATTAAAAATAATTAAGCCATGTTAGAATAGATTTAGTACATTTTCAAAATTACTTCCTACCTTCCTTGTTTACTTACTCCATGGCAAAAGACAATTCCTAAGCAAGCTAAAGGGATATGATATGTTTTATGGAACCAGAAGGTTCGTTGCCGCGCTTGCCACACCATTACCACAGATCGCACACCATTCAACCCTATTCTGAGATAATTCCACCCAACCATACCCCACAATTCCTACTTCCCTTAAATCGATTATAATATTTTCCACCCGTGGTCTCTTCTTTTCGGGTCTCTCAGTCAATATTTTAGAGATATGTCTTTCCTCCCCCATGCACACAACATGTCCAGCCCATTTCATCCTCCGTGATTTAATTACCTATTATATTCGGTGAAGAGTACAGGATATGAAGCTCGCCAGTTTTCTCCTGTCTCCGTTTTTATCTCTCTTAGGTCCGAATATTTTCCCAAATACCCTAGTTTGCAAAGTAATTTATAAACTAAATTTTGTTATATAAAAATGCCTAAGTATATTATTTAAATTGTTATAACAAATAGTCTGGTAGATCGCCGGATTAAGCAATCTTATCTCTGGTGAGAATTTAAATTGATAACCACCGCTGTAGATCCCACTTACTGTAATAACAGCATTAGTGGGAACTTCTCTATCCTCTAGGGTCCGGCTACCCCCACGCCATACGCTCATTCCTGAACATGTCTTAAAATGTGGCTAAGTAAACAGGCCCAGGCCTATAGGCCTAGATAGGAGAAAGAAGAAAATTGAATGAACATAAATATAAATAAAATGTATTTATTTTAAATAATTGTGTCATTTAAAAAAAAGTAAAGTAAAAGAATATAGTGAAAGGTCAAATTGAAGATGCATTTAAGTACGTCTTAAAAAATCGCATTAAAATTCTAAATAATTTAAAACTTGTTAATCAAAATTATCTTCAGATTATATAATAGTTTAACCCTTTCATAACTAAATTTGTGTATTGGTAAGCATCCATTAAGTGATATCATCAGTGGGCTGTAACTTTGAAATCGATTAAAATAATTTAAGATTAACTGGTCCCCATAAATGACAATCATAACACGCGGATAAGAATTTTCTCATTTTAAGTATTCTATGAATGTTATGTCTTGGCTTTTATAGATTTTGATCTTTTGAGACGACTTACTTATAGACTGTAGCAGTGAAAACATTAAGTAGTATTATGATTCAAGCATACTGTTGCTATTAGGCTGCGCTGTATTTTAGTAGCAGTCTGTTATACCATTTACAGTATATTGATATTTTCTTTAGTGTAGACTATTATTCACTTTATACAGTAAATGAACGCGTCAAATGGTAAGCAATATTGTTCTACTTTCCTCGAAAATCATTTAATGCTGAAAGAATTCAACCACCGAACAACTGGGTTTTTTAATCACAGAGGAAATTTGTAATGTCGGTGTACAGGTGATCTGTGGCTTCGAGAAGAGGCTAAAAAAACCTGTTGACACTAAGGCGCAGGTTCTGAAATGCGGTCGTTGTATTGCAGAGATTTTCATGTAAAAACCGATCCGATAAAATAAAATAAATAACACTTGTATAGATATAGGAAACTAAACAGCAAAAAATTAATGGAAAAAAAGTTACTCACATGAGGAGTGGCACTCAACAAAACCACAGATGGTAGAATTTAAAGGTGTACTTGTTTTTGAATGTGTATATGTGGAAAGAGGGAGGCATGGTGCTGGCAACAGGGATTGCTATTTGTGTGTATGTGTATGTGTGTGTGTATGTGAGGGGGTGGGGGTCATTCATGGTCAGGCTCTCATGGGGGCACCCATCCCCCCGTCACTATAGCTACCCCTCACACCCCTCAAACCCTCTTCAAACCCCAATCAGCTCTTTCAGCCGTAATTCCACTCCGTCCATACTGTGTGCGAGAAAGAGACGAGTATAGTTGCGTTCGTGTACAAGCAAATTCCATTATAACTCTTTCAAAACGCGGGGCCGGAGTCAAACCCCTAGTGATTGACACCGAAGTACATCTACCCTGCACTCCACTTAGTCCACCCCCTCCTACTTCACATCCACATGATCTCACCCCCTCCTATCAATAATATGTATGGTTCCACACAGCGTTTACTACCTATTTTCCCACAGGCCACTAACCGAAAAAAACCTTCTCATTTTTACAACCTAAATGTATTTAAAATAACGCAATTTGATGGCAAGTCCCCAATTTTCATTGGAGATGAGTGTACTAAAAGAGACTGAGTCTGGTGTACGATTAAAAAAACAACACCGAAAAAAGAGGCAAAGTGAACCTCAAAAACCCCCGTGAGTTGAGGTTTTAGCGTGTGACCTCAAAACTGACCCAACCTAACCTAAACTCCGACCTCATGATATCAAACCGTTGAAAAAAATGACTGTCGGGATTTGTCTCTATTTTCCAATCTGTGGACAGATAAAGAACCTGACGGTGAAATAGCATTGAATGCGTTGGTATGGAGTACACTGCACAATACCGTGGCTTCCAATTACCCTGCTGCCATCTGTAGCGTTAAGAAGTGTTTAACAGAGCTGGGGAATAGTTTGCAAACTGTAGTCCGTGTACAAATGCAAATAAAGGGAAAAATACAAATGAATTATTATAAGCACCTACGTCGATGTTTTAAACACAGATATACACAGTTAAGCAAATATATTCTAGAATTTGTAAAATATGCTCCGGAACCAGTGAAGAATGCTCTATCGTTTAAGTAATTTTAATACTTTTTGCACGACGTAACTAATTAGTGGTACTTACGAATATTGTTGCCGTGGATCGTAACTTGACTTTCCCACACGCAATCTAGTTGCTATGAAATCAAAAGAAATCTCAGTGCTGTAAAAATGACAAAAAGTATACGTGTCGTAAGTAAAACCATTATAATACACGCCTTTATCGAAAGCCGGAACCAAGGCCCTCCAGTTTATGGCGGCTTTAACAGGACTAATATTCAGTCCCCATAACAACCAATACATGCGAATCACTTTCTGAAATATAAAATCTATCTTCAATAATGTAGCCTATATACATAATATTTTCAGCTAATATATCAATTGATATAATTAGATTGATATAAATAATCATCGTGCAAAAAATAGCGTGCAATACTCGTTCCGTAAGCGCATAACGGATCTCGAAAATTGAAAAAACTCGGCGCAAGCGCCTCGTTTTTTCAAACTCTTTCCTCAATCCGTATGCACCACTTACGGAACTAGTATCGCAATTTACTATTAAAACACAACGTTGGTTTAAAATTGCCGTATATAATAAAAAATCTTACACTGAGCCTACCACATGGAATTCACAGTGCTTGGCAATGTAACCAATGCGCAGTCTCCATGAACCACTATTGCTGTCATCGTACATAGCTGGCTGGGAAATTGCATGATACTGGAATTTGACATAGCCGATCAAATTAGAGAGGCTAGCGATAGAGTTCATTTCTATAATTCAATATTAGTGATAGAAATCAACAAAATAAACATGACGTGATATGATAAACTCACATAAATTTCTATACCCCGGGCATGGACAATATAATTTTCCATTAATCAATTTCATATTTCCAGTGGTATAAATTATAATATTAGAATTTATAGAAATATCCGCCTATATACCACTAACATGAGGAAGCAACAGATGAAACAAAGCAGGAAATACAAGCATAATATTAAATTGAAAACACACTTTTTTGAGATGATAGTTTTATTATGTTACCTGTTATATTTGATGGTAAAATATAATTGTATGTTGTGAAAGCAATTTTTATGCCCAGGTTAGGGCTATAGCCTAGTGAAAATAAGAGTGAGCTCAGCTATTATTTCCAATTGATAAAAATAGTCAATAGTTGTATTTAGTATCTTATAGTGTATCAATGTTGATAACATAGAGCTATATTGACTTGTCTTTGAATCTAAAATGCGGTAACTCCACGTTGTCAATATAACAGTTTTTAAATAATAAAAATCACTTTTTAAAACGTGAAAACTTTTTTATTGACAAGACGGAGTTACCACATTTTAGATTCAGTATCATTTTCTCACTTAATATTTTAATAGAATGTTAGGTCGTATTGCGGAGAGTGCTTATTCAGTTTTCTCAGCCTTAAGGAAGTTGGTAAAGCAATCCTATCCATTGATATCTTATTCATTGCTGTAAGCTCTGTATTAGTTGAGAAAAGATTAAATCAATTTTTTTCGAGGGTGGAGGTTGAACGTGAAATTTTAATAATAGTGAGTGAACTAAGAGTACAATACCTAAAGAAATATATTCCTGATACATAGTCCCTTCTTCCTTTTTCTTGCGTGTACTTCATCTGCTAGTCTTTACGCTGGTAAGCGTGTAATCCAGGTGTCAACTGAATTTATAACTTTTGTTCTACATAACAGCTTAAATTAAGCTCTCTAAGAAATTGGACACGCTAGGGAAGGGTGGATATTATTATATTGTGTACATTTAGTTTCGCCCCACCTACAGTCATTTGTCGCTATTCGTCGTGCGACGTGCTTCTGTCTGCAATGACACCTGCGCTGCTCTCTGTGGGTTCTTATTGTAACACTCCAGGGTGTCATCACATTGTTATAGATTAATTCTAAGCCTCTCTGTAAGTCTTAGAACGAATTAAGACTTTTGGCAGGAATAAGTAAGTTTCAAGGCTGCAATAAATTAGTACCGGTAGTTGTCCTAAGTATTACAGTTTGTTAAACAAGATAAATTAATTGATAAAACAATGAATTTGTTTTGGTACTTATATTATAAAACAGTAAACGTAAACGTATTAGCTAATAATAACAATAATACAGACTATTATAACTTTAAAGTCCCCGAAAATATAATATGGTAAATTACTTTGCTTGGAATATATATATATATATATATATATATATATATATATATATATATATATATATATATATATATATATATAAACTTTTACATGTAGCCTAATACGAGATTTTCCGGAATTTTTTTGCTTTTATTAATTTTTTATTCCATATTTTGAATTCACAATTAGAACAGCAGATCTGGATTGTTCCCAGATCTACAAACGTTAATCACTCCAATACCCCTTTACATATTTACATTAGTGATGCTATTAGCACTTATACTTGCGTCATTAATAACCAGATAAAAACCACAATTAACTGAAAGTTCATTTCTCCTAGCAATGAGTCTATTCTATTGTAACACGTCATACATAACTTACACACAATTCAAGCAGCTGCTCTATGTTTATTTTTCTTTTAGATTCTACTTTCATTTTTATTTTTACCTTTCCTTTAGAGTTAGGCTATATTTTTTTACTGAATTTCTTTAGTTGTCCGAGCAAAGCTAGGTCCTGTTTTAACCCGACCATTCGGCATTTCGTCTGTTTGTCTGTGAACTTATTCATTATGTAATCATGACCAAACGCGTTGTTCGATTTTCTTTCAATTTAGCATTAATGGTAGTCACTAAAAAGGGTGTTTGTGTAAGGACTTTTATTTTTTTAATCCCCTTTCAAGATGGTGGCCGTTTTAATGGTTCTATCCAACCGATTCACACTATAAAATCTGAGAATACTTCCACTTTCAAGTGTAAAATTTTCTACAATTTTGATCTAGTACATTTTTTGACGTAACTGCAAGGGTTTACGGGCTTTTCGTCTGTTTGTATGTAAATTTGTTTTTTTACGCGTTCACGACCTTATGCGTTGTTCGGTTTTCTTCAAATTTGACATGAAAGTACCTAGAAATCTAAAATTGTTTTGTACTTAAGCCATTACATGTTGATTAAGTTGTGTTAAGAAGCTACATAACGTAGGTACCTTCGTACGTTTGAAATAAATAAATGAATGAATAAATAAATAAATTAATTAATTAATCAATCAATTAATACGGAACAATTAGTAACAACTACACTCCTGAAATTTTATGTCTAGTTCACATCACTGCTTTAATAATACGAATTTCTGTTTACATTATTTTATTCTTTACATTTTTCAACTTTTTTTTTTTTGAGTGATAAAGTTTGCATTTATCTTTTTCAAGTGACCAGTTGTAACTTCTGTAACGGAGTGAAACAGATGGCCACCTGAATGTATCATGTCCACTTACGGCTTTACAAATGTAGTTCTAGGCAATTTGTTAGGTCTCCCCCTTACAGAGTCGCCGGACTGCCTCTTTTTATGTGCTTGTTTTAACTCCATTTTTTTCTGGACTATTGTTACGTATTATAAATAAAAACAAATTATTTTCCTGGCAGAGTTAAGGCCGTAGGGCCTTCTCTTCTAATCAAGCATTTTAAAATCAGTTTACAAGAGGCCTAAATACAATGCAGAGAGATTAGGGCTATAGAAAGTTAGAACGTAATATTAAACAAAGAAAAATATTAATTAATGGCAGGCCTAGAAGTTCCCCTGAAACAAGGAACATTATTTAATTTAACAGTATATAAGCCTATAATTGTATAGATTAAAGAAATACTAGAACATTACTTGGTGTGAAAGTTGAAAAGTTCGAGAAAGGGAGAAAGAAGACAGATAACTCAATCAAATAATTTTTTTAACTAAATTGGAGGGAAAAATTATTTCAGAAAGGAAAGAGAACATAATAAATACAAGTAATTAAACAAATCTGAGCAATAGAAAGAAGTAACAAGATAGGCTAATCCAGATAATACATGAAACAATACGGTTGATAGAATACATTTTAGAAGTCTTAATTGCAGGAGAATAGTTCTGTTTTCTAATAATATTTCGCATTAACATATATTTAAAGCAACTTAAAGAGTTCGAGTACCCCTGATATTTGGGGGCCTAGGACTTGCAGCAGCTGTTGCTATTGAGAATGAAGCAGAGATATTATAAAGAGGTGGTGTAGTATAAACAATAGCCTATTAAGTTAGGTTATGAGCATGTAATACAGTCATAGCCTACATATAGAAAAAATCAGATGGCCGTAAATCGAAATGGAAATAAAATTCTCCATAGTAAAATTTCAATGTAAGATAATAATAATAATAATAATAATAATAATAAAAATACCCCGGGTTTTAGGATCGGCTCCCATATGCCTTTATTTGAATATTTATTTCCTCTGCTTCAATTTACTTAGGGCTGGGTTCCAATTTATTTTATTAATGTACCAAACAAAGACGGGACCCGCTGTGGTAGTGTTGGTTGAGACACTGCAGTAAAAACCGCCAGTTCACGGGTTCGATCCCCGATGAAGTCATTGGGATTTATCTTTTCACTCTGGCTCTGGGGATGAACTCAGCCTCTAATCGAAATGAGTTCCAGAAGGAATTCTGTGTGAAAAGCCTGAAATTTGTCCACGTTTATGTACCGAATGTATAAAAATATTAAATATTAATCTCCTAAAACTGTAAGGCCTCCATGACCCGTAGGCCTATAGTGAACACATTATTTTACAAAGCAATGAATGTCATTTCAAAGCATTAACTTACAGTTATAGTATATGTCTGTCATAGCCAGCTAAATGTTATTCTAAACTTACACGGCACAGGGGTAACTTTGTTTTGAATTCTATAGGATTATAAATAATTGTGATCAGCTGAGGTGGCTGTAAAAGTAAATGAAGCTGGTATTTTTTGTTGCTTTTCCTAATTGTGACCGCATGCTGTTCAGGACATAAAATAAGAACGATGAACCCTTCCTCTAAATAATCATCTATTTTAGTTTTCTAATGGCATATGGGGAACGAGGAAACAGAAGATAGGAAAAAAATTCCTGCCGAAAAATATAATAACTTGAAACTAATCATAATGTTTGAAATGGCCTATACCGTATTATAATAAAGAACATTTTTTAACATGTTTCTGGATAGGAAGGAAATGTCTTTATGGCAAAATTATAGGTTACTTCGGTTTGGTTAGTGTCGCAGTTTGACATATATTTAGTAATTTCGTCTGTTCAGTTTCATGAAATCATTCGTTACCCCGGTTTAGGAAGACGAATTGTACAAACAGTTGGTTAGATGAGGTCTGAACTATAACCTAAGGAGATTTCGTTATTGAATCTTATGCGGTCAGCATATTAAATCGTCTACGGAGTATATTTGTGTAGTTCGTTTAGATGAAGTTCTAGGTACTCAGAATTGTGACAATCTAATTTGGAGTTAAACATTAAAAAGTTTATGTTGTACATAAACTCCCATAGACTCTATAAGATTAATGGAAACCAAGAATAAGTATGATAATAATAATAATAATAATAATAATAGTAATAATAATAATACTAGTAGTAGTAGTAGTAGTAGTAGTAGTAGTAGTAGTAGTAGTAGTAGTAGTAGTAGTAGTAGTAGTAGTAGTAGTAGTAGTAGTAGTAGTAGTAGTAGTAGTAGTAGTAGTAGTAGTAGTAGTAGTAATATTAATAATAAAAATCCCTTTAGGCAGGCCTACAGACTGAGGTAGACTTCGAAGTGCTTTTGGTTTAATTTGTTGTTGCTGCGCAGCACTCTTCTTCTTTGTCCTTAGCATGACAAACCCGCAATAATAACTGCAAAAAAAGGAAAGAGCACTTTTTGCAAAAATTCAAATCTCGCCTTATATGAGAACTATCGACGTGGTTTAAAAAAATTCGAATTTCCATCCCCCCACCGCCACTCGTACCCCCAAAACCCCCGAATCGTTGGTGCCACTGTGAACTCCATAGGAAGTACTCTAATTTATTCAAACAAAGTTTCCCTCTATACTTCATAGGGGCCGAATTTCAATCCCCTCCCCCGACCCCAACTTGGGCCAATTTTTCTCATTAACGAACTTGTCCGAACTATTGGGCCTAGAATAACATAATAAAATTTGGTCCAAATATCTTAATTACGGCCACTAGCATATATATGTATATATATATATATATATATATATATATATATATATATATATCATCATCATTAACTACAAGGTTTAGGCCGAACGGCCCGTTCCGGCTCCAAACTACATATTTATATATTTTATATATATACAGTACATATTTTCCCTCTTTATATTATTGCTTAAATTGGTCTCTCCAGCGTTTTTCTGGGCGTCCCCTTTCCCGGCATCCACCTCTCGGTCTATACCGAAACAGGATTCGTGGAATGCGATCTTCATCCATTCTTAAAACATGATTAAAATAGTCTTCCTGTTTTGTTTTGATTTTTTCATTTAAATTAAAAACATTAAGTTCAGATATATATATATCTGAACTATATATATATATATATATATATATCACAATTTTTTTAACGGGCGATGGTTTCGTATTTAGGGCTGCATGAAACGTAAAGATATGAAAGAATTTTTCGAAAGTCGTGACATGGTATCGATTGCAATAGGTAGATTTTTCTTCGAAATCGACCTAATAATAATTATAACAATGATAATAATAGTGATAATAATAATAATGATAACTTATAATAATAATAACAATAATAATAATAATAATAATAATAATAATAATAATAATGTTGATGTGAACACTGGGAGAAAAGGTGCTGTGCTGTGAGAAAAACAAGCGCTGCTCACACAATTAGTTGAGCGTGGCTGCCGGTGAAGAGGGCGCATGCAAGCTGTCATAGTTTAACAGAACTGAATTCAAATCATGGCGCACGTCAACTTCTGGCCAGCACTTGGCCGCAATTTCTCACCACGTCTTGTGGTGCCAGTTACCAGCCTTCATTCTAGTAATGATGTAGTTTTCAACATGTGGCCCACTGTTCGATACCTTTTCTCTTTTCCCTGTAGCACTTTGGAGTGAGCAAACTTTTTATTATTATTCTCGTCCAGTATTTCATGTTATCAACACTGTTTATTGTTGTAGCGACTGAAATTATATACAGTCAACCCTAGATATAATGCCCCTCTTTACAGTGCCACCCTTACACTGCGCCAATAAATGTAAGTGAACAAATCTTCTCCCATATAAAATATATAAGAAACCTCGTTACTGTGCCAGTTCATTTAGTGCCAGAGAATATAACATAAGATTTTTACAAAATAGAGCGTGCAGTGATTTTTTCAATTTCAGAATTCTTTTGAAACTTGCATAATATTAGGAAGATTATTTAAGAAACATAGTATACCGTATTTCCAAGAAGTGAGAGTTTCCCTGTAATGTAGTGCGGTGGAATGAGGAAGCTATGTTAAGAAGTCGGACAGACAGCCTGCATGAGAGTGGAACAGGTAGAAAGTGCCCTTCATACAATGAGATATTCCAAACTTTCACTTTCTTTAGTACATTGTCTATTCAACTGTTAAACACTAACCTAAAGTTACTCAGTAATAGTTACTACAGTCACTTACATGGACCCACATAATTTTCAACCCCTTTGTGTAGTGTAGCACTGGACATCTACTGTAATAAATTGAGTTACTGTACAATACAGTGTATTTTATTTTGTGATGAAGTTCTTTATTTGCTTTTTATTTAATTTTTATTTCTTAATACAGTACAGCAAATTAATACAGCACTGTAGTATGCAGTTTTTATTTAAAAATTAAATTTCGCTTTATTGCACCCTCGCTTAGTGCCACTAAATGTTAGAGAACGGATGGTGTCATTATATCGAGGGTATACAATTGATATAATATATAAGTTGAAAATAAGAATGTATAGCTAAATTTAATTTGATGATTAATTATTCTAATTGAAGTGTTTAGGAGAGATTGAATACTGCGGACGCGGTCCATAAATTATAATCTTTGAAAGACAAGCTCTGTAATTTGATATTGTGGCTCAGAAAAAGAAAGACGAGGAAGATAATTATGTTTCTTAAATCGATATCTTCCTTACGGTCCTCCTCTGGAAGTCGGTTAAGGATAGGTGGGACCAACAATAATAGTGTTTTTTTTTTGGCCTGTGTATGCCTGTCGATAGCAACAATGCCAATAGCAAAACAATTTAAGTATTCTAACTTAATACTTAAATTGAAACGCTATGAGGATAAAAATCTCTTTTCCATTTTTTCAACATCCTAATTGCGGAATATAATAAACATGTTTCTTTTGTTAAATACAGTGCATTTTGTAGTAGTAATTATAAGTTTAGATTACAACCAGCAAAGCAAACAAATATATTATCTTCTAATGTTTTCCTAATGATTTTAACTTTTCATGACAGTGATTATGGTGAGCATGATGGTATTAGTATTACTATAAAATAATAGTAATAATAACAATAAATATAGTAAAATAAAAAATCTAGGAGAATTATTATACAAAGCTGTAAGGCATTTCTACTTTGAGTGGTGCTTGTGCAGACTATAGGGTGGTAACAAAAATTAACCAAAAAAAGGCACACTTAGGCCTATATTCATTAAAATAGTATCAGCTATTTATTACTATTAATATATTACCTAACTTATATTCTTATTATTTTCTATGGGTTTCATGAACCCTTTCATGACATAGTAGATTCGAGACATAGTAGATTCTAGGCTTAAAAGTGCTCTATTTAGTTCTGAAATTCAAAAATAATTTTTCTTTCTATTAGGTCTTCTTAGCAATACCGAAAGAAAACATTACAATGATGGGAAAAATATTTGTGTCATCACAACTAACTCGAAAAAATACCCTGAAAGGGTAAATAATATTTACCTCACTTAGGATAAATTTGTAGTTAAGTTATTAACGATTGTAGACATTGAAGGTTTAACAGCTTTTTAAACTGATCTTTCCGAGAAAACGAGGGTTGTGAAGACGTTCAGGAAGACGTTACATAAGAAGGGGATGAAGAGGGAACTTGGTAAGGCTATTTCCTTCCAAAGGAAGAGAAACTTTGCGTGTATCTCGAAGTGTGCCACCGCTCCCTTCTTCTTTAAACTTTTAACCGCTGAATTAAATCTAAATTCAACGTGAAATTACCTTCGTCTGTCACTCTTTACAGTACAGAAGCATTAAAGTGAAACGAACGTTTGTGTAGGTCAGAGAGTAGGCCTGGTCCCTTCATGGGATGTAGCATCACGGGGTTTAATTTATTTTTAGAAGGTATTTTGTGTGTTAAGGACAGTTTAATGATAGACGGTTCTGTTTTCTAAACTTGTTACATTACTTTTCTATTTTAGTAAAATTTCTGTTAAAATATTTTGGTAAATGATTATTATTGGCCTATTACTTTCTGTACTTGTAACATAGGCTAGGTACTATAGGTAGAGGAGGTAAGTTATGTGTTCAAATCCCTGGCGGCGAACTTCTACGACACAGATATTCGGAATTTGGTTCCACGGTACGACAAATGTCTCAATTCCGGTGGCGAATATGTTTAAAAATAGCTCAACGCTGGCTGTGTCTGTTGCAATAACTATTTTCTTGAAATTGTGAAACGGGCCCAGGGAAACTTATTTTATTGACGCGCATCGTAGCATGTCATTTAATAGTTTTTCTGTCAGCTGTAATTAAGTATAGACCTACAATACACGAAATAGGCATTTTACTCACTCATACACTCGCACATACGCATAGGCTACACACAATTATATAGGCTATAACTTTCATTTCAGTTTGTTTCCCTTCCTATATTCTCTCCTAATTTTAATTCGTTGTTGTCTGGATATACTTTTTTGTCCTATGTTTCAATATAGGCTGTATCAACTGTTTTATTATTGTAGGCCTATTGCTAGTATTTTATACTATTGCATTTATTTTACAAGTTATGTATTTTGTTCAGCCTGGAAAATGAAGAATTTTTGATATTATATTTTATATTATTACTGTTAATGCACAAACAGCATGCAGGTCTTCAAGCATTAGGATTAATACCAACAAGCAAGCGACGGATTTTTTTTCTAAAGTACATAGTAGGCCTATGTAAGGTCAGAGGGTTCTAAAATTCTGTAAATTTAATACATAGGTCTAGTAAAAATTGATTGCCGATTTTTACCAAACAGTTGTTATTATGTTAAAATAAGTTATCTAAATAAAAATAAAATCAGGTCAACTGATGTAAAAAAGTGCCAGTATGTTTTTTTTAATCAGTTATGACTGCAATTATGATATGCAGAATATGTTTTTTTAATTGATTTACAAGTTTAGCTCCAGATTTATTCATTAAGCAGGGCTTAGGGAAGAACAAAGGTCTAGTTTTCTTTTTAATCACATTAAAATCTTCCAGCATCAGCTGAACTGTACAGATTTTTGATATCTTGACAATCGCACACTCACATAAAAATACGAAAAAGAAAGTGAAATTGGCTGGTTTCGGGATTTGAACCATGACGTGAGGCCAAAACGTTACCATCTCGGTCACCTGGGTCAGTTTAACGGTCTAGTTGTAAGTTATAAGCGCATGTAAAACAATAGTGTTTTTGGTCATAGCTATCTCTATTTTAATTTCCAAAGCCGTAAAATATCACAGTAAAACAATTGACTATGTTGTCATGATAAATGATTTGCGAGATGAGTTTGTTGAATGGCGGCCGTGCATAGCAACCGCGAATTTCAAAGCTATTTAAACGAGTTGAATTACTAATCTAGTGCTAGCTTAGTTATTTTAGTGTTACATATCTGTTTATAGTTTAGAGGTGCATCAATTCAAATAAAAGTTTACGTAAGTGATTCTATAAATACTGAACTATTTGACATAAACAATTGCTCATAGATCTGTGACTCTAGAGTGCCCTGAAAAGGGAATAATTAATAATGAAATGACATTACCACAACGAAATATCTTTATGCAAGACGACACTTCCAATTTAACTGTGTTACGAAACCCAAACTCAAAAACTTATCTTGTCTCACAAGGTCATCAACATGCATTGAAGCCTCTAGGGAAAGCTAGTTCTATGATAAACTTACGGAAAGAATCTACCAAACGGAACTTACCAGTTGATTCTGAGGACCACCAGTCAATTAAAAGGTCATCTGTATATAAAAATACTATGTCAGAAGACAAAGTAAGTATCTCCCGTTCTGAAAACAACATTCCGACTGAAAATAATGATGACAAACTCAAGTCATCGTCAGCACTTCCTGGATGTACTGGTAACATAGATTGCCAAGCAATACCGAATGTTACAACAAAAAACTTCTTTGCTCCACTAGCACAGCTAGAAAATACCAATGATGATATGGAATTATCAGATACTCAAATAAATCCACAAATAAATGAACAGACATATAAATCTAAACAACCACGATTTCCCCCAATAATCGTTCCAAAACTCCCAAGACATGAAAATTACTTCACATACCACAAACAATTAGAGCAAGAACTGGGTTACCCGATTAAAGTAATTTATAATCAAAAAGAAGGAACTAAATATCATGTAGCCTCACAAGAGGCCTTCACTAAATTACAAGAACTATTCCAGGTAAAAGGTATAGGTTACTATACATACACTCCAAAATTTCAGAAACCACTACAAGTAGTCATAAAAAGGCTGCCAGTACATGTAACAGCAGAGCAGCTTAAAGAGGAATTGCTACTGTTAAACTTCCCGGTCACACATGTGCGACAGCTTGCTCGAAGACAGCAAGAAAATGAAGCTACCTCAAAATCTTTCATACCAATATGGATAGTCTCACTACGCAACAATAGCGATGGACGTGGCATATATAATCTCACGGCCATCTATCACCAACCAATCCTTGTTGAAGATTATACTCCCATAGCAAAACTATATCAGTGTTACAATTGCCAACAATTCGGTCACACCTCATCTGGTTGTCACCTTCCGCCTGCATGTGTCAAATGCAGTAAAAATCATCGTTTAGTAGATTGTCCTATTAAAGGACCTTCAGTTTCTCCTACATGTGCTAACTGCGGTAAATCACACACAGCAAATTACAGGAAATGTGAGACATACTTAGCACAGAAAACCGTAATAGTAAACAGAGAAACTATAAAACAACGACGACTCACAGATAGGGAGCCTACTTTCACCATCAACTCAAAAGACTTCCCGTCTCTTCCAACAGTAACTACACCTCCAGCATGGGCCACAACATCGCCACCCAACACTCAAGAGATGTCAAACAATTCATTTCTTGGAGATATCCAAGAACTTTTTACGTTTGTCAAGACCCTAGGTATAAATAAAATCATATCGCAATTAAAGCTTGCCACTTCTAGGCTTAAACAGGCTCCTGATACTCTCTCTAAGATTGCCATAATATTCGATGCTGTCACAAATATACTAAACCTCGAAAATGGCAGCCCTTAAAAACACAAAGTTAAACGACTTTCGCTTAGCCATATTTAACGCCAATGGATTAAAACGACAACTTTTTGAATTTCAATCGTTTTTAAACGATTACGATGTAGACATTGCTCTTTTACAAGAAACCCACCTTGACATGAATGATCGTCTGAAGATAAGACACTATGATATCATACGTACAGATAGAATCAATAGAAGGGGAGGTGGAACTGCTATCGTAATTAAACAAGGCATTACATATTACCCAATTCAAATCACTGGTCTACATTCGGCAGAAATTACAGCGATGAAAATGATACGCAATGATGAAGTAATGATCGCATCTCTTTATATTCCCCCAAACAGCAGACTAAATCCCAGTGAATTATCCGTCATCACCAATCATCATTCTAAATTCATCATTGGAGGTGATTTAAATTCCAAACATAAAATATGGAACTCCAAGATTATTACTCCTAAAGGAAGAATTCTTCAACAACACGCAGAAGAGAATGAATATATCATTACAGGTCCAGAAACACCAACTCATTATCCGTACAATGGAGAACATAGCCCAGATGTTCTGGATATTATGCTACTTAAAACGTCCGCCAACCCAGCGACAATGGAAACAGTAAATGCACTGGACTCAGATCATCTTCCAGTTTTATGTCACTTTACAACATCAACAATTTTCAGAACCCACACAGCACATACAAACACTCAGACCGACTGGAGTCATTATAAAGCTAATCTAAAAACGGCGATACCAGGAAATCCTAAATTTCTTTCCAAAGATGACATCGACTTCGGGATTCACGTTTTCTCAAACACCTTACAAGACGTTTACAAGCAAGCTTCCTTATTCCAAGATGCCATTCATGTGACTGAAGGTGATAACACATTATCATTCCTAATAAAATCCAAACACCAGGCCCGTAAAAGATGGTTCCTTACAGGGAGTCCTCAAGCAAAACGATGCTACAACAGACTCAACAAAGCAGTCCAAAAGAAAACAAATATTTATAAAATACAGAAATTTGAGGCAGCTGTCAATGAAATTACAGAAAACCCTATGAAGGTATGGACATTCTCCAAACGTCTCTTAGGGAAACTTTCAAAAACACCAAACACAGCAATACTGGATGAACATGGACAGGCACACTACAAACCAGAAGATAAAGCAAATGTAATAGCCGATTCACTGGAACTTCGATTCTCACCAAATATTACTCCTATGAACCATACTTACGCACAGGAACTCGAATCAGAAGTTAAACAATATACCAGCCAAATTCCACAAAATGACATAGATCAAACAACACCAACAGAAGTTAACTCCATAATCGCTCAACTAAAGCGCAACAAATCTCCAGGTCCAGATCGGATAACAGCAGAAATGCTTACAAATATACCTACTAATGCAATTACACACCTTACAAAAATATTCAATTCATGCCTCAAGTATAAATACTTTCCAAACCCATGGAAACATGCCCATGTTGTAACATTTCCCAAACCTAAGAAAGACCCTCTTCTTACAAAAAATCGACGACCTATAAGTTTACTGTGTGTTTTATCTAAAGTATTTGAAAAAATAATATACAATCGTCTTGCTCCAATTTTGAATACACCATCAAATATTCATAATGTACAATTTGGCTTCAAAAAGGAACATTCTTGTATTCATCAACTGAAACGGCTTACAACATCTATCACAGAAGGCTTCAGCAGAGGAGAACATACCATTGCCGTTTTTCTTGATATTGCTCAAGCCTTTGACACTGTGTGGCATGCTGGCCTCATCCACAAATTGCAGAATCTTGACGTACAAGACAGTCTAATTCATCTTCTATACAGCTTCCTGTCAGATCGAAGCTTTCAAGTAAAAACGGAAGGCTCATTATCTACAGTTCGACGCATATCTGCTGGAGTTCCACAAGGTAGTGTACTAGCTCCTCATCTCTATTCTATCTATGTACGGGACATCCCTCAGCAGCCAACGTGTAAGCTTGGTCTATATGCTGATGATACTGCATACTATACAAGTGACATGCACATCAAAACAGCTCAACAAAATATGCAACTCCAACTAAACTCACTAACGCAATGGCTCACGAAATGGCGGATTAGAGTCAACGTCTCCAAAACTCAAGCTATTATCTTCACTCGAAGAAAACCTAAAACACCGGACCGCCTCAAGCTATTCTCAGAAGAAATTCCATACCAGCAGACAGTTAAATATTTAGGACTCTCCTTTGACAAAAGACTAAATTATCAACATCATGTAGAATGTGCACGACACAAAGCAATTGCACGGTTTATTCGCTTATACCCACTATTAAAATCTCCAAATCTTCATCTTCAAATAAAAACTCGTCTTTATACTTCAGTCATCCGCTCCCAAATGATTTATGGGTCTGAAATATGGAACACTGCTTCAATACGCATCATTCGCAGACTACATGCTATACAACGGAAAGTAGCTCTAATAATAACAGGCGCAGATTATCACACAACCAACAGCCAGCTAGACGACATGCTTCAGATCCCATCCTTTTATAAATTCATTCAACAAACTGTCCAGAATTTTGAAAATACACTAGTATATCACAGCAACCCACTCATCAGAGCATTAGCAATGAAATAATCATCAAATTATATGTAATTTATTCAAGTCATTGTACATTCAGCTTTTACTATACTTCTTTTTGAGTAAAAGCCTTTCATAGGCTGAAACTTGTACAACATATTGAAGATAATAAAAAAAAAAAAAAAAAAAAAAAAAAAAAAAAAAAAAAAATGATTTGCTTTTTTTTTATATAAATTCTTTCGAATACGTATATTATCATAAAATAGGCACCAAATTGAGCATTACTCCGAAACAGGTGAACCGATTTCATCCAGTATCAGTAGACCTCTTCCCATGAACACTATAAATGTGTATACCAAATTCCATAAAAATCCGGTAAAGCGTATTTGAGTTACCGCGTTTTTAAAATAGACACTAAATTGGGTTTTACTCCGATACCGGGCAACCGATTTGGTCCAATATCGGTAGACGTCTTCCCATGTACATTATAAATGGGTATACAAAGTTTCAGGAAAATCCAATAAAGCATATTTGAGTTATCGCGACTTCTCATATATTAACATAAAAGGCAATAAATTGGGCATTATTCCGGTACTGGCCAACCGATTTAGTTGAACATCAACAGACGTCTTTCCATGGATAGTATAAATGCGTATACGAAGTTTCATAAATATCCGATAAGGCGTATTTGAGCTATTGCGCCTTTAAAATATACACTAAATTGGGGTTTACTCCGGTACCGGTCAACAGATTAGGTTCAAATTTAACAGAGTACTTTTCATGGATGTCATAAATGCGTATACCAAGTTTAATGGAAATCCGATACAGCGTGTTTGAATTATGGCGCCTTTCTATTAGAAAGGCGCCATAATCTATTAAAATAGGCACTAAATTGGGCATTACTCCGGTACCGGTGAACCGATTTGGTTCAATATCAATAGGGTTCTTCCCATTGACATTATAAATGTGTTTTCCAAGTTTCATGAAAATCCGAAAAAGCGTATTTGAGTTAGAGCGCGTACAGACACACGGACGGACGGACGGACGGACAGACAGACAGACGGACAGACATTTTTCGTCCCCCACACAATCTCATAAAGTACCATACTGGCACTTAATAAAAAAGACCTGGTCTATTAAATTTGTTTTCACGAATATGTTGGAATTTATTGATTTAACAAAATATGACATTTTTAACAAAAATTATAAATAACAAACTAAACTAAAGAAAATAAGAGAAGGAAAGTAAACCTCTAAACTCTGGAAACAAGAGAATACGTCACCATTAGACTATAAGACTTCAGATTATACAAAAGCTTTAAATAAGATAATAATCGAGAACAAAATATATTTTGTAATTGTAGGTCTTTCTATTTATTCTTAACCAAGTGAGTTGGCTATTTTTTCGCACTAAATCTCATATGGTAGTGGAGTCTACAGTAATTTAGAAGCAGGCTAGCTGAACAACCGAGTATAAAATGAAGGATCCTTTACAAAATCATGTTAGTTGAAGTGATATAGCGGACTGGTGGTGTTGGACACAGTTAATACAGCACCATCAGAGCGGCGGAACACTATGTACAAAGGAGTAGGCAGGCAGCAGAGTGTCAGAATGTAAGCCTGGTATAATTGTGCGTGCCGAGCAGTAGCAGCAAGCTCATGCAAAAATAATGAAATACGTCTCGTCCCGCCAGCCATTTAATAGAAAGAGTGTGTATTTTTAAAAACACGAGAGCAGGGGTTTTTATCTGTCGGTTTTAATGGAGCGCTTTGCATGTAAACTGTGATTAAAGTATCATCTTTCATGCTATCCGATACTCGCTGTCCTTATTTCGAAACCCGATCCCTATATCATCACCACTTCAGTAAATCTATTGCGGTGCTTTTAATACAGATTTTCTAGACATCTAAATCGCTTGGTTCGCAAAAAACTGGATATACACAGTGTCCCTAAAGTTCGGTAATACTTTTCTTAATTTATTACACAAAACTACTACAAAACGTTTTCATATAATATGTCATATTAAAGAGGAACTCGAATGGTTCTGTTTTCATTTTTTGGTTTCACAACTCACTTCGCTCATTGGGGGCTCCGCCCCCAAGCCCCCCCCCCCTGAGGTCCTCGGGAAAGGTTTTTTAAAAGATCTATGGGAGATAGAGTGCGTGTATTTAGTCTGCTATATTGGCCATTACCTTTCAGAGCCCTATGGGGACACTGTTTGATAATACCGTTGCCATGGAAACCCAGCCCTTTTTCGTGGGCTTTTAGGGCTAAAAATAAAAATAAAATGAACTTTTTTGGAATTTTCCTGTGGTTTACAGCCTAAAAGCTATAAGTTATATGTACCAAATTTCAAATTTCTAGCTCATCTGGAAGTGGGCTAACATTAATGTCAGTGAGTGAATGAGCGAGTGAGTCAGCCTTGTGGCTTTATATTATAGGGATGACTCTCTGGGAACTAAGTGTAGCTTTACTCGGCATATCAAACTCCTCTCTTTGGAGCTACCCTCAGTTTCAGTGGTGGCAAATTCTTCAATCCTACGCTTCAGTTCTTATAAATTATGTGGTAAAGATGGTAGATACATACAATCTTTGATGTATCCTCCATATGAAGAAGTCACAGGGAGTAATATCCAAGAAGTCACCATCTTTACAAAACGCCAACTTCGGGGAATGCGGATAGCCTACTAAGAGCATTGGCAGTAAAATCCAAACAAATCCAGTTGAGTTCGTCTTTAGTCTATATAGGCTATGTAAAAACGAATGTATGTGTGTTTGTCCTTTATGCATTACTACACCATTCATCCGATCGCCATGAAACTTTGAGAAATTGTTGAGTACACTCCCTCGAAGGTTTCTGGCATAGTACATTTTTAATTTTAGCTTTCGTTCGCGAGTTATGAGCGAAAAACGGGAAACGTGCATTCTTTTTTTTTTTGCGCTTTCGAAGCATCGGTTCTCAGTAATACATTTCAGTTGTCATATCATATCAATGGAAATATATTATACCTAACTATAACTTAATTGACAATAAAGATGAATAATAGTTAGCAACCAGCAATTTCTATAAAAGCAATCGGTTGCGGCCTAGCCCTTACATTTCGCAAACATAACATAGGCCTACTGGCAAAATAAAATCTCGTTCTTAACACTTGGATTCTAAATAACTATTTTGTAGTCTCTTTTCTTTTTCTTTGCTTGCACTGCGGATAGAACACTTAACTATCTTCTCCATGCTGTAAGAACTTGTACATCCTTCTTTACAGAGTTAACATAATTTATTGACATGAAATCTGTATCGGCATTGTCGGTTTATGAAATTATTGTCGTCGGGTATTGGTTGTGGCTAAATGGGTTTCGCTTTATTGCGGTATTGACAAAGAGCCAAAAAATGTATCTTGTGTTTTAAGCTTCGGGTTTTTGTCACCACATAACCCCAAGTGGTTCTTTTCAGTAATTTATCCTTCGTTTCTTTATAGTCTGTAACCTCTGTCAGTTACTAGAAATGGAAAATAAAATTTAACTATAACTAAATCCAAGTACCCCTGCTTTTGTAATAATAGCCTAGCTAACTAACTAATAATACTGTTTTTGTCCGATCATACGGCATCAAAGTGGTATCCATTTCGAAAAAGACTTGTATTATAACACAGGTGTGGTATCGATTATTATCGAACACGGAACGATCTTGTAACCATGAGAGCAAGAAATGAAACTGCGTAATAAAAGCTTGTATTTAAAAAAAAAATCTGTTCGTGATAACTTCAATATTATGCTAAATTGAGTTTAGCTCGTCTTAAAAAAATCCATTCTTTTCAAGATAACGTCCAAGAACAAGCTTGGACTTGGCCGTACGTCGCCAGCTGCCGTCTATTGCAGAAGACAAGAGTTACGAGAACTTACTAACAGCTGCTTGGCGCGGTCAGCCGATTTTTTTATGAACCTAAAATCTCAAAACTTAAACGTTTAACTTTGGTCGTTCAGTTGTATCTTGCCTATAATGGCATTTACTAAGATAAGAATATGTTTATGAATTGAGCAAAGTGAGTATCCTGCTTGCAATGGTCATGGTAATCAAGATACGCGTGTGAAAGTTATAATGAGCAAAGCGAGTTTCATAAAAGATACTCTTATCTTAATAAACGGTATTGTAGGCTTGTTACTTAACGTAGGCCTACTATTATTCACGTTACACGTATTGTAATACACTAAAAATGGTGTAACATGTTGCAGGATTTTTCTCATATTTATGCTTTGTGTTTAAATTTCTATATTAGTTCCCAGACCTGCGGGATTTTCGAGACACCAGTTTGCCACTGTGTGCGAATAGAAGCATTAATAAACAGAGGCGAAATAACCTAAAACGGGAACAGGGTAATTGGTGAAACATGTATAGAACCACTTTAATGCACTGTAGTTTTGCAAAACAATGACATATGTCAAATCTCGAACACCTTATTTGCGTATACTACACCATGGGTAGGCCTATAGGCCTTTTACATTTCACAACTTCTAATAGGAGCTTTAGTGTCACTGTAAGCTCATAAATAAAACAATAGTGTTATTATCATAAGATATCTTCTGATAATGTGCATTGAATCCATAATTACTTCATGTCTCGATTGCTGTCAGGTTTTTAAAGAGAAATAATATTATATGCTTAGTAAAAAATGTTCATTTTATTATGGTAAAAAATAGTCAAGATAAGTAAAAAATGAAAAGGAGTAAACAACCCCATAAATAATATTTTAGAAAAACGAAGTTAGAAGTTTCGACATTTAGATTTTGAAAATAATATATTAAAAAAAAGTTTTCATGAAAGCTACCCTAAATATTTTAGAAATAGCAACGAATTTCTGGAGGCTGCAACAGGAGCATAAGAAAATTTATAATACAAAAATATAACTTAATGCAATGCAACTTTTACCAATAGGTCTTCACAGACGAATGGACAGGCAGGCATCATTGCGGAAGCACTTTATTTCGGTTCTAGGCATCGTGAAACGTATTTTCTGGGTGTTATCTCGATTTCGACTCTTAACATGATCCCTATATTTTCTCTATTAATCCTACCACATACGAGAGAGGAAATAAAATTACGATACTAACTTATTATCGTTAATAGGCCTACAGTTGCCGCATTTTGTCTCAATTAAGTGAAAGCATGCAGGATCCTTTATCTCTGAGATCAATGTAGTCTTCTTTCCAAAGAACTAAGATAGCTGAAAACTTATTGCTTTGTTTACATGAAAACTTAACGAATCGATCGTCTCCTCACAATACCTGCTCCAGAAATAGAAGTTTATTGACAGCACTGGGGCTCAAATCGGGAAGTGCATATTATCTTAAGCAGTTCTCTCTAGCTATACTCAGTTTTATCCTGTTAATACAACTAGGTACTGAAGAGTGTTCATTCGTTTTTTCAAAGAAAATTTATATAGTAAGTAATGTAAAATATAATAATAATAACAAAATCCAAATAATAATATATTATTAATATGGGCACTAAAGAGTGTACAGAAGAAATCTGCTTATTTCATTATCGCGGATGAGTGTTAATTCATTTTGTCAAAGATGTAAAATAATAATAATAATAATAATAATAATAATAATAATAACAAAATCCAAATAATAATATATTATTAATAATATTTGTTATTATTATTCCACACGTGCTGTAACTTAAAAGTTCACATAAATAACACTAGAAAAATAATTGTGGTATTTAATATTGAAGTTAAAAAAAATTAAAGATTGAGCCAAGTTTTTTGAAAAATGATTGTTTCAAGTTATTTACTATACGTGGCGTGTTCTTTGTGTAATGTTTAGTATACAGGTGGAAAACACAAATTGTTTAGACCAGGTCAATATAATCATCATCATCATCATCATTTTATTTTCTGTTGTTTTTCACTTTGCAAATCGAATATTTGGTCAGATGTACGAGTGAGGTACTGATCGAAAGACTTTTAATTCCGATTTGAATAATTTTACATACTATCATAATTTAGGCCTTATACATGTTTTGGCTAAAATTTTAAATTAAAGTTCGTCAGATCTTCTAATTTGGAACGACATACCATAAGTTTACATAATTATAAACAAAACTAATTTATATTAATAACAGAACTCATCAATAATACGACAAGTTTTATTTCTTTATATATATATATATATATATATATATATATATATATATATATATATATATATAAGGTAGGTGCTCTAGTTAAGGCCATGCCCCTTGATAAGGCCACTAATACTTTAACGTAAAAGTATCATACTTTGGCCCCAGATTTCAACACCTACTTGAAGCTCGTCCTTCGAAGGTCAACTGACCAGAATTTCAGTGTTCCTTCTCCATTCCTCGAGGAAAGACAGAAACTTTTGTGAAATACGCGCTTCAGAAATAAAAACAATATAAGAAATAAAATACATCTAACTATTTAAGTAGATTCATATCAGCATAAAATTATACGTGGATATTTAGCTTACATTGTGATCTTTTAAAGCATCTCTTTGTTGTATCTGCATTAACATACCAAGTTTAATAACCGAGATTGCAAATAAAAAAAAATATAGTACACCTGTTAAGGCCACATACGATGCGATGCGACGAGGAACGCTATTTCTTGGTCATAATGTTCAAGTTCTGTTTGTGAATATCCACTCAATTTATAACATTTTAACCAATATTGTTCACACTTTTCATACGGACCTGGGTTTGACCACGAACACATACATAATTTGCTTAATTGTTTATAATTAATTAATTAATCCATTAATTAATTAACTTTTTATTATGTTTACACTACTTAACACATGTTAATGTGCCTATTTCAGATGGATAAAAAAGTGATTCAAAGAGTACAGAGCTGGTCAGAAGATTATAGTGTACCCAAGTGGCCTTATCATGACTACATGCTCCTCATAAGGACACTGTCACTTGATTTCATTATATATTTTTTGCTGTCAATGTCATTAAGTAATATAATTGTTTCTTGCCCGAAACAACTTATTATAGTCATCTGTTGATAGCTGAGTGTGAAAATTATAAATACTTTGTTTTTTATTTTGAAAATTAACGTGGCCTTAACTGGACCACCTACCTTATATATATATATATATATATATATATATATATGCATATTTTTATTTTTTATCTGCATAATTTGTAAACATACAACAATAGTTATGGAACGTCCATTCCCTTTCTGCCTTTTATGGCACTTAATGCTCTACCTTTGATCCCCATTTTTCTTTACTAGAAATAAGAATTTCCCTTGTCGTTATAAAAAAAGAGATGTAAGTTATTAATTGAGCAGCAAATTTTCTTATATGCTATTAGTTTATTAATGAAAATAATTTTTAAATATTACATTATATTTAACGAATAATATTGCTGTTATTCAAATAAAATAAATTGACTGATACTGATTGGATTGATTTCAGGGAAGAGCTTCACCTTGACTATCACCGTAAGTTCCTCGCCCCCTCAGATGGCCACGTACAACAAAGCCATCAAGGTGACCGTAGATGGCCCCCGGGAACCCCGCTCCAAAACAAGTAAGCACTCATTCTTGCCTGTGTTACTGATGGCTTAAAAATCAAGGATACCGTTACGAAGGCTATAATTTATGTTCTTTTATTAGAAGTTACTTTCAGTATGGTGATTTATAAATGTGTTACAACCAGGGCTGAAAATCGATTAAAATTTCTAATCGAGTTAACGCTTGACGTTAATCGATTAATCGACCGATTATCATCAAACCAAAGTATACAATTAATATTGTTTACACGTTTAATAACTACTACACTACAGATAATCAGAAGAAATCCTGAATTAATTAACACCATTATTAGTTAACTAGTGAAAAAATATGTACAAAACTTACATTTCCGGTTACTTTTTCAGCCAAGACTTCAGACACACGAGTTTGTTGACTAAACTATCCTTCAGGTTTCTGAATAACGGGAATTGTTTGGACACAATATGCTGAATGACACATGATGTGCCAAGGCCGGAGAAGCGAGAGAAAGGAGTTTGGTCATTTGACAAATTTCTCGAAAAACGTTTTTCAGAATTCGACTAAACCGAATAATCGGAAAATGTAATTGATCGACGATTAATCGATTAATCGGTGCAGCCTTAGTTACAACGCAACGCAAGTGGTCTGAATTAATTGAAGCTTGTATTTATCAGCTTGCAATTTCGGCACCAGACCTGCGCCTGAAAATGGAAAACGAATTATAATAGACCATGTCGGCACTTTTGAAAGCTTGTACGTAACGACTGCATGAGATCTGTTTGTGGAGGCTTGTACAAATAAATAAAGACAGTGCATACACTACACCCTCTTTCTCAAGCGCCGCTCCTCAGCCGACAAGGGTGTCTTCAAAAGGGTTGCTCCTCTTTTATGTCTCGTAAGAGAGTCTGGGGATGTTTTTGTAGTAAGTTTATCTGCCTTCTCAATGTCTAACGGCCATGATGAAGCACTTTTTTCTTTATTTTTTACACTGCCAATACGTGAACATGGGCGGTATGTCTGTGTCAGATCAAGGAGTTAAATACCCCCCCCCCCGTTTTTATGTGCTTAAAGACTATTATGTAGCCTATTTAAGGCAGCAAGGGGGTAATGCTCTTTATTGAGTCGTAACTTTGAAGAGAGATGATGTCGGCAAAACAGCTGCCTGCTGTAAGTTCTTGCAGGAGCACATTCTTACTGTAAGGGTTGTAAGCCTTTCATGATTTTAGGTTGAGTTCCCATAAATGTGGTGGAAGATAAAATAATCACTTCTCATTCAATTGAAACAGTAGCAGCAAGCATGTAAGGGACTACAACAAACATAGGAATATACAATAGCTACACGTAGGCACCTATATGATGAAAAATAACAGGAAATGGTTGCATAATAAATTTAAAAAAGCCTCGATCCAATGTTCAATAGACCAGCGAAAATACTCCTCAAAGGAACCTCACCTTGTGTGATAGTTTTACGAGTAGGCTGAATGGTTCCTTACAGTTTGATAGAACTAAATGGTTACCTAGGAAAAGCTATAACATTAAGCATCGTCCATAATATCCCTCTGTTACATCTGTTATTCAGAGACACGTTTCGAAATTTCCAAACATAAATTAATTCCGTACAATATATTATCATTTTTATAAATTGTAAATAATCAACCGTTTCCTCAATAAAATAATTACAAAGCCAAGGGAATGTCACAAAATTGTTTTATTTCTTTATCATTTTTTTTTTTGTTTCCATTTGAAAAAATATTCTTAGTTTTCTATCATTGATAGGCCTATAGAAATCCACAAAGTAAATTGATAAATTATTCTCATGTGAATTTATTTTTAAATTTAAATAAAAAATAACATTGCCTAGTTTTCATTTTATAATTTTAAACTAGCAAGTTTTCAGTTTTTAGGGCAGTTCTTCAGTCGCGATTGTTGAGCTCTCTAGGCCGCCTTATTCATTTGATACTGGGAGGGTGTGCTCATGATGTTACACTAACGCTCTTTCTTTAGGCCTATAACGTAAAGCACACCACGACTCAAACTCCTTTTTTATGAGCTGTTGTTTTATTTTCTTAATATATAAGGCTTCACCTGGGTTAACCTGCAGATTTGAGCTTACATGGGAATTTATACTTCCCTATTATATTTAGGCCTACTATAAATGGTAGACCTATAAATAATAATTTAATTCTTATCCATTGTAATTCGTATTCGATTTAAATGTTCGACTTACAACCTTCATAACTTAAGTAATTTACAAAATATTGATATTTTATTCGTACAAAATAATTTATTGCCCAATTTACATACGGTATATTTATCTTCATATGTGTAAAAGTTTCAACAGAAGATACAAAACATTTTTTTAAAGTTGCCTTTCTTCGTTATATATGTCCCCAAATATTTTCCGTATAAGTTACTGTTTGGTTAGCTCCGTCCGCTGCTTATAATCTTATTCATATTTCTATAATTGCAGATTAGGCTATCTAGGATGGCAGGATTTAGATTACGGGCATGAATCAGGAAAATCTATTCGAATCCATTCGATTGAGCACACGGAACACATAAAAATAACTTAAAAACTAATTTATTAAACAACTTATACTGTTATAGTAAATGCTTACAGCTTGAAGTGTTTGAAAGTTATGTTTATTATATTAAATAATAATACATTAATTGTACATTGTACTTTAGATCTAGTCCATAAGTATTTCTCTTGGGAGTTTATTGTGAAGCTTAGTTGCCCAATTTTTACATTTTAGAAATTATTTGTTCAAAAGATTACCTGTATGATAAAATTATTGTAGGCTACTAAATAGGTTTTCATATTTCTACATAGCTTAAAGTTCAGTGTAATATCTCTCTGCAAAAGTTGCACGTTTCATTTATTAATCACTAGTTCGTCGTAATTAATATTAGAACGAGTTATAAAAATATTTAACATTTCTAATTTTTATGATGAGTTGAGGAATATTTGGAGTTCCTTAGCGGTAACCAGTATAGATATTCGATTAACTAATAAATTGATCAATCGAAAATCATTCAGCCCACATGTAGGCTATTTTAAAAAAAAGTAACGTCAGGAAGTTATGTAATTTTCTGAGAAGTTCTGGAAGCTACAACACCTGCACATGCAGCGAGAATAGTAACTTAATAACGCAATAAAGATGAAAAGAACACGTTAAGATTCCGTGTTTATTTGATGCAGCATCACAGAGGTCCAACTCGTTTTAACAGATGTATCAGTGGGCTGAATGAATTAATCATATAACTGCCATTTTATATACAAGTCAGAAAAGCTTTTCATCATGGAATCTGTTTCAAAAAAATTCAACAAAGTGAAGATCGTCATTTTTTAACGACCAGACTGTACGCAAATGGTGTTGAAGGAATGTTTAGAAACAAAGAGTTCGTAGGCGAATATAAATTCTTAATGTGGGCTTAAGTATGCCATGAGGATGCTGATTGGGGGTTTCTATGTGCTACCATTTTTCTCATTGGTTCAACTCTATTTATAGATGACGAATCCGTGAGATTTTACCGCCGCGAAGCCATCATGATTTGTGACGTCATCAGAGTCATCCTTAATTTAGAATGCGGCTTCCGCTGACTTACAAAGTGTGGACGGATTTTATTTCTGTGGACAGATAAATAGCCCATGCTTGTCGGAACCATGTCTAACTTATAAAGTTCTTATATAACAGTGCTAGAATTAAGTAGATTTTCAAAGAACGAAGTAACGGCATTCTTCTGTCATTAGGCATTCATTTAAAAATGCACTCCACGTAGTAAGAAGTGATTCTGATTCGTGTGGAGAACTCTTTCCAGGACAGAGGGGCTGGAACAAACCATTTTGACTCATTGGCTAATATTCGCGGTAGTTTATTATTATTACTCAAACGAACATTTGGAAAATATTGGCACCGTGACTCGAACTATGACCAGCTCAGTTGGTAGAGCACCAACACAGCTTACGAAGAACACGGGTTGGAATTTGGTGTCAAAGGGAGTTTTTCTCCCTTCATAATGTGTTCAACAGAAACATATTCAGTGGTTTCGTGAATACATAACTGAATCACTGCGAATCATTTATTGTTTACTTTTCTAAAGTTCTGTTATACAGTGTGTGATTTTGATTATTTTCCATTTCTTACTTATGCATGATTGTTTTACTGTACCGTTATTGCTATTAACTGACGTTATCCATCTTGATTATTTGTTAAGACAAAAGGGACCTGCACCTTTCATTATACCACATATACAAGTACTATAAATGGAACTGGGTCAAATTTAGGTACTATAATTATGTGAGTTGCCTCATATGAATTGACAGAAAGAGCTGCTTAAATTGTTATAGAGACATGAGTGAGTTGCCACAAATAGGCTACATAGGTCGGTTACTTCGAAGAAATCTTCAGAACACAAAAATTAAATCTTACAAACACTAGGTCTGTTTTCAAAATGTTGTTCCTATATGCACATTTTAAATAAATTCAAAACTCGTTATTTATCTACATGAATAGGCCTATAAAAGTAGGCATTTTTTTAAAAAATCCATTATTTTCTTTTCTTAAGGAATAAGTTTCTTTCCTGGTTGCAATTTGGTGAATATCGTTCGAATGCTTATATACCTCTTCGTCTGCAATGTCTTCAGGATTTCTGTGAATTTGAATATTTGGGAGTGATAATGATGGAAGCTCGAATTCAAACCTGAATAGATAGATTCGCAAGCATTAGTGGTAGCTTAATGAAATAATATTTATTGTGATAACTTCCTAAAGAAAGGAAAAAAGAAGAATATCACTGTTGTACGTTCTCTTGTAAACAAAACCTACTTACAAATGAACTAACACAGATGTTTACGCCGGTTGTCGACCAAGAGCTAAGCTAACTTAGCTTAGCAGTTGTGCCGGATTTCATATGTAGTTTTGTCGGCACAACTACATATGAAATCCCGCACTGTATATGAGCTAAGCTAAACCAACTTAGCTTAGCTCTTGGTCGACAACCGGCATAAGGCTTACTTCAGACTCGCCTGGATTTTTCCCTACTTGGATAGGCTATTAGCTGAACCTTACTGAGTTATCTGTGTACTACACTAAATCAGGGGTGGTTGAGGGAGCTTACTTCTTCAAAACAAGGGTCTTGAAAGTTATGCTTTATCATTTTAACTAAACTAACTAAACACAAGTGTCGCATAGAATTTTTTCTACGACAGGGGAAAAAGCCTGAACATGAAACAATAATAATTAAAACGCAACCATTATAGGCGTAAAAAACAGAGAAATGCAAGATTTTTTCCGAGCAAAAAGAGGCTATTATATTTCTTAATGTTGAATTATCCTTTAGGCGAAAAGCCCGTTTCACACGCCTGTCACGAAAGGGACTAATATATTCAAGGCATTTGCGACTAAATTTTCGTATTCGCTTCCACAGGTAGGTCATCCTTTTCCAAGATCTTGCCATGTGTACTAGCCTATAGTTGCAATGTTTTATCAGCTGATAGTTCGAGAGTTGATTGAGGGTCTAGCCTGGTAAATTCGCAGCTGCAACAATCCCTTGTTAGGATTAAATGATAGACATGTAGGCCTATCACTATCAAGCTGTGAAGCCTAATACTGTGTAACTAGTTTATGTTCGTTGTTGTTATTATTCTAATATTACGATTGTCGTGAAAATTTTACAAGGATCGCATATTATTATTATTATTGTTGTTGTTGTTATTATTATTATTTTACAATTTGTATTTATAGTTTAAATATAGCTGCTCTAAAGCTTGCGTTCCTGCTGTTTATGTTAATTTTTGTCGGAGCTGATATATTTTTTTTAAGATGGGAATAGTAAGAAAAATTAACAACGTAGAAGAAACATTCGTTTAAAGTTCATATTGAAAACATGTTAAATTCTCCATGTATAAGTAACACAAATGACTCCAACACGAAATAACTTTTCTTCCTCTTGATAGCCTACAATATAGTCATCTGAAGAGTAAATTTGTGCCATTCTTAACACGATTTCATTCGTATTTTAGACGTCTTCACGTAAACTTAGTAAATGAACTGGAGTGTATAAATATGAAAATGAACTGGAGTGTATAAATATGAAAATGAAAAAAACTGTTGAACATTTATTATTTAAATGCCCACGACTTTACGTTGAAATGTACCTCAGCGATCGCAATAATAGCTGTGAAAACCCCGTTTGTGATATCTTTCAGAAAAACGGTTGTCACAATTCCTTCATCTATTTCATAATTATACTAAACGTTCTGTAGATACATTGTAACTTTCTGATTTATGTGATAAGCATTAAACTATATTCCTAATGTACTTAGGTAAAATGGGGATAATTTAGCTCTGGGAAAAACGTTTTATCTACTACATCCACCTAACTTTACTTCCTACTAGATTTATCTCTTTCAGATCTAGGAGACATTTTATAAGTATATTTCACTTCTCTAATTCATATTAAGAAGTACACTACAAACTATAAAAACTGTGAACACTGTAGCCTATCCTAACCTAGGCTATACAACGAAACCAACATTAGTAGGCTACTAACTTATTAATTATATAATAATAATAAATTAAACTCGGCACTTAACCTTTTCAGAGTTGAATTTTAATATAAACATCCATCAAGTTATATCAGCAGATTTATTCTAAAAGTTTGAAAACAATGAAGAAAATTTTAATGCAATAGCTGACATTCATGAATAGCAATTCTAATGCGGAGATAAAATTCCTCAAATTGTAATATAAAGTAAAATAAAGTAATGCTCTATTAATTTTATATCTCATACAATTTTTCGGTGACGCAAACAGTTCTATACGCCAGTAGCAGAGAAAAGGTTAAATAAAAGGCGACAATCACATATATTAAGAAGGGTCATAAGATCCTAAAAGATTATGGGATGACAAACCATGCCTAGTAGATTATTTTATGCAATACATTTAAATAACGAAGATACTTTTTTAATCAAATAGGCCTAAAGGAACATTTTAAAAAACTGAAAAGTCTGTTGTTTTATTGCTGTTAGGCCTACATACATTGCTACTTTGCCGGGACCCGATCTTCGAGAGAAATTACTAAGCCAGATGAAAAGCAAAATATTATTTCGAGAATTGTGAAAGGAGCGGTGATAGTTCTGAGATACTACCAGCTGTGACTGCGGTCGGAGAGACTCAACTTCAACTGTCCTCCTTCGCCTCCCAGCGTGAGAGTTTTATCGGCTTCTGTCCCCAAGAAGAACAAGATCGATATCTCGAATTACACGTGCTATTCTAGCTTCACGACATTCGAGTACCCACTGCAAAGCACTTATTCTTATCAAGACTTACACGCTAGCACGAACCAGACGGCAAAAAGGAAGATCTGTTTGTCACACTTTTTAAACTAATGTTAAAACAGTGTGCATTAGAAAAATAGATCTTGGGCTTAGTCGGCCGGACCTCTAAGTTTCTGAAATTCTAAGTTTTAAGTAGGCAAGTTAATAAACACAAATAAAATATAAAAAATAAAATACACAATATTATACACAATAATTATTATACAAATAAAAAATAAAATACATACACAATAATTAGCTTATAATAGCTATTTATGTATAAAGTACCGGTACACAAAATAACGCTTTAGCGGACGAATCTAGTATTGCGGCCAAGGCGTAAGGTATGAAACTGTAAAATAAAAATAAAAACATATAATTAATTATAATGAAAGGTATAGTCGGCCATTTGTTAACGTCATATATTCAAAGCCGCCAGAATCGGAATGAACCGTACCAATACGAAATTCGGTATAGATGAATAATATATGTGAGTTGCTTGTTTGTAAACAATAATGAATATGAACTAGTATTTATGAAAAAGTTGTGAAAATATGAGTGATAATCCCAAGGAAATTCCAGTCCAAGCCAAAAACATTGAATTGGGGCAGCTGCCAGTAATATCTCAGCAGCAGTAGACTATGAGAAGGAATCCCATTGCATTTAAATGCTGTTGTGAACGAAGATGTGAAAAGTTGTTGGCTTATATTTGTTGTTATTTGATGAAGTAGGCTACATTGTTTTGCGAAAAACCCTGGTGAAGCTTTGGATTATCATAAAGAAACATGTGGGCTTAAATTTGTTGTTTTGTGACCAAACATATGTTTACGTCCATGATAAAGTTGGTATGATTGGGTCGATGCCATCTGGATTTGGTTTATTGATTGCCATGATGACTTTAGCGTCCTAGGCTGATAAAATTGCGTTTTAAATGCACTTTTATACAATTTAGGCGGCCTAGGTCGCCAAAATTCAAATTTTCGGCGTTTTGCCAGTCCTACAAGGAGCTGTTTTAGAGAGCGTGTACTAAAATATATTTTATCAATAAGTACGAATATTAAAGGTGTTAATATCATTGAATTATCTGTATATAGGGGTTAATGAAATAAAATACAAGAAATACAATAATAATAATACAACTTAATTATAGCCTACCCTAATTGAGAGTATAATTGAACTAAAATAAGAAAGAAAACGAAAAGTAAATAATACATTAAATTAAAAGAAAGCTTAATGCAGTGTTGGCTACAAGTTACTAAAAAATTCTAAAGTATTAATTCATTAATATCACTCTTAACCTGATAAATGTTCCTATTTATTTTAGGGGTTCTTCTATGACTCCTATAAAATCAGTGAGACGGAGGATTCTGTAGGTGACTACAAAGCCCAGGATTAACCTTGCTTTACGGGTACAGCTAAGAACACAATCTTAAGTTGGGTCGAGGAGGGGGAGGATACGAAGTTTATGCACAAGAAAAAGGGGCAACAAGCTCCTTACTAATTGTAGCGGGGCTGTGGTCTCATATATTAGGTAGGTAGCTGCTTTTTCATCGCGCGGTTTCGTGCCCCCGACAACTCTCACTATATCATTCCTACTCTAAGTTTTATTGCACTATAAACTCCATAATGTTTAACTTGGGAATGCCTTATAATAAAGATTCATAGAATTTATTAATATATGTGTTCAGGGACGTGTGTATTGTAGATTGGACTGAAAAGAGATAAGTACATGTTGAAGTTACTCTTATAGAAAATGCTATTAGCTTTTACTGCCTTTCCCTGGGAGTAGGCCTAACCCAATTTGGTTCTTACTAGAAGAAAAAAGGAGAAAAAGCAGAAGAAGAAGAATAAATAGACTTGATTTCACGAGCTAAATGTAATTAAATTTTTTGTACAATCGAACTTAGATAATTCGAAGATAAAGGGACCAGCAAAAATAATATATTACGGTTTTGATTTAGGAAAGTATTAATTTTTATTTACGAATGACAATGGACCATTCTAAGAGTTCCAATTACTCACGGTTTGCATTTTTTTAAAGTTAGAATTAATCAAGTTTGTATTGATTTATTTATTTATTTAAGACAAACCGCTAGAGTAAATTTTATTTGCAGCACATGAATTTGACTGAATCCTATAATCCATATGATTAATCTTACTGAATTGCAGCTTAAAGGTCTCACCTGCTTGCATCATTTGAACTTTTGTTATACCTTGAACACTAGCAGAAGTTGCCACATAAGCCAACAGATGCAGGCTGTATTCCATGGAATGAAAGAATATGAAAACTTGAACAAGATTTATAGAGTGAATTAGTTTACTTTCAAGAGTCATGGTTCAATATTCGGGCTTAAGATTGAAATCAAAGAGAATATTTTCAGTGGATCAGCTTGGTTCCTATGAATAATAAAAGTAACATTGGATAACAAATACATTTTACTTAAGCTAAATTATTACTCTATTAATATTATATTTTCTTTTATACATGTGTTTAAAGTTACACATTTTTATTCTTGTGTAATCATTGTGATGCGTCATTGTCATAATTACTATTAATTTATTATTATTATTATTATTATTATTATTATTATTATTATTATTATTGTCTTCATATTCTCGTATTTCCAAAGTATGAAATTGTTTTAAATTAACATAATGAAAACATTAAAGTTGTTAAATTTCAACTTGTACATATAGGCCTATAAGTATGCAAACACGAGTAATTGAATTTAATTATGCAGTTTGATAAAAAAAAAAAATATCACATTACTTTTAAAAACGATATCGATTTTCAATTTTTAGGTGAAAAACTATTTCTGGTACTCATTACCCTAAATCTCGCTTACAGAATTCTTCCAAATAGTGTACAAATTACAGCCGACATGATTGCATTTTTAATTATTTTTAGGTGAAATACAACTTTGGTGCGCTTACCCTAAATCACGCTTACAGAATTCTTCCAAATAGTGTACAAATTATAGCCGACATTATAGATTGCAAAGTATTGAGTAGAAAGTTAAATAGATTGGGGTGTCTTACTTTGTATGTTATGGTATTAAGTTAACACCACTACAATGTTAAAACAACATCAACATACAATCTTTTAACAGCTATAGGCTAACTGATATTTACAATCGGAATAAAACATAATTTAGAAAATGTGCTTTATAATATTCTCTTGAAAATACTGTTAGTGGTGCTGAAAGTGAAATTTTATAGTAACTAAGCTTGCACTTCAGTCACAATAGATATAGGCTACATGGATTAGGCCTACCTTTTTGAAAATGTTGCATACTTCTACAGATAATGGGTCAAGTATGTATTTATAATTTGTGGAATGAATTTCTGCCTGTGGATCTCTTAATAACTTTCTTTGTGTTCCGAACTCATTTTAGGGTCTCTCTAATTGCATACAGTTCAGCCTGAAATACCGTGCAACAGGAATCAAATGGAAAAGTTGTGAATACACTTCAAAACTTTCGCAGTACACTGAAAACGCAAGCTTTACTTTCCCATTAATTTTTGAACCATCAGTATAAATCTCGTGTGCTTAACCATATAGAACTGTGTTTGAGAATGACCAGACTACACTCCAGAATGTCCAGCAGCAAGAAAATGTAACGGATATTGGGGATCAAAAGGAAATAGATACATATGTATCATGAGCCACAGAATATTGTCTCTGTTGGACATTACATGATAATATTATGGGAGAAAAATTCCTCCGACACTGGGATTTGAACCCAGGAACCCAGACCATTAAGGGCAATCAGTCATAATAGGAGAGAGGTTCCATCTGACGCTGTGAAGTGAACTCTGACATAGCTCAGTTGGTAGAGCAGTGGCACGGATAGCCAAAGGTCATGGGTTCAAATCCCAGTGTCAGATTTATTTTTCTCCTATAATATTGTCATCAAAAGGAAAATTTTGGAAAATATTCTTCCTGTTTCGTTTATGGTCACTTATACCAGCTTTAGGCATATAGAGCGCAGACAGGTGTAATGGTTAAATGCCAGCAATAACCAGACCAACAGCCGTATACTGCTATAAGCTTTACATATCCGTACAATATATCTTTTTTGAATTTTCGTCAACTTTTTTGGGGCATATTTCTTATTTATAATTTCTTGGAAGGCTGGAGAACAACACAAAAGCATTAGGGTACTAACCAGTGTTATAGTGTCCCCAATCGTAGGGGTAATTAAGTCCCCTTGACACGTTGTGGCGATAATTGAGAACTTCAGGAATCGTAGCGCAATTTGTCAAAATACATGTCGAAACCTTAAATTTTCTTACAAATTTACAAATTCAGTGAGCCTATACCAAAATAATTCCAATGTTTTGGAATTTATGGCTGAAATTGCCATTAAAAAATATATCATTGTAATAACTAGAATAGATTTGTCCTGGCACCAATATAAGCTTTTACATTCCTTGCCTTTAGCCTATCTGACTGGCTCGGATTTGAACTG
Source organism: Ectobius pallidus (assembly GCA_964059195.1). Classification (NCBI taxonomy): domain Eukaryota; kingdom Metazoa; phylum Arthropoda; class Insecta; order Blattodea; family Ectobiidae; genus Ectobius; species Ectobius pallidus. Next base: position 97,795,979 of record CAXKWD010000006.1, read on the forward strand.
TTTAAGCCGACTATGTAGGAGGAGTTACAAAATTATATCCAGTCGCCTAGATAAGGTCTATAATACCAGAAATCTTTGCTGCTATAATATAACAGTCACAATCTCATAATGAAGCAGCTATATCATCAATTAATATGTAGGGCCTATTAATATAGCCAATGTTTTTAACGTTCAAGGTTCTTAGTCAGTGTTGAAAAATTAGCTTTATATTCAATAGGTAATCATCTATTTCAATTTCCATGCAATTTCATGTGAAATCTAACAAGCTTATTATCTTGTACTGATTTATGAGTAAATAAATATCATATCATATCATAAGTATTAATAAATTTCATTTTGCCACTAGTGCTAATTGTAATTCTAAAAGTGTGTATATATTTCAACCTTGTGCACTAGTAATAATATAAGGAATAATTAAACGTTGATAAGGAATCAATAAAAAGCGTTGAGTATATTGTCTAAAATTATAATGTATTGAGAAGAATATAAAAAGAGCTAGTAAAAAGTCCTACTAATGAACAATATATACACAAAATCTAGAATAAAAACTGCAAGACAGTCAGTATGTAATCTTAAACTAGGTATCTATTGAAGTATTATATTTATATTTTTAAGAAGGAAGAATATGTTCATAAATACGCTTAAATAGAGAATGTTCTTATACAAGCATAAGAAACCTAAAAAACAATCATAGAAGATACGTCAAGAATTTTTAAAAACATATGTACAAATTGTAGAGCAAAATTTGCTGATTAATCTTCTATATTGTAGTCACTTTCAAGAACAGTTGAGTACATCAGAGTTAGGTTAAAACTTAGCTCACACAAATTTGTTATCTTAGTTTGTAAAACACATGTAGATTTTAAAACACTGGTGCAGTAAGTTTTATGAATGGAATAATAGATTGAAAAGGAATCAATACATCTAACACCATACTGCACCAGTGTTTTAAAATCTACATGTGTTTTACAAACTAAGATAACAAATTTGTGTGAGCTAAGTTTTAACCTAACTCTGATGTACTCAACTGTTCTTGAAAGTGACTACAATATAGAAGATTAATCAGCAAATTTTGCTCTACAATTTGTACATATGTTTTTAAAAATTCTTGACGTATCTTCTATGATTGTTTTTTAGGTTTCTTATGCTTGTATAAGAACATTCTCTATTTAAGCGTATTTATGAACATATTCTTCCTTCTTAAAAATATAAATATGATAATACTTCAATAGATACCTAGTTTAAGATTACACACTGACTGTCTTGCAGTTTTTATTCTAGATTTTGTGTATATATTGTTCATTAGTAGGCCTTTTTACTAGCTCTTTTTATATTCTTCTCAATACATTATAATTTTAGACAATATACTCAACGCTTTTTATTGATTCCTTATCAACGTTTAATTATTCCTTATATTATTACTAGTGCACAAGGTTGAAATATATACATACTTTTAGAATCATATCATAAGTGTTTATTACAATAATTAACGTTTTATAAATTCCAATGCAAACAATCGCATGGGTCCGCATGGACCGTACATGCTTACGCAAAAACACACAAAAAAAAAATGAGCAAATAATATAAATACAAAATAACACAAACAAACTAAGTCTATTCCTCACCCTCCACACTAAATAAATAATAATAATAATATTAATAATAATGATAAGAATAAAAATAATGTTTATTTAAATAGACCTCACAGTACAAAGTTAACATATTTCTCTATCTATAGTTTCATTCCTTCCCTCCATTCGTCTCTGTTAATCCAACTTATACTTTGCAGTTCTTTTTCGTTTATTCCTGTAGGCTACTGATCTCCTGCATCCGTGAGTTTCGAGGCCTGCCGCTGGTTCTTCTTCCACCATTCCCATACCCTCCTTTGTAGCCTTTCTTCGTCCATTCTTCTCTTTATCAATTTAATTGTTTATATCTTAAAGTCCAAAATAGAATTATTTTTAATAATTTATTTATCTTATAACCGTGTTTCTGATTTTTTTCTCTAAATTTGAATGTCTTGCTGACCTCCTTAAGAAGTCCATTTCCATTGATAAAAATTTTGACTAAATTTTTATTAAATTTTCTTGTTTCAGCTCCATGTGTAACAGTACTTTTCAACATTGAGCTGTAGCCTATATATGTATTTTGGTTTCTCTAATTGCGCTATATTTTTATCCCATAAAATAATACAGTAAAGTCCCGAAAACTCGGCACTCGATAACTTAACCCGGCAGTCCGGGTAACTCGGACACACCCTGGCAGGGCAAAACACAGAGTGCAGTACGAAAAACAACAGGATATTACGCATTTCTTAAAAAAAAAAAAAAAAAAAAAAAAAAAAAAAAAAAAAAAAAAAAAAAAGTAGCCAGTTTTTGCAAAGTCGGCTAGTTAATTTTCATTATAAGTCAGCTTTATGCCTTATGCCTTTAGTATTCTCAAGCAAGTAATATATTTTCTGAGGAAACACTCGTACTTATTCTTTTTTAAAACCTTTCCCGACAACCCGGCATTTTCACATACTCGGCCACCCTTCGGTCCACATTAGGCCGTGTTTTCGGGACTCTACTGTAATAGGCCTAATATTGTTATTATTATTATTATTGCAGTTCACAGCCATGTAAATACTGGTATTTGTGTTATCTCGTCCCGCGTTATGCATACTGCTTCAGTTTAAACCAAGTAATTTGTACAAACGACGTCTTACCGCTATCAGCTGTAGCAGAAAGTAGGGAATTTTGAAGTCTCCTTAGCGGATTCGGTGATTCTGTAGTTGGGCATAAATGGCAGTGAGCAGGGAAGAGTTGAGTAACAGAACGGTGAAAACTGGAAACAGGAAAAAGAGCATAAGTACGGAACTTCTAAACTTGATCATTGCCAGAATTTCTTAGTTTCATATCTTTGCTTTCTCCCTTCAGTGTTTAAGTTTGCTCCCAGGACGTTCCATATGGAGTAGCCTCGCCTATAGTAAATTTCTATCTTCCGTTTGGCTTCTGCATATTATAGAAGTTATTCTGAATATGATTATTCAGATATAATGTCATAGGGAAGTTGGTAGTGTGGCTGTTTTCCACCCTGGCAGGATGGAAAATTTCCTTCCTATTTTCAGGATTGAGTGTTATCTGGTCCTTTATCCTCATCCCGCGAGAGGTAACGGCAAATATCCACGGTATCTGCCTTGCCTGAAAGATCCTTGGACGAGTCGAGGTCATCTTCCCATGGTTTCGTTCCGGTTCTTATCGCCATCAACTTAAATCAATCATTATAGAATTTGAAACGTGACGAACAGCCTACGTTTTGACACATAATTCGGTAACGAAATAAGAGTGACCGAAGTTACCTTCACGAAACAGTAGGATATATCTTATATCTTATAACTCCTTTATTCAGAGATAAATTCTTTTATTTCTACATTTCCGTTATCTAAGATAGCTGTTGAATTTTAATGTTAGGCCTATATTCTCAAGTCCAAATACTATCGAGGGGCCTATTTTATAACAGATTAATAGACAATGGCATCACTGAAAGATATTGTTATAAATGGAGGGGAAAAAACTTAGGCTTAACTATAATGGCCTATTCGTAATTATTTTTTTTATAGATAGCCTATGTATTTTCGTTGTGCTCGAAATAAGAATAGGTTTTATTACGTAAAGTTTACATAGGCAATGGAGCTACGAACACATAATATTCCATTTTCCCTATAGTTCCCCTAGCCATAATCGTCGTATAAAAGCCTCCAAATGTCTACTGTATTGGTGAAACACGGTATATAATCTGGTTTTAAGGGCTGAAGGGGAAGCTGGGAGCAGTTAGCCCGCCAGGATGTCGTAAGAGTTGTAGGGTCCAGCTGAAGCCGAGAGTCTTGTTGGTCAATCCTTCTCAGACCTGCGTCCGCCCCCACTCTAGCTAGCTTCTCCGGCTGCAAGGAGATAGAAGGGAGGGGAATGTCTAATGAATTGCTTGTTTAATTAATTAGAGGTGCTCGGACGGCCGTTCTCTCTCTCTCTCTCTCTCTCTCTCCTGTATAAGGAACCTGCTATACCGCCTGCCACGGTTAATACACACATCCCAGCGTCTGCCGTTTCTGCTTCTGATCCACAGAACTGAGCCCCGCATGCCGTAATATGTTCAGTTTTAAGATAATACAGTCTCATAAAATAAAAGGTTTGAATAAAAAATGGCGAGGATGATTATTTGGAAGATGGTTGTTGTAATAATAACACAGCCCAACAAAAAAAGAACTTTTTGTTTGGTGTCTCAGATGTTTTACCGGATTTTGGCTATACTTAGTGTGCTTATTCCAAATACATAAACAGTTTTTTTCTACCAGCTCTATTTTTATATAGAGTGCCATTAACTTATAACCTCTTTCGCGAAACAAAATCTTGCTTGATAATATAGCTAGTGAAGGTTCTTGATCATACTTTGGACCCGTAGGACGAAAGCTGTACGAAGTACAGAAAAACTAAAAGCTCATAAGTCATAAACGACCGTACAATATGTGATATCAATTTTTTTGTATGATCCCATGTTATATTGTTATTGTAATGTTAATGTAAGGTTAGTGTGTTGCTTTTTTCTTCACGTGATTTGGAAGCTAAAAATAGGCACTGGATTTTATTTATACCAAACGTAAAATGGGATAATATGCATAATGGTAATACCATATCTCACAAAACTAAAGCTGATAGGGCAAAACTAATGGCACATTTGGCATCAGCGACCTAAAAATACCCAAGAATAGGTATGAATTCTAAGGCACCAAAATGGCTTTTGGTCTGTGTAATTTATCTTACCGTGTTTTTTCAGTGTATGATTAAGACTTAATTCAGAACTCATGGAACGTAGACTACAGTTTGATTATAACTTACCTGACACATAATCTAGAAAAGATCTGTGATTATTTGGTTAGTAGTGGAATGATAAAAATGTTCAGAGATGATCAGTTTATATATCACATGCAGCGAATAGGAATCGAATTCTGGCCCCATGATGAGAAAAGGATGACACGGTCCCAACAATAAATAACACCAGCCTAATGATCTTAGATGATTTCAAAGTAATATTGTTATTAATTTGCCTTTTAATGCTGAATTCAGAAATGTACTTAGAGTCCTTCAGAGTTAGCCAACATAGCTACATAGCCGCATATCATGTTGGTTTGACGTATGATTTTAATTTTTCAATTTTATTCTCTGATGATGGCAAGTTTGTCGAAATATATTTGATTTTTAACATTCTACAGTTTTTATATTGACAAGGAGGAGTTCCGTATTTTAAACTAGATTTTTTCTGACACGTACATTTCTTTTTTCCATAACGGAACCAAGATGATTCAAATTATTACAATGATGGGCATCATAAGTCTAAGCCTACAATGTAAAGAGCAAGTTATAGGTAATTATAATGGCATGAAATAGGGGAAAAGATAAGGCATTTACGGAAAACGTGGAAATTATACCGCACTTACTCGAGTCTAATGCGCACCTTTTATGTGCATTTGTAGCATTCAAAATTGGGATGCGCTTTAGATTCGATGTCGCATTAGATTTGGGTGCAGATCCGTTCCGTAATTTGGCGTTAACTTTGTTCACTTACGTAACAATTAATTAATTAATTAATTAATTCTCGAACTTGTTTCATTTATCGTAGGCATTTTACCTGTACGTAGGCTACAATCAAGTTAACGTGTTATTTTGACACTCAAGCAAGTGAAGCAATTGGAAAAGCATGACTGTTTGCTTCTAAATTTTCGGATTCATTCAGCTCAGGTTAATGACATTTATGTGAGCATATCTGTTCAAAGGCGGCGGAGTTCAATGCGGAAGTATAAATTGTTCTCCACCCAACCCTTAAACCGTTATACCACCTTTATTCATATCATTTATAGATCCATTGTAGTATACAATAAATTACTAACATAAAATAACCTATCATTGATGCTCATTACATTCGTCAACAAACTCTTTTTTGTTTATGATTTAAAGTTTCAAAATTGGGGTGCGCATTAATTTTGGTGGCGGATTACATTCGAGTAAATACGGTACATTCAAAAAGTGGGCCTCGCTCTGTAAATAATGTATGGTCAGTCAATTAAATGTGTCAGTTTTTTAAATAATAACTTGAGGCTAAAACATAGTATAATAAACTTCATGAAATAGACCTAGGAGTTTCTGTTGTTGCCTTGCTGTGAAAAACGAGCAGGGAAGGTTGAAAAATAGATCTTAATTAATTTTTTATTTCTAACTTTTAATTAAAGTGGTGACCTTCATTAGAATAAAAGCATATTTTTTGGGGGGATCTGACTTTTTCTGAATAGAATAATGTAGAGCCGCATGCAACATCCTTTCTCATTTATATTGACTGTATCCGAGTCTTTTTTTCTATTTCGCAACATCCTTAAAATGATATTGATAACCAAATAGACATAAGCTGTATGATAGATACTGTGATAACTAGGGGGCGGATTTCTATGACCTTAAAAAATAGGATATATGCATGCATTTATGACCTTAAAAAACATTAAAAAATGACCAATAAAATTTAAAATATGACTTTACCACTTACACATTATGTATATATTTTTTTAAGTTTCATTACAATTAATTTGATTAAAATATAATGTTAATTATTTAAAATATCTGTAAATTCTCAAAAAGTATTGGTATAGTGCAAAATTTACAAAATATGATATGAAACTTCAGAATTTCTTATATATACACACAAATATGCCAAAAATATGACCTAAATATGCATATTCATACTAAATATGCTACAATTGTTGAAAATTTCCCAAATATGCATTTATATGCACAATAAAAGCCGTTCCATTTTCACCAGGATGCTTGGAATCGGGTTTAAATTAGTCGAAAACCTGAAATAATGCAAAGGGGGAAAATATGACATGTCATAGGAATCCGCCCGTAGTGATAACATTACATATGAAAATATGGACCCCAGGCTATTTTTAAACTCAACTTTTTTTAATAGTCATTCTTGTTGTGATCTTTATTTTTTTATTCATTAATTTTTTCACTTTCATAGATCTAACCTATTTTTTGTATTCTTGGGGGCTGCCCTTATAATGTCATCTCTATTTCATTTTCATTTTTTGACTTTAAAATTTATTTTGCGAATTCTGTTTTTTTTTTTTTTTTTAAGTTTTCTGCGAAGTCTTCTATTTCGTATGACATTTTCAAATCCGTTCTGCTGATTCTTGCCATGAAGGTGATGTGTGATGACTTGATTGTACGAATCTTCTCTGATAATGAGATTTACTAGGGGAAGTAGAGCAATCTTGTTACCTTCACCGGAAGGCTAGCTTCTCTGTGTAGTAGTGGTGGCAGTGTGTATAGCCGTGTGGGGGATACCGTCCAGAGAACTGATATATAACCTAAGTTGCTTGGAGACTCGGCTCCTGCAATTGGCATAGAATCAATGCATGGTCAACTCAACACCATCCCATTGTTACCATAGTAACATGGATTTTAGTTCTCCTAGACACTCATTCTTCATTGCAGATGCAATTAACATTTTCACTGCTACTCAAGTAGGCCTAAATTGGTGTCTCCTCAAAAGATAATTAAAAACCCGAGATATAAGTGTAACAGATAAATTCTTTATTTAAAATGTGTAGATTTTTTACCTACATCTAAGAGTTTCCGTTTATAGAAACTATCTAATTTTCAAAATTTCCAAATCAGAGCCCACTGATGAATTCAGTTGATGTTTGCCTAAATCAGTAAATCAAATTCAGCTCTTAAAAGCTTAAAATAACTTCGATTTAAGGTGAGAATATACTGCCTATCTCGACAATATAAAATTCATGAACTTCAGGTACATATTACAAAATACAATTGAAGATCGTAAATGAAATTTTCAAGGTTATTTTTACAACCGTTATCTCTAATAATACGTATTGTGAATTATATTACACTAACAAGTTTTAAGATATATTTTTTTAATGTTCATAAAATTGTCTAAAATGTATGTGAATTCCCTTTTTTAAGTTGTATGAACCTCACTACAAAAGCATTTCTTATTGTTGCGTATGTTTAATGTTTGTTTTTTAAAATCAAAATTGTAGTACCTTCTTACCTTAATCAATTTGTGAAACTTGTATTGAGTTTAAATTCTAACATTATAACAGTTACGAAACGGTTAGGCTCCTATTCTTTAGTAGGCCTAATAAGTTAAGTTCTTAGGCGCTTAACCGCTTCCTAGTGTGATATTTCAACAAAGTTCCACATAAGCCCATCAATTAAATACAGACACATACGAATGCCTAAAATTGAGTGGCTATAAAGATTTTTAAGAATAAATTTTAAAAACCCTAAAGGATAATAAAATTGTTATATTTCTTAATTTCTGAAAATGGTAAACTCTTGTTCATTTCTTACTTTTAAATATACATAGGCCTAGGTCTAATAATATAATATTTGAACGGCAGAATTCGAGAATAAAGAGAGTTTTTTCGGTTAAAAGATCACATAGTCGTGGTTCATTATATTAATTTTAAAACTTTTAAATCTTATGGGCGGTACTACAACTTTTGTATACGCTTGTCATTGCAAGATTAATGGCACCTTCAAAATGCTTATGCATTAGACTTTAAGTGTTAAATAAATAAATAAATAAATATTGACCTTTAATATATTTCTTATGATCATCATAGCAAGAAAACTAGATTTGCAGCTAAGGAAGATGTTTCTGAAATGCTACATATGGAGAGTTTCTTTATATGTAGCTGAAACATGAACGCTGAGAATAAACGAAAGTTTTTAAAAAGTTAAAAAAATTAGTGATTGGAGGGAGATGAAGAAGATTCGATAAATAACAGGATAACGAAAGAAGAAGTTTAAAAAAGAATGAATGAGAAGAGATATATCTTGATATTTCTTTATATATCTTGTAAGGAAAAAAAAACATTTGACCGTTAGGGCACATAATGAGAAAATGATTACTTTTTCTAGATGCCGTCCTAGGTAAAATAAATAAATTAAAAAAAAAAACAAGAAAATTCCATAGAAAAATTCGGATACCGGATAACATCAATAAGAAAAGAAATTTTGGAGAGATAAAAGATGCAGCAGAAGATAGAATGGGTTGGAGAATATAAATAAGAACTGTGTATTCTATTGATTCGACATGCAGTATATAATACAAAAACTATTTGTCTCCCTTAATCCTCCAAAGAAAAGAATCTTAGAACATGACCAGAAAGTATTTAGCTGTGTTTAAAGTTTATTTAGAGCTCGTGGATTTAGAAACCATGGGTTGTGACATTTTTGGGGAAGCAGCGGCCTTGTTGTGGTGTTGGGTCACGAACGCGGGATTTGCTCCCGGGGGAGGCGACACCCTGGAATGTCTTGAGGGAAGCTAATCTGCATTCAGTCGACACCAAACACACGTGATGATATTTCATATCTGCTGGGCGTGTGTTTCTTGCAAACACACCTGATATCAAAGCTGGGGTAGAACTCATAGGACTGGAATCGACTCCAATGAAGGCTTTAAATTTGTTGATTCGCCTACCATTTTGTTTTATAAAAATTACATTAGTGATAGAAAATATATTGCGTTTCAAGAGTGGTAAACGCATCATTCGTGAATCGAGGAAGTATTTTAAAGACGAGCCAAAAACCAGTATTTTTTTAAATTTCCGAGATCCTTCAAATAATTTAACGCTTATGGATTGCAAACTATTTTTGGGTAGTAGCGAAAAATACTTACGTGAAAATTTAGTACAAACAGCTGTTAGAGTGCCACCTATTTTAATCTGTTAACAGCTGTTAGAGTTCCACCTATTTTAATCTTGATGGCAAGCGATACTTCGATCACTTTCATGCACGCACAATTAGTCGCCTTATATTTAGCTGCTATGAATTAGGATAAATCGTCAGTCAAATAAAATGGAAGTAAAGACACAGGTAAGATTGATATGGTAACATTCAACTAGGAAATATGATTTTGTTCCACGTTTGCAATAATAAGTACCGGTATGTTAAAATTTAGATGGCCTGGTAATTATAATGATGCACGCAGGCTGCGCATGATCGCAAAAGATGCAGTGAGGTTAGGTTACCGGCACCGGGTGCAAGGACTTCAGGTGATAGCATGAAAGGGATTAGGGTGACTATTCCACTCATATGCCGCGTTTAGCAATTCCTCGGATATAAACCAATCACGATCGTTTATCTTATAAAATGCTTGCTATTAATATGAGGAAGGGATTTTACCTGATGATATCGTCAGCTCGTTACTAGGCACGTAAGCATCAATGTGCCGTGATTAATATGTCACATGCTGCCATTAAGCAGCACGAAAACGGATTATTAATTTATACCACATAACTTGTTCGGAAGTTGAAATAATATAAATGTACATCGATTAAAAACACTATTTCAATTCCGTGCAAGCCAGTTCGTGTGCTTTTGTTCTGTTCTGCTGTTAGCTTACCTGAATTAAGTTAACTATGTCTTATACGCACGATTGGTAGCACTGGTCACAATATGGTAACTCGAATCGATTCATGGATGGTTGATTCATAGTAAGCCGTGATCTCGCAGCTGTCAGTTTTGTTTTTATATAACAAAGCACGAAAGTAATTCGTAAACTCTTGTGGGATTACCTGATAAAAACTTATCATTGAAAAAGTATAACTTCCTATGTGTAATGTCTTTAACTCATGATTATAGGTCCAGGATTTATGCAGCGGCGAGGCTCCGCTAATCACATTACAACGTTACCCCAAGCTTTTTGGAACATCTTGTTTTTTATTATATATATTACAAAAAAATGAATGGACGGTGGTTTCGTACTTAGGTAGGCATGAAACGTAAAGATGTGAAAGAATTATTTTTCGACAGTCATGACATGGTATCGATTGCAATAGGTAGATTTTTCTTCAAAATCTACCTAAAAAAGGTAAAGTGATCCCTGTATGGGCCGTGGAGACGCGGGAGTTTGAGGCTTTCAGATTGAGACATTTGTTAGTCCTACGAACCGGCCGCCTTTATCCCCAGGCCGCCTTTATCCCCAGGAATACTCCTGGTACTCATTTCTGTTAGAGAGGCTGAATCGACCTCTAGGGCCATAGTGCCACCAGCAGTATTAGGCCAATTGAAAAACTCCAACGACCTCATCGGGGATCGAACCCGCGACCTTCCGGTTTGTAATGCAGTGCCTCAACCACTACGCCACTGGGTGCCCCGTTTTTCTTGTGGTTAGCGTCGCTAACTTCAGATCCGTCTGCCCTTGGCTCTTTCTGAGGTAGGGAGGTCTGGAACGGGGTGCACTCAGCCTCGTGATTCAAATTGAGGAGCTACTTGATAGAGAGGTAGCGTCTCCGGTCATTGAAACCACCATTAACGACCCTGGGGCTGACCACATACCCCGAATCCTGCCATCTGCCCATGGTAGATAACGCAGCGGTCGGTTGGTAGGCCTGGTCCCTTCAATGATGTAGCGCCACGGAGTTTAGTTTAGTTTTGTAATATGTTATACATGTTTTTCTTGTTTTTCTTCTTCCCTAGTAGGGTTTGTGGTCATTTGTCTAGCTGGGACAACTGCAATGTCCCGATGAGACGAGGGATCCTTAATATTTAATCAGGACATGTCGGTCAGCGAAACAGAAAATTCCCCTTAGCTATACAGGAAATCGAACCCAGGATCTCATAACTAGTAATCATTAACTCAACCACTAGACAGAGGTCGATCAAATAATAAAAAATCCCTTTAGGCAGGTCTACAGGCTGAAGTAACTTTTGAAGTGCGTTTGGTTTAATTTACTGTCACTGCGCAATACTCTTCTTCTTTAGCCTTGGCATGACAAACCTGCAATAATAACTGCAAAAATGAGGAAAGAGCACTTTTTCAAACATTCAAATCTCGCCTTTTATGAGTACTATCGAGAAACTAATTATTGATTTGTAGAGTACTCATCAAGAGCTTTTCAGCGATACCCCACAAGACGTGGTTTCAAACATTTTGAATTTCCATCCCCCACTCGTACCCCCAAAACCCCCGAATCGTGTGTCACTGTGAACTCCATAGGGTGTACTCTAATTTATTCAAACAAAGTTTCCCTCTATACTTCATAGGGGCCGAGATATAATTTTTCAAAATTTCAACCCCGACCCCCCTTGGGCCAATTTTGCTCATTAACGAACTTGTCCGAACTATTGGGCTACCTAAAATATTACCCGGCCGAAGCCAGTGCGTTTCACATATTTTCAAAGCCATCCCTGCAAGTGATGGAACGGCATCTAATTTAGTTTTCTGTATTTCCCCTGCCAGGGCTGTTTCGAGCACTTCTTCGCCACCTGTGTACTGCGTGAAGCATAAACACCAGGCGTTACCCGAATAAAATAAATATAGCGTAACTCCATTACAACGGATTTTCTTTCACTGTGATGTACATTTTTTTCCCGTTTGTCGATTTTTCAAGCGCATTATGATCCCAAACGATAATTATAAACTTGAAAATATACCTATTCATCAAATCAACTAATTTACCGATCTTCTAAGATTTGCCATAATTCTAAATATGCCATTGTTTTAAATAGTTTTAAGTACTTCTTACTGCAAAATATGTAATCGTTAGAGCCTGAAACTTCAGGCATTTATTATTAAGTGCCAGAATTGTACTTTATGAGATTGTGTGGGGGACGGGAAAATGTCTGTCCGTCTGTCTGTCTGTAGGTCTGTCCGTCTGTCTGTCCGTGTGTCTGTATGCGCTATAACTCAAATACGCTTTATCGGATTTTCATTAAACTTGGTATACGCATTTATAACGTCCATGGGGAAAAAGCCTATTGAAATTGAACCAAATCGGTTGACCTAATTTAATGCCTAATGTAGTGCCTATTTTGTGGTAATATATTATAAAAAAAATTATGAAATGTAAATCTGGCGAATAACACTACCCACACATTCCTTCACATATGCTTATCAGACTTTCTGAAGATACTTAACACACTTTAAGATATGTTATCTTAGGTTACTTGTATGTCATTAGAATATTATAGTATTGTCGGACAAGAAGAACTTAAAACATAGGTTCGATTCCCTATGAGGTCTGTAAAATTTTTCTATTGACCTAATTCTGCTGGTGGCACTATTGCCCTGGGGTCGACAAAGCCACGAACAGAAATGAGTACCAGGAGTATTCCTGGGAATAAAAACGGCCGGTTAGTAGGACTAACAAATGTCTTAATCTGAAAGCCTCAAACTCCCGCGTCTCCACGGCCCTATTGCAATCGATACCATGTCATGACTGTCAAAAAATAATTCTTTCACATCTTTACGTTTCATGCCTCCCTAAGTACGAAACCACCGCCCATTCAATTTTTTTTGTAATATATATAGGCCTATATATATCTTGGTTTTTTCTTATATATATACATATATAACAGATATTTTGCAACAGAATTGGTAATGTATTTTTACTAGATAAAAACCTCCTCATACCCTCAATATATTCTTTTACTTTGATACTTTGTAACTAACGACAAAATCACAGATATTTTAAACTAGTCTGGAAATCATACACATGATGCACATTCATTTACTGGAGAGTCATGTATACCCTTAGCAAACAAGGATGGCATTTGGAGTCAGGTAGGTTCCTTCACCCGCATGCACCCTCACATTTACAAGCGCAAGGAATTAGAACCGACCGTAATTTCCACCCCATGAGTCACCTAGTCTACTTCAATCAATCAATGTTAGATTTTTTTTAATATGTCATTTTATCTTAAAATGTTTGTTATATATCAATTCTACACATAATTACAAGACAAATGACACCAAACAATATATAATTTACTTTAATAGGAACACTTCTAACAAATGATGAAATTTTACAGTGACTTACTTCACCATTTGTTAGAAATGTTCCTATTAAAGTAAATTATGCATTGTTTGGTGTCATTTTTCTTGTATTTATGTGTAGAATTGAAATATAACAAACACTTTAAGATAAAATGACACATTAAATAAAATCTAAGATTGATTTATTGAAGTAGACTAGGTGACTCATGGGGCGGAAATTACGGTCGGTCATAATTCCCTGCGCTTGTAAATGTGAGGGTGCCTGTGGGTGAAGGAATCTACCTGGCTCCAAACGCCTTCCCTGTTTGCTAAGGGTATAGTAAGAGATGTATGAAATGTCACCTAGCTGTATTTTCTCGTACTGCCGCTGGGCCGTGGGTCACTTACAAATTTCGGGAACTTTTGAGTAGCACTATGTACCTTTCACTCCAATATATTTTCAATTGACTAAACCTTGTTGCATTTAGCTTATTAAAAAAAAACTATGTAATTTATACAATTTATGCTATTTTCTGCATTTTATAAACAATTTTTAATTTTTAAAGTTGACTAGAGAATATTAAAATTACTTAAATGAAAGCGCATATTTCGTTGGTTCTGCCGTATATCTTAACAATTTTCAGAGTGTATTTGCATGCATTTATTAAATCTGAAACAGAATTAACTTCCAAGTTCTGAATATGTCATTTGTTGATTCTTACTATATCAATGTTTGAAGTATACACGTAGTAATAAATTTTACAATTGATTGTTCCCTTGATCCTCCTGTCCCCTTGATCCTCCTGTTCCATTGGTTATGTCTAGGCTTAGCAACTTGAGGACCGATAGAGTGCAACTTCGTGGATAACTTACAAGTTTAAAAACAAGTTTAACTTATAAAATAAGCCAAACGAAATGTATTTTACACATTGTAGAAAGATAGCCATTGATCTCGTTTTACAACTTTGCACATATCTTGCTGTGCATCTACTTTTGCGACAAAATTCACGTTTATGTTTTATGAACCATGTCGTACAACTACTACACCATATTAAGTACATTAATCGGTCCTCAAGATGCTACGCCAAGTCCAATAATCTATGTCCTTTTTGTATTAATGTATGCTAGCCGTACGACTATATCCACGGGCAGGTTTCAATCTGATGTGTAGTGCTGTCTCTTCTAGGGCAGCAACAACAGTTCCACGCCTTCGCTTTCGGGCAGCGGCCTTTCCTCTCCGGCCACTTCGGCAGCCCTCTGGATCCACTGCAAAGGACGGACCCTCTCTCTGGTTCACTGGGCTTCCGCATGCCAGCCATGTCCAACTGCCAAAGTAAGTACAAAATTCAAAACATTAACTTAATAACGATATACATTATAAACAACTCTTTATGTTAAAACACCAGTAGGCTACCAAGGAAGTACTTAAGGGGAGTCCTGAGAGTCTGGACCCACAAAATATGAGATTTTTTTAACGCATTAGTTACGAAAAACCAGTGTCAGGAAGGGAAATTGTCAGTAATTCATGGTCAACAGTTTAGCCCCCTCCCAGAAACTAATATCTAAACACATTCTTGACCAGTACATGGTGTTGTCTTGGAAGAATATTTTAATCGACTAGACCAGATGTGTTGAATCTACGAGGCTAGATTGAAATTTATTTCGGTTTATCTGTTTACCTCTTCCTGTGCAGCAGAATCTCGGAAACTCGAGATGGACGGGACCGAATCCACTTCGAACGACAATTTTCATCGGATTGACGAAATTACATTAAATGTTAAAATGTTCACACGGCGTAGTAGAGGTAGAATCGGGAAGTTAATTTTACTTAGGCCTATGATTTAAGGACATTTTAAATTGTAGTAGTTTCATAGTTTTAATTAAAAATGACGTCAGTGTGAAGCAGTTTTATTCTTATTAAAAATAAATTTATAAGAGAGGTTCTCTGAAGATGGTTGAATGTAACCGAAAGGCCTAGAGGAAAAAAAAAGGTGAGAAGAAAGGTATTATGTTATCATTTTATTGGTGGAGCTCAACAGTACTACCCTGCATGCCTTAAAACACTTTAGGCCTACTTAAGTTAAAAGTTGTAGGACTTATTGATGAAAACATTCCATTACATTTATAGAACATTGCCGAGTGTCTTCTGTTTTAATGAACTGTACAGTTTCAGAGCAGCAATGCACGCCTTCTCTAAACAGAAGTTTGTCCGTCGCCTCGAGCTATTTTTGAGCATTAACGCATAACTGCCTCTAAATCAGGGTGCCCCTTATGGGACTTTGGCCTAGTCCCTTAAGGAATGTAATTTTATAATATGGTTAGTTTTATAATATGGATATATTTTGTTCGTAGTAGATTATGATTATCACTTAAACATTCCAGGGGAATGTGGTATGGAATTTTCATTACTGAAGTGCATGATAATTTGAATTTTATGGTGACACTGGTGAAAATGGAAAGAAACATAGCTATTAAGAGTTCTGTAGTAATTATACAAATTCTTGTAATTACTTATTCGTCTCATAATTATTCATTCGATGTTTTACACTGCAATACATTTCGTTGATGACTGAATAAATATTATGATCTATACAATTTAAAACATTGTAGATGTGTTTAAAACACAGAAAAATAATGTTATTCAGTATGTATTTTATTTCTTGTTGGAGTACAAATCAAATCCACGGACGTCCGTGATTATTAGGCTACCCTAGGGAGGTCGAAATCTTACTTTTTCCTTATTTATAATCTGTTAGTTAATAAATTCATATTCTAAGTTTATATATCCTGTTATTATAGCATTATTTGTGATGGAGTAGGAATTCCAATTATCTTCTCGTTTAATGTTAAGTTACTCCTTTATGAAGTTCGTTATAAGAAGGGGCGCTTTAGGAAGCACAAAGGCTCTCAAACTCATGGTATGAGGGAACTTAACATGATTTAAGAGGAAATGTGTGAACATTCCAGGAATTGTATTCCGTTAACAGAAAGCAGATAGTGTGCAATTAACTTTATAAACACACATCTTTAAAATTCAAGGTGTCTCTTAATTTTTCCCACAGTCACTTTTGTGGAAATAAATAAAATCGCCTTGATAATGATAAATAAAATAGCCTATGTAATATACAAAACTTACGATAGGCCACTAAGATAAATTTAAGATGTCATTTCTCTTTGGAGTTCACTGATACTCTTTGTTAAAACATTGCGCTTCAAATAGGAAGGTCAAGGATTCTGTTCCCTGCAAAGTCGTTGGGATTTCTCAAATGGGCTATTCTCCTTGTGACTCTAGATCGATTAGATCGATTTAGCTTCTAATAGGCTAGCAATGAGTACCAGAAGCAATCCTGGCGTAAAGTTTGGCAACCTTACAATCTCCACGTGTCGAAAATCTAAAAATTCTAGAAGCTTCTAGAAATCTAAAGGCATGTAGGCCTATAGGGAATACAAACACTACCACAATACCGATTGTTACAGCTATATTTCCTTTCGAAAGAATTTTTGTTTTGTTTTGTATACTTCTCTAGGGAGAGCGAACATTTTGAATTATGCATAAAGTTCACTAAATTAACGTATGAAATAATTTTATTCCTTCGATTTTGATAAGCAAAGTGGTTGCCAATATTTCTCTTGATGACATCGTTTAGAAAATCATTTCCTCAAATATTGCAAAAATCTGTATAGTTTTCTTCATTTTAATTTAGAATTTCAACATTGGATTCGTCTCCCAAGTTTTCAAAACAATTACTTGCCCTGTCTTTGCCTATAGAGCCTATATATTTTCCTTCTACTTTGCCTTCATAACTTTCCAGCTACTTCCAAACTGGATCCTGATTTCTGAAGTGGGTCTTAATGTTACAGTAGATTGCCTCTGAATCGATTTAGAAACGACTGGTGCAGCATCAACAATTCATTCCATTTGCATTAGGCCTATGTGATCAGTTTCGAAATGTTAGTGAAGTACTTCATGAACTTTGTCCTTTAAAAATTTTCGTTATAATACTCGAAAAAATATGAAAACTCATTTTAAAAATTACATCCGCGTAATATTATTTTCATAACATCTGAAAAGAAACGTCTAGTCTATGTTATATGGTCTTACTTGTTTGTATATTATTTCTTAATGCTCAATTCGGTTGACTGTAAGTGTAAATTTGAGCACGAATTATAACTGAAATAACAGCTTTGGGATGAGCTGATCAAAATTGAGCATTCAACTTCGAATAGCAATTTATTCTTCAGGATATAGGGTCCGAAAATTTTCCGGGAATAATTATAAGAGGAAAGTAAAGAACAAATAAAACGTGAAATACATAACTTACATTAAGGATACGTCAGAACAAAACAAGCGACACTATAAAGCAAAATTTTAAAAAGTATTCGGCAGCCAATCTGGAAGCCTATTAGAAAACACGGCTCTGAGTGATAATTTTCATTGAGAGATTACAACAATTGAATGAAACAAGAACTATTAGAGCTTGATCTATTTCGCTCAAACATGTTATACGTGTTATATAAGGCCATGTTCTTACGGAGAGGATATTTTGGATTGTACATGGAGGGCAGCCTCGATTCAACCCCCCCCCCCCCCCTTCGTGTGCTAATTTCCTGTTGGCCGCTTTTATTAATGTCGTGAGTGTGTCTGCCGACCGGCCGGCAGCCAGAGCTACAGTCTGATTATTAATTAATTTTTGGGTCGCCTGAGGGTAAACCTATTCATTTCAACGCTTAGATGCTGCCTGCCCTCTGACTTCGACCCGGCCCGCCTGACCCTCCTCAGTCGCTGCAGATCCTCATATAAACAAGGGATAAGCCCGCTTAATATTCATTGTTATGTTTAAAGGCTTCACAGTATACTGTGTCGAAACCTATATTCTGGGCTTTTCTACATCAACCAACATGAAAGCAATTAAGTGAAGAATTTCATGCTATTAAAAATATTTTATAGGCTTGGATGGAAAAATCTATTGTAATTTTTTCTAGATTTTACCAACCCTTCTTCAAACATCGATAAGTGCCTTTGACCTCAAACTAACGAACGGATTGTGGGGAAAATATTAATTTTTGGCCAGTAGGTCAATATAACATTTTCAGCTAAAATTAAAAGTTGAAGTGTACCGTTTCTCTGTTCGAAAAGAAGTAACATAATTTGAACATTGGTTCATATTTGCATGTACATGTATTTAAATATATATATATATATATATATATATATATACATAATTATCTGTTTCCGAAATGATGCATGTGTTGAACATTCGTTTCCTTTGCTTCATAGGAAGACATGTAACATATCTCTTGTTATACCTAGGTACTACTACCAGCAGATCACCGCGGCTTCGTCCACGATAATTAATTGGAAGATTAAAAATTAAGAGCAAAATAATAAAAAAATTATATTTATTAACACATGAACGCGAAACATTCATAGCCCTGTATTTATTAACACTTGAACGGGAAACATTCATAGGCCTAAACTAAATTATATAGGCTAATTAATGAAACAGCTAAACATCCGGCTTTGAAGGGAATTCGCAGCAGGGAAAAACAACCTCAGATTCGAGTTCCCTGGCCCAGAAAACCCCTGCATAGTGAGTTCCTTCCCTGCATAGTGAGATGTGTGCGTGCCTTGACATTATAAACAAATGAATCGACCAGGGTGGGCTTACAAAATTCAAGCGATCGCGATGCTTTTATTTCCAATGTGTGACAAAAATAGGCATAGCCATCTCAATTGATTTAACAAATGAAATGTATTACTGAAAACTGATGCTTCGAAAGCGCAAATAAATGCACGTTTTCTGCCCGTTTTGCATTCATTACTCGCGAACGGAAGTGGAAATTAAAAATCCGGCTTCGAGATGCATTTGCCCATCCTTCATTCCATCTATGTTTGAAATCTCAGATCTCTGCGTTCAGTAGATCTTGCTGGGCATCGGGCACAGACAGACAAACAGAAAGATAAAACTTCCTTTTATTATTTTATAGATTAAAGGTTTGTTTGACAAGGTTGAAACAGAAATTGATCAGAAGCTTTGAGAAGCCTATGGTTAGACTGATGAATTCTATGTAATCTAACCCTTAGTCGAATTAAAAAAAATGCTAGTTCCGAAGTTGCTTTCCTAGAGTAGCATTCATTTTGAGGAGATTCCTTAAGATGTAAGTACGATTATTAATATTCGATCACGGTTTTTAGTAGTGAAAGGTAAAAGGTCTAACCACTTGGTCAGGGGGTCCGCGAAGATGGTGCAGACGGTCCGCAGACATAATAAAAAAAATATCATAAAGCAAGTGGAAAATAAAGAAGTAAAATTTTTTCACATATTTCGTTATAATTACCTATAGTTAGGCCTAATACCCTAAATGTTAAGAATATAGGCCTTCTTTTACAAATGGTATGTAAAATTAGGGGTCCGTAAATTTTTTTAGACATTTTAGAGGTCCTCGGGTTCAAAACGGTTGAGAAAAGCTGATATAGGGAATGTTCAGTACTAGTGGAGATGATCCAGAAAGTTGTAGTTTATTTCTATAGGCTAGATGTGAAAGCTGTGTTCAAGTCTTGTGGAGAAGATCTACGAGTCTATGTGTGAGAGGTCACGTGTGCGTATGTATGCAGATAGGGACAATGCTGTAGTATAGTATAGTATTATCCAGAGCTCTCGAGTTAAACAGAGAGAATCCGTGAATCCAAGCAGGCTGTTTAATACATCAGCATACACATTAACTAATTATTTGCACGGAAGAAACGAAAAAAGAAAGTGTTTATTAACCCTTTTTATGCTACTGATGTAGCCTATAAGTTCAACACCTGAAAATATTGCTTAAAAGCGGAGATATAAGATTAAGAGATTACTTTTTATATAAAATTTGAGAATTCCTTTTTTCTTATGATTCTCATTCATGGATATCAGCTCTTCTGCTAGAATAATTAATTGTCCTCAACGATTCTAAGCTTAGAGCCCACTCATGATTTCACTTAACTGCTTATATCAATACTAGCTTAAAAGACCCGGCGTCGCCCGGGTTTTGTATTTTGTAATTGGAAATTAACTTATGAAGGATTTTCAATTTTAAATTCTAGGTCCTTATATAGGCATTTATAATTTGAAATAGGAAGAACGACTTATTACACTCAAACTATTCCCTCAGAAAACGCTTGATATAGTTTTTTTATGGCTCATAGAGGATCTAGAATTTTGCATCCCATCGCTTGTACAGTGCACAGCAAGCCTGGTAGAGGTTTAAATAAGAAGAAACAGAAATTCCTGTAACATAAAATTGTAATATCGAGGCGGGAAATTTCCCACTCTTATGTTACCATAAAACCGTTTTGGGGATGAAATTAAACAGAAAGCATTATCACTTTCATACTTTTCTCTCCAAAAACCTGCGATATAATATAATAATATACACATTACCATACCTCGTTTTGTTTTCTCTATGTCCAGGGTAGAGAAAGTTATGTGATTCCATTATTTTAGTAGATTTCATTCTGTAATATTTATTTATAACATGAATTATTTTGATAACTTCTCTTATTTGTCAAAAGTGCCAAGCCCATTTGATACCATTTGGCAACAATATATTCTGTGATTTGGAATTGATAATTCTATGTAAAAAGGGAATAAGTATTTTCAAAAACATTTAATTTTTGGCATTTAGAATAAGAATTTTTCAAAATCCCTTCTTAGTGAGCATCTACATTATGAAACGAAGGTACTATCAAAATTCCAAGTCTCTACCTGTTATAGTTTAGGCTGTACGTTGATTCCTGTCAGTCAGGACAAAGCCTTTTATATATATACTAGCTTAAAAGACCCGGCGTCGCCAGGCTTTTGTATTTTGTAATTGGAAATTAACTTATGAAGGATTTTCAATTTTAAATTCTAGGTCCTTATATAGGCATTTATAATTTGAAATAGGAAGAACGACTTATTACACTCAAACTATTCCCTCAGAAAACGCTTGATATAATTTTTTATGGCTCATAGAGGATCTAGAATTTTGCATCCCATCGCTTGTACAGTGCACAGCAAGCCTGGTAGAGGTTTAAATAAGAAGAAACAGAAAGCATTATCACTTTCATACTTTTCTCTCCAAAAACCTGCGATATAATATAATAATATACACATACCTCGTTTTGTTTTCTCTATGTCCAGGGTAGAGAAAGTTATGTGATTCCATTATTTTAGTAGATTTCATTCTGTAATATTTATTTATAACATGAATTATTTTGATAACTTCTCTTATTTGTCAAAAGTGCATTTCATTTGTTTTTTCCAAGTCCACCTGATACCATTTGGCAACAATATATTCTGTGATTTGGAATGGATAATTCTATGTAAAAAGGGATTAAGTATTTTCAAAAACATTTAATTTTTGGCATTTAGAATCAGAATTTTTCAAAATCCTTTCTTAGTGAGCACCTACATTATGAAACGAAGGTACTGTCAAAATTCCAAGTCTCTACCTGTTATAGTTTAGGCTGTACGTTGATTCCTGTCATTCAGTCAGTCAGTCATTCATTCAGTCAGTCAGGACAAAGCCTTTTATATATATAGAGATATAGAGAAGAGATACAATGAATTCAGTCCTAAAGAGTTGAATTCAATGTTGAAATTGTCCGTCATATCTGATGATGCTGTTGGTTCAGAAATTTTAGAGGTGGAACTTTTAAATCTTTAATCATGTCCTTTTTTATCATAAGCGTTTGTAATTAATTAACCCACTTCTTAGGAATAGGCCTAAGCGTAATAATTGAACTTATGAAGTATCCAGCACTATTTCCAAGAGCCTCTATCCACGTATATAATTAATTTGTTACATTTGCGATTAAAGAAAGAATATAATTTATTATTTTATCTTTCTGACGGAGGATTTACTACATCCGGAAATCCACTCATCAGTCGGATTTGAACCCGTGTCTTCCAGCCCTAATACGAAGGGTGCTGAATAGCATACTCGTTAAGGACGTAATGAAGATTCTCGGCTTGTACAAACCTTCCACAAAAGTGTCATAAATTAATGTAAAAAGGACTTACTATGTGTTTTCTCGTTCAAATCTTGGCATTTCCTTGGATTAGAGGTTATATAGGCCTACCATGGTGTCTTTAGTAAAATGAGATCTAGTCAACTGTTCCGTAACATCACTGTTACTTGTGTACAGGTTTTACGGACCAAAATACGTCATTTATTTTGCGTACGAACATGTATTTTATTGTCGTACTTGAAGGAACATACAGCTGTAGTTTCACTTCACAAAATTCAGAGTTCTTGGATTTTAGCTCAGGACCACGATAAACTAGATATTTTATTGATTTCAATGTGGTGAGAACTAACTTATATAATAAAAGTTTATCTCACATTGCAAGAAGAAAATACAATAAGTAAATACGGTAAAAGTCATCAGCAGCGCTCGGATTCTGATGACCTAAAATTGTTTGAAAAATGACCTATAAAATGGCCCTAAATGTTAAAGTAAAGGACTTAGTAATTATAAAAAATGACCTAAAAACTGATATTTTATTTATAAAAATTATTATTGTACACACAAAGTTATAGACTATTTTGTACATAATTGTAAAAACTTAAAAAAAAGTGCAATGTTGTGAATGTTCTTTTCTCACGGAAATTTATACTGGCACTGAGGCACTGGCGAATCAAAATTCGGCATTTCCTTCTGTGGACTGCCGGATTATATTGTTGTTTATTGAGGTAAACAGTAGTTTGCACTCTCAAATCCAAGCAGGTGGGAGACTCTGGTGCCAAGTTAATCTAATAACGATAGTGATATAATAGAAAATTTTGGCGTTTCTTTGATGGGAATTTCCGACTGAGACACGACAATACTTAACGCCGAATTTTTCCTTGTTACATTAAAGAAACAAACAAACGACGATAAAAGTTAATACACTCAATGTAAATACATGAAAATGACTAAATACGGAAGCAAATGACACGAAAATGACAAAATAATGGCCTAAAATTGAAATAAATGCCCTAAAAATATAAAATTGCATAAAATGACAAAAAATGACCTAATAAAAATTCATTTCTATTATCTAGAAGCCATGATTAGGATTTATCTACAAGTTGGCAATGTCTATGCAGCATAAATAAAAAGATGACATGTCATTAGAATTCGGGCCCTGGTCATCAGTCACTGTTGCAGTGAATGGCAGTGTTTGTAATGGTAATGTACGTAGCCTTTCGGTGGTAGCTGTAAAATCATTTCTTTGTTAGCACCTTAGACTGCTGCAAGTTGAAGCCACTCGAGCTCGGCATGATCTGGATGACCCTCGAGTCTTCATTACCATTAGCCACTAGAGTTTCTAGTGCAAACACTCGCGTCACAATGTGGGGGAGAGTCGTCAAACAAACACCGTCTTCAGAATTGTTAATCGTTTAGGGTGTAGAGCTCTACAATCATACATTCTTTCATTAGCATCCACCAACCATTCCTTTCTAATAGCATCCTGATTCCCCAAATTCCACATAACAAAGAATAGTATTTATGTTTATTCCCATTGCATTTTGCAAGAATCTGTTAATATTTCAGGCAATAGTGATGTGAAAACAATTTTTTTTCTATGGCAGTGAGTAAAGTGAAGTTTCGCAGTTTTTGCGTAAAAATAGCATACTTTAAATTTAACACTTTAAAACACAATAGTTAACATAAAATGTTTCTTAAATCGCATAATAGTAAAATAACGATTTGGCATAACTAAATAATTTAGGACCAATAAATGAAAATGGAATATGGAGGCTCAGGTATAATAAAGAAGTTTATGACAGGTTTAAGGAGCCCTGCATTTCAACAACGGTTAAATTCAAAAGACTGCAGTGGGTAGGACATGTAATTCGCATGGGAAAGGAACGGATACCACCTAAAATAATGCATAATGAATTTGGTGGTAGGAGACCAGAAGGCAAACCGAAAAATAGATGGCTGGATGCAGTGGAGAGGGATGTGAGACAACTTATGGGCCTCAGAAATTGGAGGACAGCCCTGGATAGACAAGGATGGAGAGGTTTATTACGGGAGGCCAAGGCCCGACATCGGGCTGCAGCGCCATAGAAGAAGAAGAAGAAATAATAACGAAAGGTATCAAAACAAAACTTTATTTACAAAGATACAGTACCTTACTCTATTTCTTGAAGTAATCGCCATTACTGTCTAGGCATTTATTGTAATGTGGTGCCAGTTTTTCAATGTCGATGTTATACTCTTCTACGCCAAAGACCTGAGCCAGGATGCCACTGCCGCTTTGAGTCTTCATCGTTTGGGAACTCTTTTCCACTCAAAAAGTCCTTTAGTTTCGGAAACAAGTGAAAATTGCTGGGTGCCAGGTCAGGGCTGTTGTGGAGGATGTCCAAAAACCTCCCACGTAAAACGTTGAAATTGTGCCTACGTTTGAGCACCCGAATGAGGCCGAGCATTGTCGTGCATTAAAAAAAAAATCCTTTTCAGACAACTTTCCACCTCTCTTTGTTTTGGATAGCGCGTCGTCATCGTTCAAGACGATAGGCACAATAGGCCTCTGCGTTTATTCCTTGTCTTCTTGGCAGAAATCCAGGCTCAGGTCTTTGGCAATAGAAGAGTATAACATAGGCTTTGAATACCTGCTAGGCCTACCACGTTACAATAAATGCCTTGCCAGCAATGGCGATTACGTTGAGAAATAGAGTAAGGTACTATATTTTGTAAGTGTAGTTAATGTTCATATCTTTCGTTATTATTTAGTTTGTCCAAATCGTTCTTTACTTTCAGGACGACCCTCGAATCTTTATTAGCTACGTTGAATTTTTTGAATAAGCATCACTTTAACAAATAGCATCCCAGTGATTTCACTTTAGTATTAAGTTCAACGTAATACCTAGGCTATCTTTCTTGGGTTGTCATTATTAATAAGTTATTACATATATTCCGAAAATTGTTTATTTCCTAATTTTGTTTTTATTTTCATTTATTGTAAACGTTCTATGACAATGCGTATTATTGTTTGTACTCTTTCTTATTTAACATTAACACTCTTATATTCAGTGACAACTTAAGAACTGAATATCAGGAAGTACTGTGGGCCATATTTATAGCCTTTAAAGGCCTTCACCTGAGAAAGTCAATCATATGGGGAGAGCAGTTGTTTCAGGAAACTTAAGTATGGGGTCGTGTGTCCCGGAAGCTACTAATACTCTCTGGTGATTGAGTTAGGCTCGTGTCCACAACCAGGTCACATGTTCATATGTGTCACTTTCCTTTAACCAGTTGAAGCATTTGGCATCTGCCGTAGTCGCAAAATACAGTATTTAATAATATGTTTACTTAGTTCGTTATTTAAGGCCAAAAGAATCAACTGTTGTATCACTATATGTATATAGGGTAGTATTATTACTAGTATTGCATAATTCTGATAAGATACAACGGAATAATGAGCTACATGATCATAATATCAGGAATAGATGGAATAGAGACGGATATATAGAAAAGGATCCTACAGTTATAGGCACTAAACTCTATAATAAATTACCACTAAAGCTTAAAATTTTCACTGGTAATAAGCTAAAAACTAAATTAAAAGAATATCTAATAGAAAGACCAATGTATAAGCTGGAAGAAATTCTAGATAATTGAATTCTCTGGTAATGTTCGAGAAGACAAATTTGGTATCATACAATTCATTTTAAATTCTATAGGCCTTGAATGTGCAAAATGTAACTTGATTGGGAACTAATTTATATAATGTGCATTGTTATTGAAATCATTTTTATGAATGGGTTCACTGACAGTGAACTTTGTATAAGACTGTAACGTATTTTATATTATTTTATATTATAAATTAGTTATTTTAATTTAGAATCTATCTAAAAGTAATGGTATAAGATATGTGTAAGTGTAAAAGTAATTTTATTAATATTGTAGAAATGACTATGCCAGAAGCATTTATGATATACTGGCAATAAATATTATTATTATTATTATTATTATTATTATTATTATTATTATTATTATTACGTATTTATTCATCAATTAGATTACATATCACGATGTATTGTATCACCTTCAAACTACCAATGAAGTAGTAGATCCTTCACAAAAATTAAAGCTTAATTTATATCAATATTTTATGAGAATTATACAACTTATATTCTTCCATAGACCTAAATACATTATTAATATAGCTTAATTAAATGATACAATATTAAATTGCCCCTATTTCTTGGGGGTAAAGAAAGCAAACGTAGCCTACACATTTGTAACCTTCGTAGAAGAATAAACGCTATTTTTCTTTCATATTCACAAAACTGTGAAGCAGTTTTGACTCTTCTTTTAATAACTTTCATTAATGTAAATAACTTCTCCTAGAAGTTCAACATTGGCATTTAAATTGCACTACTCAACGAGTAATAAATATTATGATTCTCTTTGAGCAAGTTGTCCATAAATCTATATATATAAAAATAAATGTATGTGTGTGTGTGTGTGTCCTTTATGCATTACTACACCATTCATCCGATCGCCATGAAACTTTGGGAAGTTGTTGGGTACATTCCCGGGAAGGTTTCTGTCATACTACATTTTTAATTTTAGCTTCCGTTCGCGAGTTATGAGTGAAAAACGGGCAGAAAACTTGTATTTTTTGCGTTTTCGAAGCATCGGTTTTCAGTAATACATTTCAATGCCAAATCAATTACGGTAGGCTTTGGCTATTTTTGTCATACCTTGGAAATTAAACTTTCGCGATCACTTGAATGTTGTAGCTCACGCTGGTCGATTCATTTGTTTATAATGTCAAGGCCGCAGACATATGAAATTTTCAACCTACACCGAAGAGGATTATTATTATTATTATTATTATTATTATTATTATTATTATTATTATTATTATTATTACTAGAGGGATAGTCAATATAGGCCTAAATATGGTCAAACGTTGTTCGATCTGGACGAAACTCACTATACAGGGGTTTTCTGGGCCAAGGATCTCGAATCTGAGGTCGCTTTTACCAGGCGACGCTATCTAATCGAGGTATGTAATTCACGTGATTTAGGTGTTAATAAATATAATGATTTAACTATTATGCTCCTAATTTTTAATTTTTTAAATAATTATCGCGTGCGAAGCCGCGGGCACACGCTAGTATCTAATAATTATTTGAAGCCGAGCGAGGAGGCCGAGATGGTAACATATTTGACTCTCATTCGAGATGTCCCAGGTTCAAATCCCGTGGCCGTCAAATTTGGCATGGTTTTATTCATGGTTTCCCCAGTCGTAAAGGCAAATGGCAAATTGGATATTTACATACCATGAATCATCCTTACCATTTCATCCTGCACCATATCCATTTAAATAATTATCAGTTGAAATTTACTCCATAAAAAAGCCAACAATTGAACAATAATTGACAAGCAATATTTCCATGACCTACTCTACTCTATTCTATAGACACAGATCCCAAACTCGTAGCTAAAAGGAGTATAAACACTGCTGAAATAAAAAAGGAATATATTTGAACTCGTTTTTCCTATTATAAGACAGTATTCATTTGTGAAATAAATTGAAGGAGGCCTTGTTCGGATTGCCATAGCAACCGGAAAAAAACCGGTAGTTGAAATCGATTTTTTGCAATATAACACATCAATTGGCGATTGCTTCGATTTTGTTAACCCGCTCATGAAGTATGACTAAATGGGAAAAAATTGGATGATTTGGACGAAACTCGCTTTTGGGCCAGAGAACTCGAATCTGAGATCCTTTTAGTTTGTCTGTGCATGATTTGGGTAAGGTTCATGAATCTCTAAACTAAACTAAACTCCGTGGCGCTACATCCCTGGAGGGACTTGGTGCCGACTCGGTTTAATCGTTTCGTTTCGAATCTATGTGCCCACATGGCATCACAAAATTCGTTTTATTAGTTTAATTATTTATATTTACTACATAAAACAATAAAGGCTCATTAAAAATAAGATTATTCGTGTAATTTATGTAAAAAAATGTCAGTGTTAAATGTGTTTAATTTATTTTTATACTAAATAATGGTTTAAATAAAACATCTAGCAGTAGAGTAAATAATCGCAATCGAAGCCGGGGCACCTGCAAGTCTTTAATATTATTTTTGCGTACAGTTGATTGAAAAAAGAATGGGCCTACTCTTGTGCGTTAGAAAAATAAAGTTCTATGCTGGCGCTTCACACTCACACGGCGGGAGACGAACTTACACTCATCGTTGTGGTGTTTATCGATTGGAAGAACGACTCTGCCTTCTGTACCAAAGGTTGTGGGTTCGCTTCCCCCTAAAACATCAATTTAAAATGTAATGCTAGTTTGAACTTCCTGAAAAAAAGGCTTAAATAAGGGTAAATAAACGTATTTTATTTTCTTAAATACAAAAGCAAACAAATGTCATCATAAAGAACGTTTGAACAAAGGCCTGTTGTTGGGATTAGTTTAACGTTTGTTTTCTAGATATATGACCAGAAACCTGTAATTAAAATAATTAAGGATCGTTTGAAATTCGACTGTAATAATAATGAACAAATTAATATATCTGAGGCATAAATTATTTTGTTTACTGTCATTAATATTGGGCTTTTGAAGAAACATGGTGGGTCTTATGAAGCCCACGGTCCACCGCAACCGCGGGTTTAACGGTAGCCTTAAGTCGCCCTGACAATCAATACGGCAGGCCTACTCCAAGCTAAGAATGAAAAAAATTCTTTAACAGGAAGTTATTCGCATTTGATGTCTCGGTTAAATCTGTGTAGAGGTATGTAGGACAGCAAATTGATAAATTAGACTCATGTCATTTACTCAATTACTCCATTCTTCATTTAACTTTACCACTGGAGTGAGTTAAAATAGAATTGAGTCTGAGCAATAAACTGTTGTAAACATTAGTAAGGTAAATATGGATCTGATACAAACTTGTAGAGGAATCTCCCTTGAGTTTACCTTCAAATCCTTGTTCTCGTGATTACTGGAACGGTCTGGTTTTACATCAGGGATGGCGCTCAAGCATTTTATTAAATTATATGGCGAAATGTCGGTCTCCAAAGCTTCTGACATGAATGAGAAGACCCCCGTCTGATTTTTTTTTAAATATATGAGTTTGATGGTGGTATGAGATGCTCGTTTAATATTTACATTTAATATTTACATGCTGGAGGTTCCGTTATTAGACTGGGGGCTGCAAGCTTGCTAATCAAAGCTCAAGTAAACACGGGCATGGGGACAGCTCTGGACTTCATAAAAAATGCCCTGGACCACCCTCTCTCCCACCCCCTTCAGTAAACAGGGTCTTGCTGCTAGAGCTGTGTTTGTGGCTTACTCGCTTTGATGTCGCAGCTACCTACTGCATACATATGCTGTGTAGTGAAGTTCCAGGAGACACTGAGTCCAGCATTCTGAGCGGCCAGGAATGTCAGTTGCTCCGAAATTTGAGCTGCTAGGGTCGTGATTTTGATTTTAGGCCTGTATAACGTGGATATTAAAATTATACAACGGTCTGCTTTTTTTTTATAGGTTTAATAGCACCCTTTCTATACGATTTTTAAATTTTCGTCTAACCCAAAGATAAGCAAATGCAAATTTCTACGTTAAAAATTTGGTGCGCCTTATGTTTGGAACCTTGTTTTGTGTGCAAACAACAATAACTAGTTGATGGATTTCGTTCAGTTTGTAGTAAGTTGTTTGAATAGTGAAGACACCTTATACCACAAAGAATTTTTTATGCAGAAGTTCAACAATTCCTGCTAAAGGCATATTCTATTTCATTTTTTAATAAACTCCGAATGAAATAATACTTTTCTTACTATATTTGTATGCAAAAACTAATAAGAACATACATTAGTGCATGTACATAAATATTATTTGTACATGACTTGAAAATATTGTTGGCAAGGATTGGGTTTTTAGTAGTTATACATAAGCCTTATATGATATAAAGTAAAATGTTGGGGGGGGGGCAGAAAGTACCTTCCCCCCGAAGTGGCCTGTGTATCTATGAATCGGTAAATAAAATTCTACATCCATGACTCTACAGCCAAGGAGGGACTAGGCCTACCATCCGACCACTGCGTCATCTACCATACGCAGGTGGCAGGATTAGAGGGCATGTGGTCAGCGTGCCTACACCTACGGCCGTTAATTCTGATTTCCGTGACCATAGCCGCTATTCTCAATCAAGAAGCTCCTCAGCTTGTATCAAGAGACTGACGTGATAAAACTTACTTAACAATAGTAATAATAATAATAATAATAATAATAATAATAATAATAATAATAATAATAATAATAATAATAAATAAATAAATAAATATCTTCAAATGGAACACATTTTATTTTAAAAATAGTCTCTTCATTTGAATAAAATACGCATAAAAGAGTATAAATGATTTTTAAGTCCTCTGAGCGACCGTTTTAGTACCCTAGTCTAATATTTTAAATAAATTCAGCATTCAAACAAGAAGTTACTAGACAAATTTGGTACAGTTCTTCTTGGGCCTATAGTAATTCAGCACACCTATTGATTCTAGGTGGTATTTCTGAATAAACTAGGGGAATAGTGAATAGACCTACGTAAATGTAGGATTTTTATTTTGTGAAAGTCAACTGGTTGAGTCTACGGTCTGTAGTAGATGGTAAGGCTATCGTGCTATACGGCACGAACCATTTTGCTATAAGGAGTTGTGAGATTATGAAACAATGAAACAATTTAATATAGGAGTTGTACTTAGGTATTATTTTAATACTCAGTAAGTTGATCCGAAAAATTAAACAGATTGAGCTAAAAGTTGGCTAATAGGCTACATAATTCAGATTGTAATGCTAGCTTTGTGTTATGTCTAGAAGTTTAAATTTTAGTTTCTTGTTTCATAATCCCAGCTGTAGCGATAGGCTACTTGCAGTTCGAATTTATAGCCTACTGATGGTAGCCGTATGCAGATCAATCATTTGTTATGTGGACCACGTTAATACAGAGCAGTTACTGGCATGTGTCTACTGCATGACATTATCATCATAATAGTCATCAACATCAGCAGCCATCCATCATCATGATTGCAATTACTTCCTGCTTCACCAGATGCACTTTTTTTTAAACATTCACTTTGATTTTTTTCTCTCTGTCGCTCTGATTTCAAAAATGTTAGGTAGTGGTAATGGGTGTGCTGGACTGGTGAGAATGTAATGAGGGCGATTTGGGGGCGGATATTGGCACGGGGATTACTTCCTCTCACAACTACCCTGACAGGGAGGGGTTGGCCCCAGCACCAATACTGAAAACAAACACGCAACTATGAGGTTTTCGTGTGCGAAACCCAATCCAGCTTCTCAATTAATATTATATTTTTGTTCTCTGCCTCTTTTTTTCCCCCTGTCCTCCTCCCTCATCATCGCCTATTATGACTGTGTTGATTGTGTGACATGAATTCCAAATTGCATGTTGTAATTGGAGAAAATTGGCCGTTTTGTGCAGGTAAGATCCATTTATGTGCTGATAGATTGAGTGAGTTTTTTTGTTCCCTATATTTATACAGCTCTCCCTCGTATGGCGTGGAATGTCAGAGGGGAAATCCTAAACTTGTGGGAAAACATTGTTATAAGTGACATACCTTCTGGTAAATAATGTAAAGGGGTTTAGGTATAGGCTACTTCAAGAAAACAACAATACTAGGCCAAATAATACAAAATAAGCTTGAAATGTATTTTTGTATTAATTATTTACTGGTTCACCGCTGTATGTAGAGGTTGTATTCGCTCTCCTTACGCAGGGTTCATTTCCTGGTCGGGACAGATTTAATAGGTGGATTTTTTCCGGGGTTTCTCCTTACCTGTGATACGAATGCCGGAAAACTTTACGCCCTCGTGGTCCACGGATATCATCTGGCCGTCATTATCACCTTCATCACATCCACGCCTTGTTCGGAACGAGAATGTGTGTGTGGCTGTTGCGCCGAGTCCTATGTGTTTGTGTTGTCTCGGCTTTTGGCTGATCACTCGCAGTATTTAAGGCCCGGACGGCTTGGACCACATAAATTCAGGAAAAGGAGTATAATCATTCATTACGTTATAATTTACCGATGTTTTAATGTCTTATGTAGTACCTAAAGCTGGATATCCGTTGATTATTATTTTAGCAGAAACATGTCTACTTTAGCATATAGATAGTTGCATGTGCCATAGGTATATATACCATATGTTTTAATTGACTTGAATGAAAACCCAACTTGTTTTCCTCAACATTTTCAGATATCTAGTTGTTTTCCTGATGAAATGAAAATGAAATCGGCTTTGATCCGCGAATTTTCGGTTTTAACATAGGCCCATAGGAAAGCAAGGATATATGCCTATTTCACTGTTGTTTTAACTGCAATAAAACCAATTGGGAATATTCTCTTCTTGTTTCATTACCAGCAACTATTGCGTTGTGTTGACATGGCTTGATTGTCTTTATTATTTGGATTTAGACATTAGTAAAAAATAAATAAATAAAAATAAAAAAGGAACCTACTTAATATTTGAATAGATTTGTTATATAAACCCCATAAGTCACGAAATACAAAGTTTCGGGATATACAAAAAGCAGTTGAAAAGAAATACATGAGTTAAGAATTACTTCAAACATTTTAAAAGGTAAATTTTGGTAAGAACATAAGGAATATTTTTATATGCAAAAGAATAAATAAAAGTAGGAAACACTTGTTCACTACTGGCTACCAAAACATATCAATTTTTTAAACGCCATCTTATTTTTAATATTGAACGAACGTAACCTAGGATGGCCTGTAATACAAGCTTTCAGCTGCCCAAAGCGCAGGATGAGATTTTACTCACTAGATCTCCTGCAGGGTTGAATTGAAATACGTTGATTGAGCGATTCGAGATGGGCTGACATTGAACTACAGGTTATGGTAGCCCTTTTGTAGCAGGCCTGTCAAAGTAAGGTATGCATATAGGTGCATAACAAGTGTATTCATTGACCCATGTTACACGCTGCGTAATTGCATGAACATCACTCAGCATGCTCTATATGTAAATCCTTACTTGACTACTTTGATTTAATGTTCTTCTTGTTAGAAATCATATTACAGATTTTACCTATACTGTATATGGTTAAAAATATATAAAAATTTGAACCGTTTTTTCCGGACACTTTGAACACTTCTACTACGGTGACTCAAAGATAAGTGTTTTATCAATTTGTTTATAACCGCAGCTTTTCCAGATTTTGTATTACATCTAAACTTTCATGCCGTCATCTTACTTACAGCTGTATTAAATGAAGTATTCAGTTTTCAGTATTTGTGAAGATTATGGGCATGCAGCTATATTATAATCATGGTAGGCCTACATTTAATTTTTTAATAAAAAAAGTATAGACTATTGAATTCTTCAGTGAAAATGTACACGATAGGTTTGTTCAATATCAAAATTACTTACAAAAATAAATACTAGTCATACGATTCTAGATCTACTAACCTGATAGTTTTGTATTTGTATTAACTTCCATATACCGTAATGAAAACAAAAGTTAGATTGTCATACCGTACACTTTATTTAAATTAACTCAGATATAGGCTAGGAAATAGACCGCCGGCGTGGTCTTGTGGTTAGCGTCGCTGACTACGGATCCGTCGGCCCGGGTTCGATCCCCGGTACTTCGGATTTTTCTGAGGTAGGGAGGTCTGGTAGGGGTGCACTCAGCCTCGTGATTCAAATTGAGGAGATACTTGATAGAGAAGTAGCGGCTCCGGTCATGGAAACCACCATTAACGGCCGTGGGTGTCGGCATGCTGACCACATGCCCCCAATTCTGCCATCTGCCTATAGGTAGATGACGCAGCGGTCTGATGGTAGGCCTTGTCCCTTCGGGGATGTCGCGCCACGGAGTTTTTTGTATAGGCTACGAAATATAAACATTATTGTCAAATTTAACAATACAATCAGAATGCTAGAGTTTCTTAACCGTTGCTCTAATCTGAACTCTAGACTCTTTCATGCAGTTAATACTAAGCTAGCATCATCGGCTCGTCGCTATTATCTTTTATCGTTGCTCCAGTATGTACGCGGACTTAAACGTGTGATGATAGCGTATTGTTTTCATGAACACGCGTGAGTATGATCGCGTGCATTTCTGTAATTACTCTGTAGGCTACTAATTGCTTACCAATGAAACAAGGGATCCTCCCCCTGTGTACATAGATATCTTGACGTGAGGAGCAA
Organism: Ectobius pallidus; assembly: GCA_964059195.1. Classification (NCBI taxonomy): domain Eukaryota; kingdom Metazoa; phylum Arthropoda; class Insecta; order Blattodea; family Ectobiidae; genus Ectobius; species Ectobius pallidus. The sequence goes on from CAXKWD010000006.1 coordinate 97,831,015, forward strand.
CTATTTGGACTAACGCGATGTAAACATGCAGAACAACTGTCATGGGCCAGATATGAGAAATCGAACTCATTTCTATATCCAGCCTCTCCTTCCAAACTGCCCTAAAATTATCACGATGGGTGAGTAAAACTAGTCAGTGCGATTACACCCTGGAATAGAATCAGAAACATTCTAGCCAAGGCACTTTAAACACAAAAATGTTGAAGTGCACTGTATATAGCTCTTTAAATTAATAAATAGCCCTGGTTAGAGGGCAGGCGCGTACTTACGCCACGTGTAGCCTATAGGCAGAGCGTAACTCCTCAGCTGATAGGCCGCCTTCAAAATACCGATGTGGATAGCATGAACGACCAAACGACCAAACTTCAGCAAATAAGCGCGTGGGAGAGGAAGTGTGTCTTCGCAGGACATGTATGCCTTCGGACAGTTATACTACCCTGATAAGTTAAAAGTGCTTTCTTTTGCGTTTCCAAATCGGTATAATAAAATACACATGTTTTGACATTAGAAAGCCCTAAATCCAATACAGTGATGTGTTATGTTGAAATTTATATTGGTCCTAACTCCAGTTTGAGGTCGTTTTCGTTAAAAGAAGGCCCTATTTAACAAATGGAGAAGGGCCTTCTATGTTACGGGGGCAGTATAGTGAGTGGATGACATTGCGGTAACAAGGAAAAGGGATGAAGCAGAGGTTATTGACCCTACTTTCTTGTTTTATTTTATTCTTATTTTGTTTTATTTTCATTATTTATATAATCCCCTCATTAACTGTAGGCTTTTATTCATTCGTAATCTGCAATCTACAAAATTAGATAAACTTACCCTATGAAATTGCCTATTCCTACGTGCAATAACGTACTTCATTTAGCCTATATTTTCTACGGAAATGACATTTTTGCAACAGAATAGATCTTGCAAGGACAAGCAATAACATCAGCTTCTGGGCCTCTGATTTCGAAAATATGTTTTTTTGAATAAGCAACATATATTTATATATATAGGCCTATATATATATGGAAGTCGCCGTAGTAGTGTTGTCTGTTCTCTAGAGACAAGAAAAATATTTAATTAAGAACTTACTGGATAATTTACTTGATTCATGGTAATTGAGATTTGAAGTTGAAACTACCCTTGCAAAAAAGCGATAAGTTTGTAAAAAAATCATGGCGTGTGCAGAGGGGTTTGTACTAATTTTTACCCGATCTAATTTTAATATATTTTTTTATGTTTTCCTGTGAAGCCAATAAGGCCTGTGGCGTGTTTTGTGTAGGTTCTACTGTAAAGGACAATCCAAATGAAATCGTTTACTCAATATTATCGCTATTGTATTATTTACTTCTAAAATCATTAGTTTTAGAAGTCTCGTCTACATGTTTCCTTCGTTTTCTTATAGGCTTTTAAGTCAATTGTAAATTTATTGCTAACATAATATTGATATTATTCAAGTTTTCCTTATAGATTACATTGTTTTCACTCTTACTGGAACTGCACAAAGTTTTTAAATTAAAAAGAAATGCTATGCTAAATATAAATTTGTAATTACTTTGGCACATTCGTATTATTATTATTATTATTATTATTTTTATTATTATTATTATTATTATTATTATTATTATTATTATTATTTTTATTTTTATTATTTTTTTGTTTTTGTTTGGAAGGTTCAGTTTCGTGTCAACATATAATTGGGAATCAAGTTCATCAATTCCATTAGGCCTAAGTGTTAAGTACTTTTGCAGCCCACATCGCCGCGAAATGAAACCTAACATTTTTTTATATCTTGTTATTTTGTCTGAAATAGCTAACATTGTTACATACAGTGTCTTAATAAACAACGTTAAAACTATTTTTATTTTTTTAAAAGTTCGCTTTGAGTTCTTGATCTAGGCCTATGTAGCATATACTTTGAAATACATAGTTTAAGCTAGAATTTGCAGCAGTACAAGCACGTTATATATACTCCCATTAGTATCTTCAATAAGTTACATTTTTTTGCGATTGAGCTTCAGCCTAAATTTATACTTACCACCATTAGCTCAATTAGTTATGTATGTAGGTTAAAATCGCAATCAGTTCATAATTGCTCGTACGTGCGTATTAAAAAACAAATAATGTTATTACGTAAAATAAATAAACTTATCTCGACATAAGAGAAGTTTTACATTTAGACATACTGTGATTTTTAAGTTTTATTATCTTTTCATTTTACCTAATAAGATGACTTGTATTTTTAATACGCATGTACTAGCAATTATGAACTGATTGCTATTTTTTACTAAGCCTATATGTATAACTAATTGAGCTAATGGTGGCTACTTTAGCCTAAATGTTCGCATTAGTAGGCCTATGTATAATTCAACTAAATGGCCCAAATATGTTATTTGATGGGCATTTTAAACGCTGGAAATGTTACCGGTAGTTGAAATGATAACAAAACACCCTCTGATTGGTGATAGGCCTACTCTCTAACGTTGCGGATTTCGTGCGGGGACGAACATTTAGCAAGCCGGCACATTGGCTCACTGTCTGCCGCGAGGCATAGCCTGACCTTTCCCGATCACAAAAGCATATCTAGGCCTATAGCTATCTTATTCAAGTGACTATAACGAATGCTTATGAATAAAACCCACAACGAAAGATTTGTTTTTTCCCAAGAGTGCAGGATACAATAGCTTGTACTTGAATCCAAACTATATTATGACTCAATTCTTAACAGGCAATGGAAATTTGGTGAATACTTACATAGATTTAAAATTTCTTCCTCTGCAAATTTTAAATGTAAAGAGGAAAGCCAGTCTGTTAGGCATCTCTTATTTCACTGTCCATTATTTATACATGTATCTTATCAGTTAATATTATATTTACATTTTATACATTTTGACTTTACTATACCGATCTAATATCTTTTCTTAATTAAGCTAGGTTACAAAGATTTTAAGTTTCATTAATAGTGTATTTGAAAATTATAATAGGCCTATATATAGACTATGTAGGCCTAGTGTATTGTATATTCTATACGTATGTTTAATTAATAACCCTAATATGGCAGCTGGTAAAATAAGGTTCTGTACTTTTAGAATTCCATAATAATAATAATAATAATAATAATATGAATGTGAATAAAAGCAGTATTCCTTACTTTCTGTACCCGGACCATGTAGGCCTACTATAGGCTGTGTTTAACCTTGAAATTCGGTTTAGAATTTTTACCAGAAATGCATACCTTTGTTTAATATGTGTGTGCTTGTGGACAGTATAGTTCGAAAAAGGAAAGTAGGCTGTCAGAAAGAAATGATATAATATTCGACGCTGATATCCTTCCAGGATGTTTTTCTCTTAGCTTAGGTTCATTATTTGGTAGTTAAAATAGGCTAGTGCTAAAATAGTTTTCGGATCTTAAAAACTGTGGCACTGCACCTTTTGTACTAGGCCTATGGCTGTTTGCATTGATTCTGTAATATTTAGTTGAAGTTCGTGGAAATCGTTTAAGAAGGCCGTGACTCTTAACAAGTTGAGAACCATTTGACTAGAACAATGCTTCCCATTGTTTTATGCATTAGGACCTCTTGAAATAATCAGTTGGTTTTGAGGGCCCGCATAATAATTGCATAATTATGAATTTAGGTCAGTGGCGTCGCGAAGGGGCAGAAAGGGGGGCATGTGCCTCTCAACTTCATCTTTCTTAAAGGGGATGATGACTGAAATTTATATTTTCTACTATTCGAAGGATAGGTACTTAGTTTTTGGTACACCTTTTCTTACCATAGGCATAGGTAACTTAAAGTTTCACCTCTCTGCAAATCAGGATTTTTCATTTATCTTTCAAAACACTAAAAGTAAAAATTAATCTAAACTCCTTGACGTTATATCCCAGGAGGGACTAAGCTTACCATCCGACCGCTGCATCATCATAGGCAAATGGCGGGATTGGGGACATGTGGTCAGCATGCCGACACCCACGCGGATAACTCGAATACTCTTTATCGCTCTTTCATGAAACTTGGTAACTTATACTCATTGAAGCCTATTGGACCAAATCAGTTGACTGGCATCGGAGCAACGACTAATTAACGCTCATACGATTCTTAAATGGCAAATCATCACTATACTACAACAAAGTCACGTTGCTAGCCATAACCAAAGCCTTCTAGCTCAGTTAAGACGTCATATCCACATCATTCATAGCAAGCCGAATGTATGAGTCAACAAATACATTATACTGAAAATTGTATTTTTGTACCAGAAATAGAGAAAATGCATAATAATGTGTTGTGTTTCTGGCTGTGCTATAGTAATAATAATGTTAACGGTCCTAGTGTTTAAATTTTCCAAAAAAATGCATCCAAACAGCTTAAATGGATATCTGCAATTCACAGATAAAATTTTATACCTTCAGATAACTCATGGTAAGTAAACACACGTTAATGATAAATATTCCTCAGAATTTTTTTAAACCCATACGGTGGTACTAATTATAATTTATAGTTTGTGGAGTTATTTACATTACTGCTAATGAATTGCATAATAAACGTATTACTATAATATTTAAATAGGGTAGCCTACTCTAATAATAGTAAACATTTAATTTTAGATAGGGGTATATAACGATGTTAAAGTGTAGTCTTTGCCATGTGTATCAGAAGTATGTGAAATATGGCCTATTAACTCCATCTGGCATTTTGTTATAGCCTATCAGTTTACCTGATTTTATTATTTTTATTATTATCATCGAATGAAGCATATTATTATCACCATCACTGCAAATAAGTCATGAAGTCGTTATAAAAATATATATGAAATGCAGGTAGCCTTTTCTAATTCAGACAGTGGAAAAAAAAGATTACCTACGCTAGACGTGTTAGTACACAGATAAACACATTTGGAGTACTCCTAATTACAATGGCTGGGCAGGGAATAATCCCCATACCTTGTTTTCCGCTTTTATCCCCTTACACAGTAATAATATTTTTTTAAAGGCAAGAGTAATAAGATTTTTCACACATTGCCCTTCCCCTCCATAGTGCTTCACCTTGTTTTTCATCCCTCTCCTCAGAGAGACTGTGTTAGAGCCAATTAGAGCCTGTGATAATTGTACGTGACATACAAATGGAACTCACCTGTTAGAAATGGGATGAAATAAAAAGTTTAAAGTGAGTGGCTTTATACTGGATTAGAATGCCACAAGTAAAAGTGCAAAGAGCGCTGTGAGCTTTTGTTTTCGCCGTCATACACGTACGGATGGAGGAAGGGGGTTCACGGTGGGATATTAGGCAAGGATAATTAGAGAGGGATGAACCCGAAATATGATACATCAACTTTAGAAAAAAATAAAAGTTTGTTTTACCTTAACTGTCAAGGGTCTTTGTTCTTAATTCTACAGTACTGAAAATGTTCTCGCCATTCATTAGAAGGATATTTTGTGACATAAGTAGAATGTTTCTATTTGTTTTCAGATTGGTATACCACATTCAGATGTCTATCTTTCCCATTGAAAGAGAATTAATGTTAAGTTAAGCCTCTTATATACTTTCCAAACCAATGCGCTTTGTCAGAAAATTTATTCGTAGATATTACTCGAGACCATCTTTTCTAATGCTATAATCGCAGAAAATGTTTAAATTCATTTTTATTCTTTTGCTTTGGATTAATAAATCAAAAGTATTTGTGCAATCTGTCTTAGTGCTCTATTTTAAAAGGCACCGTCTCAGATATCATTCAACTGTTTTTACATCTTTATGACATAATTTCCTGTTATAAGCTAATCAATTGATTTGCAGCAACAGCTTTGAGGTTTTCTTAAACACAAAATGAAATCTACTTGTGTTGGACTGATGCATTCACCACAGTAGTAGTGATTTATGATCTCGGTTATGAAGATAGTTCTCTTACAACTACATTTTCAAACTAAGTGGAATTTGAAACCTTGTTTTTACGTTATTGTACTCTTTGACTGTATTAACCTGTTACATAATTATGCTATGAATAATCTACATTTAAGTAAGGAAAGTAGGCCTATAAGAGCTGATACTCTTCTGAAAGGTACGATCGACTACGTTTATTTTGTCAGTACTATGGAAATTACTCCTTTTCTCATTGTCAGCTGTCTGTTGTTACAGTAAGGACATATGTAATGGGGACAAGACTTTATTTTTAAAAACTTTAAAGAATGTTCATAATTATTTTATTCACATGTTTACCACTTTATAACAGTTAAATGAAGACATTTTCTTAGTGCATTTTTTTACAATTTTCGCTATTTTGGTTAAGAAGGTAATTTTCTGCTAATTTCTGGTAATTTTTAAAATCTTTTTAGTTTTCTCAGATTTTAAGACTTTTTTTATGTAAAAGCCTTTAGTAAAAGTGAACAGACAATAATTTTCCTTCCAGATATTACGCGAATTTCCATTGTATAGGCCTAATGTGATTATAAATTTTGTAGCCTACAAATAAAATCATCACATACACTTCAGAAGAGAATGTCTTTCAATTGCTGTTAATTATATTACATGTATTTTATGAAATTAACTCAAATTACAGTAGGATAAGTTAATCTCCCATTTAAATAAGGAAATGGAGTAATTTAAGCTTACTTGTTGAATTCTAATATTCACCAACAAAAGAACAGTGTCATAAATGAATTCAAGTAAATATTATTGGTAATTTCTAAAGTTATTGCTGCTTTTGTGTATTAATTTAGGTTTACATTAATTGGTTTTTCTATTTTGCATACATTTTCAGGTGATAGGTCATGAAATATCATAGCCTAGATAGGCTATAACCGTGCTCTTTATACTATCTATGCTTTATTAATTTGCATTTTGTTCAGGAAATAGGCCTAGTAGTTTTGAATTCAATTCTTGCTTCTGAATGTCCTCCGGTCATGGAAACCATCATTAACGGCCGTGGGTGTGGGCATGTGACCACATGCCCCCAAATCCTTTCATCTGCCTATGGTATATGACGCAGAAGTCGAGTGGTAGGCCTTGTCCCTTCAGGGATGTTAGCGCCACGGAGTTAAGTTCTGAATGTCCTAGTTAGGTATCCACGCTACTGCGGTAATTTAAAATCTAAAAATGTAGCAAAGAAAGGTAATGTGAAGTACGCTATAACCTACTTACACAGCCCGTGGAGACTCTTAGATTGAAGCTCACAGATGTTTAAACATTCAGTATGAGACGACAGCCATTATTTTTTGGTTGCTCCTGGTACTCATTTCTGAGTTCAACTCAGACTACCAGAAGGACTAGAACATTAAAAATTCGGGACCATACCTATATCCTAAACCTATACCTAGACCAAACCAGTGTCCTTGAACAACACTACTATCCCGTACACAGAAGCAGTAAAAAAATCTAGGTATCTATCTCGATTCAAACATGAATTGGAATTCCCAAATCAAGCCTATAATATGTAAAAAGGCTTTCTCAATCTTGCATGCTCTAAAACGACTGAAAAATTTTCTTTCCACTAGAATAAAGCAAACTCTAATACAGACCCTAGTGATGCCTTATTTTGACTATTGCGACATCTTGTATGGAGATCTGAGTGTTGAATTGTCACAGAAACTTCAATATATGCACAATATTGTGTTCGTTTTATCTTTAATATTCGTTTCCACGATCATGTCTCAAAATATTTCAAACAATTGTCTTGGCTTCGATTGCTTAATAAATGTTTAATCCACACCCTGTGCTTATTATACCAAATTCTTAAGTTTTCCATACCTCTTTACTTGGCTCCCCGACAAGTAAGTTTCTATCCTCGTACCGTAATCATGGCCCGTTCTTGGAATTCCTTGTCACAATATGTCAGGGATAGTCGGAGTTTACACTCAAAATCTGCGCTTATTAAACAATTATTGCCATTGAACAGAAGTAGCTCTTTGTAGTCACTCCATCTCTCATTGTACATAGCATTACTTAATCTTCTTATAACTTATTTATAACTACCTAGGCCTATAACTTTATTTCACAAACTTAAAGTCACATTATAAATTAATTTGACATTTTCCTTGTTTCGCTCGTAACATTATTATTTTTTTCTTTGATAAAACTTATGCTTTTTATGAAACTTATGCTTATTACTTAATTATTATGATTAGCCTTATATTAGTCATTAATCCATTACTGTGTTATTAATGTAAATCTACATTGTTGATATTTTTGTAAACATGTCTGTGAAAAAGGCTCTAACGATTTTCTTTAAATTTTGCACATGGGTTGCTTATACCAAGAGCTAATACTTTTATTTGAAACTTTTTTCAAAAAAGATTCTCTGAAGGGTGGTTGTAGACTACCCACTGTTTGTAGATACTCTGTCTTGCCTGGTGAACATCTCAATACGCGGACATTCATGGCCTCTTATTCTACATAAGTACGTGAAGTGAGAAAGATGTATTGTTGGCCATGCTTACAGTAAAGAAATATCTGAGGGGAATATTCGATAAATTTAGGAAATTATTCTGAATGGCGGAAAGTTCAATAAACGTTTGCAGTCACTTGTTTATATATATATATATATATATATATATATATATATATATATATATATATATATATATATATATATAAAATATATATATAGCCTGCGTTTTTAGTCGCAAGGAGGGGCTATAAGGTATTTACAGCATAATTAGCGTAAACTTGTGTCTTGCGATTCTGTACAAGGATATGTGAATACTGCTAACTTTTATTTTGGCAGAGGAAGTTATGTGACTTTCACATCAGATTTTTTAAATTTTTCCTGTCAAATTTTCATAAATTTAAAATCATTTTATAATTCATGTTTCGGGCATTTTTAAGACATCTACTTCCGAACCCTATTTATAATGATGAAGTTGTGTTATATTTAGATGAAAATATTTCCTCGCCATGGTCAACTATTTATTTTCTAGTTCTGTAAGAGCTTTCTTTCGTCTTTTTTTTCTTTCTTCTTTCTTTAAAAGGTAATTTATTATTCACCCAACTTAAGAATTGCTGAAATGTTAAACAATTATTAGGAAACTGGGATAAGTAGGAACGAGACGCCTAGGCACGTTTTGAACTCTTTAGCTAAACAACAGCACTACAGAAAATCTGTGTTTTTTATTATTATTTGTTTTTGGCACTGTCAGATAAAAATAACTGTTTTAAATGGATACAAGCCTATACATCCACGAAAAATTATCAACTTTGTGTCAAAAATTGAAAAATTCTTTCATCACACAGTTCCCAAATAGTTAAAGCTGCTAAACCAGGCAAAGAGTTCCATTGCTACAAAATGCCTAAACAAAAATATAGAAAACGTGTATTAATAGAGCAATGGATTGCAGATTTCGCGTGTTTTACTTCAGTGTGAATGACAGTTAATATATTTGGTTTTATGTTGAACAGCTGTTCGTCACTTTCAAGATTCCATTTTAACGAATATATTTTATAATAGGGAAGTTATATAATCTTCAATGTAACTTTGATTTTCTGACAAAAAGACGTAGGGAGTTTGCGGGAGAAACATCACAGACAGTAAAGGCATACATCTGGGAAGATTTGTACAATTATGCTCACAAAATTAATTACCATGTGTTACAAGCCCCATGAAGCAGCAGTTTACTATCTATCAGAAAACCAAGTGACATGAGTAACATTTTAAGTAACTAGCTGAGACAAGACTCACTTTAAAAAAATATAACATGAAAAATTATACTTTAGTCTAAAATGTGTCATTTTTAAAAATAGAAAATAATATCCTCCTTATATCCCTCAATATTCTATACATCTTATTGTACCAATTATAAAATACTTAGAATCTATTTTATAAACAATAACATATTTTTACCCACAAAAACATCTGATCTAAACTAGTGGCAATGACGATTTTGCAAATAAACCATCAGAAGTAGGACCCGGCCATAGAAAAAAGTTCAAAGAAGATAAAAATTTTACTTACCATGAGTCAGGATAATATTATATCTCCAAACTTTGTTCTACAAATAAAAGTATTGAAATATAACTTAATATTTAAGTATTATTTCTTTTATCTACTACAAGGATTCAAACACTATTTACTGAATAAACTCCTTTAACATTCTTCCGCTATAAAACCCAAGAAAAATGAATTAAAATGATTAATTCATTTACATTATTTATTACAAATAAAATATATTATATTTTTTATTCGTTGCCTCTATTCTACTAACAAGTCGACTGTAGTATTATGTTGTCTCTGTACTATCATTAATCGTTGTCTTCTTACTTGCTATATTTGGAATTCTTAATTCGTTGTCTCTATTCTACTAAGAAATCGACCGTATTATTATGTTGTCTCTAAACTACCAATATTTGATGTTTGTGACACATTGACTTCTTTCTTGCTTTATTTGAATTTTTTTATTCGTTGTCTCTATTCTACTAAGAAATCGACCGTGGTATTATGTTGTCTCTGTGCTACCATTAATTGGTGTTTGTGACACATTGACTTCTTTCTTGCTATATTTTGATTTTTTTTATTCGTTGTCTCTATTCTACCAAGAAATCAACTGTAGAACTATGTTGTCTCTGTACTATCACTATTCATTGTCTTCTTTCTTCCTTTATTTAGATGTTTTATTCGTTGTCTCTATTCTACTAACAAATCGACTGTAGTACTATGTTGTCTCGGTACTACCACTATTCATTTCTTCTTTCTTCCTTTATTTAGATTTTTTTATTCGTTGTCTCTATTCTACTAACAAATCGACTGTAGTATTATGTTGTCTCTGTACTCCCATTAGTCATTGTCTTCTTACTTGCTTTATTTGGATTTTTTAATTCGTTGTCTCTATTCTACTAAGAAATCGACGGTAGTATTATGTTGTCTCTGTACTACCATTAATTGGTGTTTGGGACACATTGACTTCTTTCTTGCTTTATTTAGATTTTTTATTCGTTGTCTCTATTCTACTAAGAAATCGACCATAGTATTATGTTGACTCTGTACTACAATTAATTGGTGTTTCTGTCACATTGACTTCTTTCTTGCTTTAATTAGATTTTTTTTATTCGTTGTCTCTATTCTACTAATAAATCGACTGTAGTACTATGTTGTCTCTGTACTACCATTCGTCAGTGTCTTCTTACTTGCTTTGTTTGGATTTTTTTATTCGTTGTCTCTATTCTACTAACAAATCGACTGTAGTACTATGTTGTCTCGGTACTACCACTATTCATTTCTTCTTTCTTCCTTTATTTAGATTTTTTTATTCGTTGTCTCTATTCTACTAACAAATCGACTGTAGTATTATGTTGTCTCTGTACTACCATTAGCCATTGTCTTCTTACTTGCTTTATTTGGATTTTTTAATTCGATGTCTCTATTCTACTAACAAATCGACTGTAGTATTATGTTGTCTCTGTACTACCATTAGCCATTATCTTCTTACTTGCTTTATTTGGATTTTTTAATTCGTTGTCTCTATTCCACTAAGAAATCGACGGTAGTATTATGTTGTCTCTGTACTACCATTCGTCAGTGTCTTCTTACTTGCTTTATTTGGATTTTTTATTCGTTGTCTCTATTCTACTAACAAATCGACTGTAGTATTATGTTGTCTCTGTACTACCATTAGCCATTGTCTTCTTTCTTCCTTTATTTAGATGTTTTATTCGTTGTCTCTATTCTACTAACAAATCGACTGTAGTATTATGTTGTCTCTGTATTACCATTAGCCATTGTCTTCTTACTTGCTTTCTTTGGATTTTTTAATTCGTTGTCTCTATTCTACTAACAAATCGACTGTAGTACTATGTTGTCTCGGTACTACCACTATTCATTTCTTCTTTCTTCCTTTATTTAGATTTTTTTATTCGTTGTCTCTATTCTACTAACAAATCGACTGTAGTATTATGTTGTCTCTGTACTACCATTAGCCATTGTCTTCTTACTTGCTTTATTTGGATTTTTTAATTCGTTGTCTCTATTCTACTAACAAATCGACTGTAGTATTATGTTGTCTCTGTACTACCATTAGCCATTGTCTTCTTACTTGCTTTATTTGGATTTTTTTATTCGTTGTCTCTATTCTACTAACAAATCGACTGTAGTACTATGTTGTCTCGTTACTACCACTATTCATTACTTCTTTCTTCCTTTATTTAGATGTTTTATTCGTTGTCTCTATTCTACTAACAAATCGACTGTAGTATTATGTTGTCTCTGTACTACCATTCGTCAGTGTCTTCTTACTTGCTTTGTTTGGATTTTTTTATTCGTTGTCTCTATTCTACTAACAAATCGACTGTAGTACTATGTTGCCTCGGTACTACCACTATTCATTTCTTCTTTCTTCCTTTATTTAGATTTTTTATTCGTTGTCTCTATTCTACTAACAAATCGACTGTAGTATTATGTTGTCTCTGTACTACCATTAGCCATTGTCTTCTTACTTGCTTTATTTGGATTTTTTAATTCGTTGTCTCTATTCTACTAACAAATCGACTGTAGTATTATGTTGTCTCTGTACTACCATTAGCCATTATCTTCTTACTTGCTTTATTTGGATTTTTTAATTCGTTGTCTCTATTCTACTAACAAATCGACTGTAGTATTATGTTGTCTCTGTACTACCATTAGCCATTGTCTTCTTTCTTCCTTTATTTAGATGTTTTATTCGTTGTCTCTATTCTACTAACAAATCGACTGTAGTATTATGTTGTCTCTGTACTACCATTAGCCATTGTCTTCTTACTTGCTTTATTTGGATATTTAATTCGTTGTCTCTATTTCACTAAGAAATCGACGGTAGTATTATGTTGTCTCTGTACTACCATTCATCAGTGTCTTCTTACTTGCTTTATTTGGATTTTTTAATTTGTTGTCTCTATTCTACTAACAAATCGACTGTAGTATTATGTTGTCTCTGTACTACCATTCATCAGTGTCTTCTTACTTGCTTTATTTGGATTTTTTAATTCGTTGTCTCTATTCTACTAACAAATCGACTGTAGTATTATGTTGTCTCTGTACTACCATTAGCCATTGTCTTCTTACTTGCTTTATTTGGATTTTTTAATTCGTTGTCTCTATTCTACTAACAAATCGACTGTAGTATTATGTTGTCTCTGTACTACCACTATTCATTGTCTTCTTTCTTCCTTTATTTATATTATTTATTCGTTGTCTCTATTCTACTAACAAATCGACCGTAGTATTATGTTGTCTCTGTACTACCATTAATTGGTGTTAGTGACACATTGACTTCTTTCTTGCTTTATTTAAATTTGTTATTCGTTGTCTCTATTCGACTAACAAATCTACTGCAGTATTATGTTGTCTCTGTACTACCATTCGTCAGTGTCTTCTTACTTGCTTTATTTGGATTTTTTTATTCGTTGTCTCTATTCTACTATGAAATCGACGGTAGTGGTACGCCGTCTGTCCATGTGTACTTCCATCAGTCGATGTCTTTGATGCGTTGTCTTCTTTTCCTTGTCTCCTCGTCTTTCGTTCCTTCTTATTTTCTTCATACTGTAATTAGTTTATATTAAATATTCAACTCACCTAGGCTAACATTATACTGGCCATAAACATTAAATTGGAATGGAGTCCAAACTTTATTATTAATAAATACCATGACCCACACAATCATACACTCTTTGGAAATTACCTGCTGAATAAATATTAAATAGCAATGAAACACTTATCATATATTCTTTTAATCCTAGCTGATTTGCAATATAGCCTAAATTTTGTACATTGTACATGCTGAAATACTTAAAGTCATGAGCTGATTGCTACATAACACAATTGTTAAACCTAAGGGCATACGATCGTGGCCAAAATTTCTGTCCCAAGATTTTGCTTCTGTGAAGTGTTTCAGGGAAATCCAATTCACGCAGAAGGTTATTCATTTCAGGGTAACTATTAATACTTCTGAGTAGTTAAAGGCTCTTCGGTGGGAGAATAATACACGTTATTTTCTTTCAGTGTCATCACTATTCTCTGCATTTCTAATCTCATCTTCAGATACAGCCAACCCTTTAAAACTAGAACTCTAAGCTCAACAGAATGCACAGTTCCAATTGCTGAAAGATTTTGAGATACTGTGTCTGTTTTTCTTTCCTAAAATTTTTTGTATTTGGGAGACAAAAATAATAATAACTCTTATGATCCTTTGTTTCTCGCTAGGTCATGGGAATTCTGATAGTTAAACCCTTGTGTGGTAAAGTCTTCACAGAGAATGTAATACTATGACTTTTTCGAATAAGGGTGATGTATCCATATGTGCAGCAGAAAGTCTCTGGGTTAATTGTAAAGTGGCGTCTCCTTGTAGCCATGATCAGACAAAAATTGATCAAAATAAAAACGAAAACACTTTTCTCATATCTGTACAATAATACCTTATTACATGTCAAACACATACACATAAATGACTGGAAAAAATCGCCGCATTCATAACGTTGACGGGCGGCTCGCTTTGTTCTCATATTACATTGCTTGTTGTTACTGTAAAAAGTTTTCTCAAAAGAAACCGCTGACTGAATTCTTGTTGCCAATTCTCTCATTGCTCAATGTCATTGCCACGTAAGTCTTTTGCTGCATCTACATCTTCCCGCTCTGTTTACTAACACTGTGCAGTATGGCAACTACTCCAAGCGGCGGCGACTTCTTGGATGTTAACTGTCAACGAATTGAGTGCGGCGATAATACCTACGTTTTAATTGCATGAAAACTAAAGCATTGAGAAAAAAGTTTTCAGATTTGAAATCAGCACGTCAGAATGATTACGAATCACTGAAAAAAATCATGTAACTAAGATTAAGGAAAAAAATTGGCCAGTGTAATAGGCTACACATTAGTTGCATTTTCAATGATATCACAAGTTTTGATTGTTGGGCTATATACTTCATCTTTTTAGTTTATTCAATTCATTCTTTTTCTTTATAAAACTATATAAATTTTCAGTCTAATAGATGAATAATTAAGCGTGCATCTACTCGTGGTCAGGTAAATGGAAAACTGAGTTTTCATATTGTACCTAGTTACATTAACAATTTCGGAAATGAATCCATCCATTTAGTTTTACGTTTTACGTTTTCAGTTACCGTTAAACATGCAAAGAAACAATAGAATTACATTATAGATCATTTCAGAATGGTTTTTATAAGCTATCCACCTCGGACACAATAATCAAGAGACAATTATTATAATGATAAATATCTTAACATTATGTATCGAAAGAGAACGAAATATAAACTATTGTAAAACCAGGGCGTGACGAGACGGTAGAGAAAGATATTTCACACATTTAATGTTATGGTAATTCCAGAATTTTCTCCCATACCCCTCCTTGTTGTGTTTAAAAGAAAAGAAGATTTTTGATATAACTTACATGTTCCAGAATCGGAATGGTGCAATGTTAATTCAGTGTGCTATAGTTCGCCAGCACATTCGTGTACTCAAGAGCTTCCAGTTCCCAATAATGTTTATTAGTTGTGTATTTATATCGGTAGATCCTTGCTGACTGCTTGCTGTAAAGAATCTTTCCAATCTTCATCAAATCTCACATAATATGTTATTAAAATTTAAAATATTACGAGTTTTTCGCATAGCCTTCAAAAGTTTTGTATGTTATTTGCTCAGCAACGAGTAATACCTGTTGATCTCACCAGAAAATTAAATGTATTTTGTTTCTATAGCAACACACACGGATTATTTTTCTCAAATTGTTAAATGGCGTAGAGCTTATCCTATATCCTATATCTCTTTATATCCTCAGAGAGTCGGGGCCTTAAGGTCTCCAAGTGAAGGCTACTGCTACGTATGTGAATTTTGTTACGCTTATTTTCCGAGAGAGGGCAGAGGGACATCACCTCCCAACTCCCTCCGGAAACTAAGGTATTACTTGGACGTGAAATGGGCCGAGATATTTAGTCCAGAGGCTCTAATTTAGACTTGGAGTTTTTCTTCGTGTCGTAAATCTATGACACGGGCCTCCAGCTTAAAGTCCCTACCTGAAAACTCCGTGCCCAGGATTTTTAGGCCCTGAAAAAATCATCGACTGAGGCCTGGTTTGATCCCACGACCTTCGGATCTAGAAAAGGGCATGCTACCTCTACTCTTCCGCTGCCAACAAACTGGTTGAAAATCCAAAGTTCCGTTCCATCACGCCTTACGTCATCGCTCCACGTTCCTCTGAATGGGAAAACACATACGATAATTAAAGCGTTTAATTTTATAAGGGTCTAACTGCCAAAATCATAATTTTTCGGCTGATCACAATAAATAAATATATGTTCCCAGTCCAATATATTTCAGAAGGAACCTGAAGGATCATTGCCGCGCTTACCTGAACCCACCGTTTAACCCTATTCTGTGCTAACTCCATCCAATCACCTCTTGCAAATCCTACTTCCCTTAAATCTGTCCTAACATTGTCCTCCCACCTACGTCTAGGTCTTCCAAGTGGTCTTTTCCCTTCGGGATTCCCTGTCAATATCTCGTTTGTCGACAGATATTAAAATTCGCATTTCGTTAGTTTTAAGAGAGTATAATAAAATATTCACGCATAGGTCTATATACTGCAATACGAATAATAATTGCAAAGGTTCAACACTATTTAGCAGAATATAACGGGTTTTTGGTGACCAGCTACAATTTAATGCAAAGATATGAATATGTCGGAGCCTTTGGAAACGAGGGAAACTCTTGCACACAGAAGCCATCTTCACAGGCGAGGAGTGGACTGATGGGGCGTCCGTGAATGACCCCCCCTCATTTTTAGATTATTCTTTACGGCGGAAAGTTCAATAAATGTCTGCAGTCACTAGTTCTCTTTTTATTAATTTTGTTATATAGCCTGCGCTTTTAGTCGCATCATTGAAAGAAGAGGTATTTCTAGGATAATTAGCGTAAAATTGTGTCTTGCGATTCTTTAAAAGGATATGTGATTACTGCTAACTTTTATTTGGGCAGAGGAAGTTATGTGATTTTCACATCAGATTTTTTAACCTGGTTGAGTGGAAGAGAAGGCCTTATGACCTTAACTCTGCCAGGCAAAATAAATCATTTACTACTAGGCCTACTACCATAATATTTTTGCAGCACTGCAGCTACTGTAGCATGGTTTGCCCCATTTTCGAAAGTACTCGATATATTACCTAGGGAAAATACTTAGTACACATGGGGACAAAATAATCGAAAATAAAAAATAAAAAAAAGGCATATATGGTAATAGGCTACAATGCGAGAGGAAAGAAGTTCCATAGGCCTACTTGAGTGTTCCGAGTCTATGCAGTAAGAACAGAAGTTATTTTGACAAGAGCTCTGCTCATTCCTTAAGCACATTCCTTTTGCACTGTGTAATTCTTCTGATTTGGTAACTTTATAATTATAAAATAATTATATTTCATGGATTTTTTTTTTTTTAATTTCAGATATGGGACAATTCGGACTGAGCGCGACGAACAGCCACTGGGGTTATGGAGCAGCGACGCCATATTCCTCTTATCTGGGGCCCGCGGGGGCGCTGGGAAGCTGTGCGGCGGCTGGGGGCGGGTTTAACGCCCCTGCACTCGGCTTCTCAACAGCCGCCGCCACTGCTGCAAGTGACCTGAACGGCGGGCAAGGCGCTACCGCTCACGATACCTTTGGTGCTGCCAGCGCCGTTTCCTCCCGTAAGTATATTATATGTTTATTCTATTTCGTTTTTGCATTTTTCTTCACAGTAGTTTAAAGGATTTTGTTTACATTTTGTATAAGACCATTGCCCATGCAAAGACCTAATTATTTTATTTTATTTTATTTTTTCATATAACCAATCTGAATTTTAGTTTTATGCTAGTGACATCTTCCAAAGGTCTTTCTCGAGAACAATACTGCTTGACGCGAAAAAGTTTTACTTCAAACTGAGCACCGTTTTGACAAAACTCAACATGTGCCAAAACATAAATTGTTCAGGAGAAGGTTGCTTTAGTTTTTCTTAACATATAGAAGATAGAATCATTGCATATTGAGGCTTCAAAATGAATTGGTTATGTTGACTTTTCTTATATTCTTTTTTCACCATCTCAAAGATCTCATTTCAAAGCGCCTAAAACCATTAAAAACGAATTTGGAAAAAAATGGAGATGTTGAGTTTTGTGAAAACGGTCCTCCATTGTGTGTATCTAAATTTGAACCCTTTGCTCTGATGCATTTGGACTCCGCCAGATAGATGGCGATAGTGTGGCCCATTGTCGAGTTATGCACCACTTGATCGGGCCACCATAGAAGTGTAAGTTATGAAAATATGAGTGTGTGTAGAGGTGTTTGTATACTGCAGTGTGGGCTATGTGAATTATAGTGAGATGAAGAAGGGTAGCACAGAAACTCGGTGGCGTATTAAGCTGCGTCTCCATTGATATACATTCAACACCAACATGTTGCAGTTAATATATGTTAAATGTTTATCATCAACTTGTTGATGTATAAAAGTCAAGTGGTTTGCCAATTAACAACTGTCTCCTCTACAATGTTATAGGTTAACATGTGTTGGCGCGGTTACGAACAGAAATTAATAACATTCAAAAAGAAAACGTCTCTGAAGAGGGCAGCCAACATTATAAAAGGATAGTGGTTTTATATACTCGTTATTATCTTCTTGTTAACTGTCTATGACTTTCTTAATACTAATTTTGTACAGATCTCTTGATCTTTTCAAAATAACTATTATATTTTTCAACGATGGAGTATGCCATAAAAAATAATTTTAAAAGTAGATGCAATACTATTGAGAACACTGATATACCAAATACTCACATAATACAAAATGGATGCCGGGAATATTGAGGAAGCTGTCGACTGCTTTTTGTTCACCCGGAAATTCCCGAACCAAAGCCGATTAAGCTGGCCATCGCTTTTCGTTTCCCGGAAATTCCCGAAAATTCCCGAAACAAAGCCGATATTGACCGAATAGTCAATTGACCTGACATGTTGTCCATTTTGTCCGGAAAACAAATTAACATCTGAAAATGTTAAGTGCAACACGCTGGGTTTGCATGTCAAGTCAATTGGAACGCGAAATTGCAATATACATGTCAATATCAACATGTTAAGGGGTTAATATGTTAATATGTTAACATGTTAATATTGACATGTTGGTGTTAAATGTATATCAATGGAGACGCAGCTTTATTCTACTCTTCTTGTCGCAAGACACCAAGGAATCACCAGAGTTAGCGTTCCAATCCGACGAATTACTATCAACAGTGACATATGCCTCCACGTCTTACCCTCTACAGAAAGGTTTGAGATTGAGCCCAGGTATATTTGGTGCACATACTAGTGATTAAAATCTGTACGCCACCAACTTTCCTAGATCCAGCCCTCGGGATCAGATTAAATAATCCGCCCCTTTCGGGAATTGAACCCAGGCTACCACGGTGGCAGCCTGACACTTCAAATTTTCCCTTGAGAATAATTATATTGATAGTTCTAAGGAATTCATGCATACAGTATGCTTAATAAAATTGACTAAAGCACTTTTATGATCAAATGTAACGTGATATGACTGGGCTAAGTTAAGAGAATTTTATCATATTATCTGTCTTTCTTTATGGTAATGCAGATTTTTTTTGGAAGACTTATGTATCGACTATACTCTTTTGCAATTTGAATGTTTATCCTTCACCTCTCTGAGATTTTAAACCATTTTAGATTTGGGCTGTTGCCCTAAGGTATGCTGGATATCAAACCAATATCAGGTGAAAATATCATAAACTACTTCTGTTTCAGTAAGATTCTATAATTGTATTCCAACTATTAAAAATCAACCCTTATGTAATAATTTACATACTAACACTTAAATCAAGTGGGATAGTTAGCTATAGAATACATGCACCTTTAACTGGCATAGGTGTATAATGATATCTTAAGCATGCCTATTTACAACATGTCTGCTCAGAATAGTTCCCAAGCCTCGCTACAAGTATCGAATCCCCGTGAACAACAATAGACAACAGTCTTACATTATTACGGAACACAATGGTCGGCCCAATGCCGCCCAACTTTCAGAGCACATCCCTCCTTTTCCCTTCAACCCCTTGTTCTAAACTGTGGGCGTAGCGTAATGAGTTTTGTTTGTGTTCCTCCTCTAGTAATTTCCATCTCTCTTTGCTATTTTCAATGCCTTTTCACCCTCCACAAGGGGAAATCGTCAGGTAAGACATACATCTAATCTACTTCCTTTTCACTTCCCAGGCGTTGCAAATAACGTTTCATTTAACTAGTGTCTTCTACTTTCGTACACAAATGGAGTCTGAAATGTGGTTAAATTGTTTTTCAGTTAATTTAAAAAGGGCTTCCTTCATGAAGTTTACAGTTCCTTCTCTTCTGTCACTTATCCTTTCGAAACTGCAGAAGTGTAATAGTATAGTCCGTTCACCGGTATTTGGTCTTTCTGGTTTGGTGAAATCTCATCGTCACACATAAGCTTTGCTGCAAAATACGGTTCTTAGTCTTCATTGCAAATGCCTCTATTCAGACTGTCGTGTGCCGTCTGCTTCCAGACCTGTTTTCTGACTCTGGCATGCGACAGTCTGATATAGGATGCTGCTCTGTCATCTGAGAACTGGTTTTTTAAAGCAAGCTTTTGTGTTACCATAAGGTTTCACCAAACCTAAAGGTCCAAACGTCAATGAATGGACTATAAGTTACTTTATTTACTGAACTGATGCTCGAAAGACTTTATTTAATCATTTAATAACGCACTTCATATCGTTCAACTGTTTACAGTAATAGCATTGATGAATTTCATTTCCATAGCAGTAGAGCGAATATTTTTTTATAATTTTTTTTATTTATTCCATGTCTTGCTTACGGTTTTAATATTTAATATATATTTTGTATACAAAATGCAACCCCTAAAGAGCAAAGCTCATGCGAGGGGATACATACATACATTGGTTCAAAGGAAAAAAATTATAATACATAAGTTACTACAATTATCTTAAGGCTATAATAAATTCACTAGTGACAAAACATACTACAAACCACAAAAAGCTTGAAATATACTAATCAATTTTGAAATATGCATTTTTTTGTACGACTTCACTGAAATATATTATAACTATCCTACTGACTAAAGTACACATCTAAAAAATATGATAATGCTTTTGGTTTAAAATTTCTAATGGAACACGACACACTTTCAGGTAACATGTTATACAATTTTATAGCATGAGGTAATATTCCGTTTAAGCCATACGTAGTGGATTCGCTATGAGTTACAAAGCTTGGAACCAAACTTCCAACTCACCCGGTCGGAAGACCGAGAAACAATAATATAAATAAAATTCTACCTCACTAATTTGTAAAAAAAGGAAATTTAATTTCAAGGTGTCGACCATTATTAGTTCCCTATCACTATCTTAGATATATAGGTAGAGGAAGCCTTGTGTTCGAACCTGAAATTAATTGCCATTCAGTTTCATCATTTATCGTTTTGAGGTCCTCTGAGGTGTCAAAAACACTTTTTTCGAAAGCATTTGTGTATGCGTGTCTGTGCTTTATTGTGTGTATTTGTGACCCTCAGTGTACAGCATAGGGTAGAGGATTCAGATCTGCTTGAAGTTTTATAATTTGGGTTAGCATTCTTCTGGGGATTTGATAAAAAGTACGAGGGCGTATTACGTTTACTCTAAATAATACTGTATAACAAATAAAATTTCTCGAAAACTACTTTTAAGGTTTTGTTTAAATTGTGTACACCAGCTTCCAACATTGAGACTTACATGTTTTATTTCACACTTTTTCATTAAAAATGTCTCTGAAGGGTAGCTGCCATGCTTTGTGCAAAGTACACTAGAGAACAATACATCTTTTCTGCAATGTGGTCTCTCATTCCCTATCAGAATGCGAATAAAAAAATACATTGTCCGTGCTTGGGTAGGGAAAGTTTTGTTTATCATATCAACTACTTTCGCGGCTCTATTTATTTGTCTTCGTGTTCTGATTTCGGTTTGTTTTGTTTCCAGTTCTCCCTGATACAACCGCTGGCACTGGAACAGGGGTGCCAGGCACAGATTTAGACCAGCATCTGGGAGCGCTTGTAACTCCGCACAATAGTCACCATCAAACCGCTGCTACTAACAACACCCATCATGGTACCAACAATAATCACAACCATCACCAAGAACGAGGTGGTTCATCCGGGTCATCGAACGCGACATCGGGTGGTGGATTACTAGTACCCAGGTACCCTGGGGTAGGTTCTTCTGCTGTTACAGTCTCAACTACAGACTTCGGGCTTGGTGGCCCTCGGTCACTGTCAGACTCCTCAGCGGGAGAAAGTCCAGTGGGAAGTGAAGAGATTCTTCCAACAGTGGGTGTCGGTGGTAATTCTCTGGTTGGACATCATCTGGGTGCAGGAGGTGGTAGTGCAGGTATGGGGAGTGTGACGGGGACAAATGGGACAAGCTTTTCCTCCCTCATGACTGGACATCATCACAATCAGCAAGGTTATGGAACTGGTTCTACAAACGCAGCAGCCGCCGGTCTTTATCTCAGCACGCCAGTTCTGCCTGCTTCATTATTGTATTCGCAACTGTACAGCGCTGCCAGTAGTCATCAGAACCATCAGTTTCATCACTTGCATCACCATCACCATCATCACGCAGCAACGGCAAGTCAAGACCTAATGGACCATACAAATTCAGCGGCCACGGGCCAAAGGTCATCAGTCCAAGTGAGTGAACTCTTGCTTGGAGGTGGAGGTCCCACTACAGGATCCTGTGTGGCAGCTGTCACATCGTCAGCGGGAACTGTGGTACCTGGACCAAGAGGGACCTCCGGATTGTCCGATGATGAGCAACAGACGGCTCAGCAGGTAGTAGTGGGTGGCCAGCAGCAACAGAGGTCTCACTCGACGGCAGATAGCACAGCTGTATGGCGACCTTACTGACTCGGCCAAGAGGATTAGCCAGAGGTCTCCTCATCTCTGTTCGCAGAGGACGAATTGTTTTAACAACGTTAGTATACAGTAGTATACGTGTATACTCCTCTAGTCACAGTGGTGTTGACAAACTCTATACGAACTGTGAGATAATTCACTGTGTGTTATATTATATAGGTCCCGTCCGAATAATTTTAAAGTGTTACGAATTCACATAAAAACAACAAACGTTGATATAAAGTTGGTTCAAATAAAGTCAGAAACATCTTTTTGGATTTATCGGGACCTTAACTACCGTCGAACGTAAACAAAAGTTTATAATTTTGAGTGGAACTTAGAAGGAAATATGTGTTGTCTAAATGAATAATATCGGTGTAATAAAAACAAAATATTAAATCAAGAAATCGAAAATTATGTTCAATATGGTTCATTCAAAATGGACAGGAAGCTTCAGAGTGGACATTGTCTGAAAGACACATACTATTCAGTCTAGTATATAACCTCCCATGAAGTTAATACGATTACTGGATCAAAACTGTTGTAGAATAATCTCCAGGTTCGGGATGAATTAAGTGCAAACGCCGTATGTGAATGGACCCACAATTAGAGGAGATGATTGTTTTCAGGATAATTCGACTGGCATTGCGAATTCGGAAAGGAAGATAGCATTCAATGTCAGAATGCAAAACAGATTCGAGAGTCAGTGTGGTGATTCTTATAAACATGTATGAAATATGGCTTCCAAACACGATTCAACTATTAATAAGCATAATGTCAAACCTCAATTCTAGTAGGCGTTTGAAACCTACTGCAAGTTTATGAAAATCTTTGACAAACTTTACTTACGGAAATTCTAGAAGTAGTTGAACCTGAATGTACAATGGCATTTGATTATGATTCTCAAATTACCTTCATGGATTATATTCGGTATGGGGAAGAAGATCTTTCACTGGTTAGTACTTCACATTTATTAGTAAATTATCACCTGGAGAAATACAACAAACTTATCTAATTACCAATTACTGATATTATATTTACTTATTAGAGCTGGGTGAAGTAACTGGATAACGGCTAACTGATCAGATAATTACTTGCAGATGAAATAAAACTGTTAACTATTATTTGGTCATTATTAATTCATAGTTATTGGATCTTTATGTCAATTAACTATAGATAGGTATTTATTTACAACTAATTCTCACACTTGGAGTCTAAGCACTTACAGAATGCTTCTTTGTGTTTGTGATATCCTCCATATGGACAATATTAGAAGCAATCATATGCTTATCCATTCACTCCAAAACGTAACGAAATATTTTCAGCAAACTTCCTGCATTGAAACCTCAGGCTGTATTCGCCATCAACTAAACTATATTTTATCATTATTATAACTACAAGTAATTGGATTATTGGTAAAAATGACGTCATTAGCCAGAAATTCGGTTAAGTGTTCTCCTGTTACTTGGATGAAAGATAACGGTTATTTAAACAATTTATTTGTTCACTTAACCAATTAACTTTTATTTGAATAACCCCAGCTCTATTTTCTAGTCATATATGTGCAATTTAAACGTGTTCCTTAGTTATGTCTTATTTATTTATTCCCATCCAGTTGGATAAATTTGTGACAAACATACTTGAGGCTTAAATACTGCAAGAACGCTCACGTATGTTTAGTTGTGTTTTCACAAACTTTAAGTAGGTTGAAAAGAGCCCTCCAGAATGTGACATTATATTTGAATAGGGTGACAGCGGGTTACCTTATTGGTGCCAAAATAAGTTTACTAACCCCGATGGCAGTTATACGTAAAATTCTATTCGAAAGAGAGAATATTGTCTACCCTAGTCATATTATTGTAAACTTAGCGAATCGACCAAGACATTTTTTCAAACAAATCAAACACGTTCCCTTCCCATAATGCTTTACCAATTTTACGTTTGAAAGTGATATCTAAGTAAAGCATATTTCTTTACGTTAGTTTGTTGAAAGTTAATTTATTCTAGGTCTATAAGTGACTTGGTATGTATGGTTTCATTCTTGTTTCGGAATGGAATATAAGTTATCCTGTATCTTGAAGGTATATTTTTTACAGATTTTCGTAAAATGCTATAAGTAAATCTTTCTATTATGCTGAATGAAATCTACTTGTTAGGTAAGAGGCTTTAAAAAATCGGAGTCAGTTTTAATCCTCGCATTACCATGCTCAACCAAAAACATAGGCCTATAATTTGGGGTCCATTTTGTAGCTAGGCATTATTTTTTTCAAACAACAAAAATAATGGAAACACTTCAATATGGACAATATTAGATTTTTTAGGTCTACACACATGTACGAAGGTCCATTGATATTTTTAAAATAAATAAGTTAATCGTTCATATAAAAGTTTTAATTCACTGTACACTTTATTCACTTTATAGGACGATATTCTTTGAACAGGGAATTTTTTAAGCACATTGTAGGCATGTTTGGCAAACGAAGTCAGTTTTTTAAAAACAACCTCGAGCATATGTAACTGAATGGTTTCGTATGGCCATACTGCAATGGATCCATTATGGATTTACTGCAAATATTTCCAATTTGGTTATAATGTTTAAAAAACTATACATATATATATATATATATACATTTTATTTGCCATTGGATTAAGGCATAAGTACATTAAATTACATTTCATTTGGAACACATTGTATGGAGAAAGTCATGTGAAAATAACGATAAGGGCACAACTTGGACCTCAACGACGATGCGAAGCTTAATTAAAATTAGTCTCAACCGGATGTGAAATATTTCAGGTAATACCACAGTATTCAGAAAGTGTTACTTCAAAATTGTACGAGATGTTTTTAAAATACAAAGTCTTGTTTCTTTTTGGCTGAGTTGTGTCTACTTCTGGACTAAGTATGCTAAGATGAGAGTAATACAGGAGTATAAGGAAGAACTGCCGATGTGTTAACATTTGTCGTGTAAAACTTTGTTTATTGAATTGATTCCTTTTCAACTTCATGACTCAACTTCTAAATTACCCATTTTAATACTGTTTTTTTAAGTCGTTCTTAACTATACGTAGCTCTAATATATTTTCAAACCATACAACCAACCAAAACACCAACGGCAAAGTTATTTATTGTATAAGCTAGTTTCGAAGAAGATATTCTTCAACTGCTTCCACATGATATACTTTGTAGCCATACAACCAATTCGCTTATAGTTGTTAGTGTTGCTAATTTATTTTCCCCTTCCAGACCTCTTCTCAAACCGCATGCATTGGAGCTCGTTGTATATGATGTCCGAAGTTTTCAATTTTTAGAACTATTAATTAATTATTATTAATTTTTACACAGTTGTTTTTCAATATCCATAGTCCTTCATTAAATTTGTACCTTTCAAGTTAACTCTGTATAATATTTTTGTCAGTTTTCTTGGAGATGTAAGCCTGCAAAAATTGAAGTGGATTGTTAATATTAGGTTAAGTTTGTGCTTGATGCTCTTCATTGGAGATTTTTAAGGTTGAAAGGTTATATTTTGTTATTCATAGAGTGATATCTACAAATTTAAACCACTGTACAACTTGTTTAGAACGGATTGTTAATGAATACTTATCTTATGTCTGTTTTTTCTGTTCTATTACTTAGGTCATGATTATTTTAAGATATTAGTTTATTGATTAAATATAGTAGGTCTACTATAATATGGTTACTTTTAATGGAGTTCCATCACACTACAGTGCACCTAGCATCATATTCTGCTATTGTGTTTTCATTTACGCGGGGAAAAACATTCCGGAAGATTGTGTTTGCGCCAACCGATGTTCATAAGGACTACGAAGAGCGCCAATGTTATCATAGCCTAACCGCCGACGTCACCATGATGTGACTTCCAACGAAACATGACACTAGTGCCAAATGAAGTATCCCACGAATTACTGCAATTGCTGCTTTCAAGGATTAAAGATTTTTGGACGTACGATATTAATTTATATCGGATAGTTGGAAATCGGTAGTTGGAAAAACAATAGTACTTAATAAACGGCAGCACTTGAACGTATGTCAATAAGATAATGTTACGTCACACGTAAGAAGCGTTTTATATTATGGTTGAACAAAAAGTCTATTTGATATTTCATCAAGATATTTAGAGAAAAATCATTGTGTCCAAAGCAATATGCTAAAGTACCTGGAAGTGTCGTTTGAAGATTACATTAAGAGGAGGACATACGTTTTCGTTGAAATTCATAAGTGAGAAATTGGTGAATTTCATTATTTTTTCCTCAACAATGAATTGCTCTACAACCTTGCAATCTGACATACTCTTTATTGATTACTTTTGCAATTGCACACTATTTTCAAAATTAATCAACTATTACAGTTATGGCTAATTATCGTTAAAGAAATGGCAGCCACGTTTGTGCACTAAAATGCTGTATCCGTGATAACTCCCACAAATAGCAATATTTTTAGTGTGTCTTTTTTCTATCTACTTGAAAACATCATATGAAGATCATCATCTACAACCTTCGGAATATCTACACCTACAGTATAACTATTTTTAAAATATTTTTTTAAAATTTCCTTTTCATTGAATTATATATATTTTTTAAAATGAACTATTAATGTTAAATTAATGATTATAAATAGTGGTGTACATATGAGATTAACAAATACACAGAAAAATAATCACTCAGAAATATTGACATTTATGGAATTTATCATGGAAACGGCATTTCAGTAAACGAAACGGGGCTGCCATTTTGTAACGATAATTACCCGTAACTGTAACAGTTTGATTAATTTTGAAAATATTATAAATTGTAGAAGGAGTAAATAAAAATCATGTCAGATTGAAAGATTGTACAGCAATTCATTACTAAGAAAAAAAATAATGAAGTTCTCCTATTTCTCACCTATGAATTTCACCGAAATCTGTATGTCCCCCTTAAAAAATTACAAATTTTTCTCTACTTATGGATGTAATTGATAATATAGAAAGTACCCTACGCCAGTTTCATTTATTAATTAAAATAATCGACAATAGTCCTAATAGTAGAAATTTTTACACGAGCAAATGATAGGCCTACTCTGCAATGTGATGGACTTCAAGCATAATTTCACTGTTTACGCGAGGGTTTGTGTTTACCTGTTTTTGTTAAACTTCGCAATTTCTTTGTGCAATACGGTAGTTAATAGTAATGAGTGCAATCCACAGAAGATAACGTACAAGGTACATTATCCATATCTTCTTAACCTCAATTCGTTGTAATTATTTGTTCATCTTGTTGCAACCCACAGGGCAAAATACAAAATAAAAGCTGTTAAAAATAATACTTGGTCGTACCTATATAGCGATGGAATTTGAAGTGATAAGTGTATTTTTCAACTAGAATGCTATTGGTTATATTCAATGTCATAGCTACAAGAACGCTTATTCATTTAGGCGTAGGCTACTAAAGTTGAAAACCACTTATCATTTACAATTTCAAATCCTCTTACCCATATTTAGAAGATAGGCCTATTGTGCCGTTTTCCCCTTATTCACTCTGTGTATTTGATTTCAGCTTGTAATACTGTATTTTGCTTCAGCGGAAGATACATGCATCAATATGGTTTATTACAGATGTGAAAACGATTTAGTAGAAATTAAGGCTCAAACCATTAAATACGGTACTTTAATCAAAGGCCTATCTCAAGCTTTACTTTAGATAATCATATCCTTTCATACGAGTATTATGTTTCCTTACAATCTCTGCCAAACACTTAATTTACACTGTGGTGTTCGTAAAATATTCGAAAAATGTTTTATTGTATAATTTGAATTTTTTGGAATTGCTGAAAGAACAACACTGTAATAAATTTTAATGTAAATTTTACAGTCCACTGAAGTCTAGTGGCAATAAATATTACTTTAAATAATGCTATTAAAGAAGGCTTTAACATTTAGTATCCTACGTGTTCTTCTTGCTGATAGAACTCAATAGGTTTAATGGTAAGTGTAATAGTATGTATCTGTAATGTACCGCATGATCTGTTTTCTGTTTTCAGGCATTTGAATATCTGGAATTAAGGACAAACGCCTGGGTGGAATTTTCCAATATCGATGCATGAACCTAGCGTTCCCTTCATAGTTGAATGCATGTTGCATGTGAAAACAAGGTAGGCTTACAAACTTACACACGTAGTTATTTATGTGTATTGCTCCTGCATCCACGATAGATGTTGCAGATAGTATAAATGTTTCTTGTTAGCCTCAAATAGACTGTATTCCGGAAAGAGTTTATAGGCCTATAGACCTGAAAACTTCAGCACAAGTTGCTGATCTTGGCAAATACAGAGTGAATCAAAAGTGCACCGACAAATTTCTAAGAGTAATTGAATAGTATTAGATGGGAAACTCCAAACCGTAAACCTTTATTTGCCGAGTCACAGACTATTAAAGGTCCCGGGCACGAATATGTGCTTTAGACATACGAAGGTAAAATAGGCACTTTTAAAGGCAGGTGATATTAATTAAAAGGAGAAAATTATGCCACGGCATATAATGATAAATACGAATATTTTAATAATGAGAATTGTGTCTTATTATGCCACTAATTATAAAATTACAATAGCCCAGAATTGCCAACTATGATTTCAGTCACATGAAAGATACTCTTTTATATAATTATTTGCATATGATTACAGACTCAGATCGATAAAATTGAGAATGATAAAATTCATTACACCTTTTTAAACGTTTAATTTCTCACGGTAATCACAAAAAATAATCATTTGATGGCTGAAAAGCGCTGCGCACTCCATTCCGTATGTTGACAGCCATGCATCAGAAAATCAATTACCTCTGTGCAAGTGCAGAGCATCTGAGAATCTTCCAAATTGGCTGCACGGTACGCCATAAAATTATTATTTCGAAAATATTAACGGCTGTCTAATAAATAATCGGGTTCGATCCCCGATGAGGTCGTTGGAGTTTTTCAATTGGCCTAATCCTTCTGGTGGCACTATGGCCCTGGGGTCGACTCAGCCTCTAACAGAAATGAGTACCAGGAGCAATCCTGGGGGTAAAGGCGGCCGGTGCGTAAGGCTGACAACCTTACCACCATCATGTGCCGATGTCTAAAAATCTGGGAGCCTCAACCTCCTGGAACCCTCTGGGCCTCCATGGCCTGTAATAGGGAACACTTTACTAATAAATAATGTATAATGCATAGGATAGGGTAAGATGACTTATTTTGATTGTTGAAATGTGATTCGAACAGTTGCATCAGAAGTGGATCTTGTGGCGCACGTTGTTGCTGCAGCCCATAAGTTGAAGGAAATTCCTGATGTACTTGAGATGGTCAGGCAGTAGGTGTAGAGCCTATATGGTAGTAAGAGGATCACATTTCGAGCAAACTCTGCGGTGAATTGTTGCTTACTGTGCTGTGATTTCTGTAATGCAAGTGAGCTTTTACTATAGCCTACTGTAAATATAGAACTACATCATTGTGCGAATAAATGCCATTAAACTTGCATAAAACCTGTATTTTTCAGGTTCACCCCTCATCAAGGATCCTTATCACTCTGTAACTCAGCAAATGAAGGTTTTCAACAAGGAGTTATCGATCTTTAATTGTCCTATATTACACCTAGAAATTTGTCGGATGTTTAAGGTTCACTTTGTATGTTGGTAATAATTGCAGAAAATTATTGTAACAAATGTTTTAATTTATAAAAGTAATTTTTTTATATTTTAAGAGTGACGTAGGCAAGATTTTTCACTGTAAGCTATTCACGCAGAAAAAGTATCGCAATGTGGTTAATTAATTTCTTCATCTTGTTTCTCGTATTGTAAGCACTCATTCAGCATCACCGTATTATTAAAATAATTGTGCTATTGTTAAAACAGCGAAAGGAGACACCACGCAGCTATGAGTTATCGCGTTTTTATCAGCTAACGCTGCAATACGTTTTTCTAATTATCTATTCTTAACGTTGAGACAAGTCAAGATCTTACATGTCAGTTAAGTTATTTTATATTTTAAAAAAACATGGTTGACTAATACATATTTTTATTTAATTTTAAGACCCTGTTAGTGACAGTAGACTAAAGGAATAGATGTAAGTATTTTATGAAGTGGCTGAGCTGCTAGAATCGTTTCTATAGGCTATAAGCTAATTTCTGCCAGTTTTCATTGGCAATTTGTTTCAGGAATGCAAGAAAAATAAATTGAGCCTTGTTATTGCCCATTACAGTATAAACGAGTACGATCGGAAGGTTCCTTCTTTAGTTTCACCCCTCTATAGAAAAAATCAGTATGTAAAGAAATGTTACTCCGGTAGGATATGGTTCGTTATCGAATCGCGCCATTCCAAATATTGCACACTCAGGTTATTTTTTTAAGTCCTTAATATAATACAGTATAATAAATTATAATATTCAATGTAATATTTTATACCTCTCCATAATAAAACTAAAGCGACTTCTTCTTTCGAATTTATAACTCAAACCTGGAATAGAACAGCTGTTTGCCTTTTCATTTTAATTTTTAATTGACTTTTCCACTCATATGCCGCGTGTTTGATATCGACCAATAACGTTTAGCAATTCTTCGGATATACGGTATACCAATCATGATTGTTTATTTTATAATATACTTCCTCCGATCACAAGGATGAAATGTTATCTGATAAAACGTCATCTGGTTACTGGACACATACGCATCAACGCGCGGTGTTTAATACGTCACATGCTGCTATTGAGCAGAATGAAAACTCATTATTTAATACAACATAACTTCTTTGGAAATTGAAAAAAAATCTAAATTTCCATTGAGTAAAGACACAATTTCGATTGGCTGTAAGCCAGTTTGTGAGCTTTTATTAATTTTTTATGTAGGTAATAACTACCACGACGCCCCAATCTTGTGATACGCGTTGTTGGTAGCATGGGAACTCGGATCGATTCGATGAAATAGTTCGTGGACTGTTCATTCATCTAGTATACCGTGATCTTACGGCTGACAGAATATTGACAACAAAGTAATAAAATAATAATTATTTTCAAAATCCGTAACATTTTATTCATGGAACAGTCTTAATAAATCTTACTCGAGATTAAGAGTTTCATCATATAAATTTGCTCGAACTTCGTTCTCGCAAATAAATGTACAAACTCGTGAGATTACTTGAATCGTTAATGTTTACTCTCTGGGTTTCTGCCTCGAATTCTCTAGTTGTTCCCTATTTTAAAACTTCCTCTTCAGTACGCAAAATCAAACATTAAAGATAAGGCTCTTTCAGTTAGGAAGTCATTTGTTGATAATGAACGAACACCGCTAAAAAGTTATAATTTGTTTACAAGAACAGCTTAGTGATCAGCGCGCTTCAAGTGTAAATTGATACTTGAGAAAACATTCCTCTGGGTTTCTTTCTGTAAGCCTGAAATGTATGAGATTATAAAATTTTCTATATTCAGGGTACACTCAATTTGTACTTTTAATGTCTTAAAATTAAAGTAGTTCATTATAGGCTGTACCTCTTTTGATATTAAACTTACCCTACCGTAGGTTGTGATCGACACATCCGTTAGGCGTATAGATATTTGAAAGTCATGTCCGGGTCATTACTTACTCTTTGGGTGTGAACGTCCACACAATGAGGATCACTTGAACAGGACGATAAATCACCAAGGAGCTGGAAATCGCAAAATTTGTGTAGTCACGCCCAAGTTGTTGTATAGTACGGATGTTCAGTTCTAAAGAGACCTATAAGACTGATTTTGAATTTCATGTTGATAAGAGTTTTCCTTTTAACTATAAACAGTTAAGTTTTCTAGAGGTACCACGGAGGCGGTCTGCACTGGGCTCTGCCTATTTTCACACACAGCGAGATTGATTTTATTAGTTCATAAAAGTAAATAATTTTAAAAGATAAGAATTAATAATAAAAATTAAGTTGAAATTAATTTCTATAAACCATATAATTTTTTCATATTTCATTTTAGCAGATAGATTATTTCAAAACCTGAAAACACCGAGACGGAAAAGCTGACTGTCATTTCTGTGAATTTCTTTCTGTCTGAAGTACGGACATAGTTCTTGGTGCGTTTAGAAATGTATAACTCAGTGGATAAAGGACTTGACCACTTCCCCCTTATTTTCTTGAATGTTTATTCCCCTAGTATAATATAATTAATTCCATCTTAAAACGGCGCAATACCTAGCATACCTCTCACAGACATTCCGCATACACGTAATGCCAGCAGATAACATAACAATATAGTATTTACATACCGACTTGACCCCTACAAACATCCCTACAAAGAGCAAGGCAAGTCCAAACGGCTAGGAATTTCACTCCCTCTTTGTTTCCTGTGTCCCTACAGTGTCTTTGGTTTCGGACTAACTGTTGGTATTTCTCTTCTCTGTTTGTTGTACTCATTCCCACCATCCTCACGCTGAACAATTAGGAGCTTTGCAAACTTCCATACCGTTTGCTAGAAATTTCACAACTACATTTAAGTAATTAATAGCTATGTGATTTATTTAAATGTCCAACTTAGTTCAAATTGTCACTGTTCACGAAAGTTTCACCATCCAGTACAGTTTGCAAGTTTGTTTTCAAATTATTTTAATTGGAATAATAGAGTATATAGGATTAGGAATTTAACTGCTTTTTACTACTTGTCCTTAACGAACTTCTGTAGATCGGATTTATAGCTTGTTCCCGCCATCAACTCTCTAGATAAGTTGAATATATACGTTGATAGAAATTCCTATATTGCTGAAGAAAACCAAGCTGTATTATTGTTAACATATTATAAATTAATTGTATGCCATTTTGAATCATAAAGATTGTACCTGTAACAGAATTCTCTCGGTCTATGTAAAGTTTCATTTTACAGGCCGAGCCTGTTATGGTAAAAAAAAATACGGGTTAGCCTGTTACAGAGATTAGGCTATACAGGATTTCGCCAGATGTCACTGTCATTCACTTCCCTTTCGTACAAACTAATAATTATCAATTTCCTTCATTGTAACCACTACAAATATTACCATTCTTACTACAGTACTACTATTATCGCGTACCTAATCGTTTACAATAGGCCTATTCAAAATAACATAAATGACTATTTCAAATTTGGTCCATAAACTTGATGGTTTTTGATAATACACAATCTAAGCCAATATAATATAATATAATGATAATGCTATCGCCCAAAACATTAATTACGGCCTACATTTCTCTCCCATTCATTCAAAGTATGCCATTCCACATCAAAGCGAAGGATTATTCGACATTAGTTCTTTATTTTATTACGATGTATGCCGATGACACAACGGTTGTTGTTGATGCTCAGAATGCTCAAGGGTTACAGACAGACTGTAATGCACTGCTCGATAATCTCCAGAAATGGTTTAATATCAATATGTTATACTTAAACATAAATAAAACTTGTTATATGAAATTTCACAACATACAAAACAAATCAATAAATAATTTAAATTTAAGCATTAATAATCTTGACATTCATAGTGTTCAGGCAACTAAATTTCTGGGAATAACATTTGATGAACATTTGAACTGGCGCCCACACTGTTTAGAACTTGTCCGTACTTTACATTCTGTCTTTTATCAAGTTAGAATTTTAAGATACTATGTTAGTAGCAATATGATTATTTCTTTTTACTTTGCTCAAGCCGAGTCAAGGCTAACGTATGGTATCTGTTACTGGGGTTCATCTACTATGTTGAATGATGTTTTTATTACACAGAAACGAATTGTCAGATGTATGGCGGGTATTGACAATCGTACCTCATGTAGAGACTATTTCATTCATTTTAGGATACTTACAGTCTATGGGTTGTAGGCCTACGTCTTCAAACTATTAGAATTTGTCCACATTCATAGAAATGAATTTAGTTGCAATAGTGATTTTCATTCCTACAATACTCGAAATAGAAATAAGTTTAGCATTCCTCAACATAATTTAAACAGTTTCAACAAATCCATCATGGTGTATGGTTTGAAGATGTACAATAATCTGCCTGTTAGCATTAGAGTCATTAATGACCTGAAAGTATTTAAAAGACGTATCAGAAAGATTTTAATTCAACTGTGTCCATTAAGTATTAATGAAGTAAATGTGGGTAATGTATGATTTATATTTAATCTTAGATATAGTGACAAGTCTTATGGCTTTATGCTCAAACAGACGATTATTATTATTATTATTATTATTATTATTATTATTATTATTATTATTATTATTATTAATCTTTCTATAACGGTATAACTTGAAGATTTATATTAGGCCTATAAATAACTTTATGTTCTCAGAAAATGTAGAAGCTGTGT
Source organism: Ectobius pallidus (assembly GCA_964059195.1). NCBI lineage: Eukaryota > Metazoa > Arthropoda > Insecta > Blattodea > Ectobiidae > Ectobius > Ectobius pallidus. The sequence goes on from CAXKWD010000006.1 coordinate 97,866,228, forward strand.
TCATTTGTCTTCATATGTAGTCTAATTTTTTCCAAACAAATTGTTGCCAACAAAAAAAATAGCCTGAATACCGCTACAAACGAAATTACCCAAAAACATTTTGATTATATTCAGAAAAGCAACTGAAATGATTTTCCTTTTAAACTTTACGCTGCAAAATATCATGAAACGTCGTATAATGTTCGAATAATGTTCGAAGAACTTAACAGACTCCCACAAATAAACAAAACTCGCTAGCGCTCCTTTTGTTCTTGCTTGCCAGTTAAGTTTTATATAACGGTCTTATATAGTAAATAATTATTATTGCTGGGCTTAGATAATGCATTGATTATAATAATATCATGGTCCGGATTTTTATGAAAAAATATTATTATTTATTTTAAAATTCATTTCTATTATAGTTAGGATTTTTATGTAATTGTGTATATTTCTTAGTGCTTACGCGTTTGAAAGGACTGAGTGCAAGCTGGTATTTATTATTTTTATACTTTGTTGGCATCTTTACTAAGTTTTCGGGTAGGTGTTTTGATGTTAACGTAGGAGTTTAATTTTTTCTTTATGATGTATTTTTTGTTACGATAGTTTTTTTAAATGTCTACGAACTAGGCTACCTAAATCATAATAGTATACTGTATTTATTACCGAGAAACAAACTTTCAAAATATTTTTCAATGTAGGCAACAACAATTTTTAAATCTAATTGCAGCTTTTCCTTTATATTTACATGCCTACTCAATTATGTTTTATAAAAAGACTATTAAGTGAATTATCAGTAGTTAAGCTTACATAAAATGGCATTATAGAAATAGAATATTTACAGAATTTTTAATTTTACAGTACAATTGTTATAGTGGGATGCAAATTTGAGAGTTCAGAATTGGACAGCCTGGTGAGTTATTTCCTTATCGAAGTAGATCTACCATTTAAAATTCACCTTATTTACCTTTATTTCAAATAAAACTTATTTGTTGTAAGTCTGCGCAGTTTTCATATTACATATTTAGTAAATATTAAGAGATATTTGGATAGACACCATACATAAATCCACCATACATATATTTTAGGTTAAATAACATAAAACATCCAAATTATATTATGTTTCCAAATAATCCTCGTATTTGCTATGAGCTTTTCAATGAAAGAGGGGAAAGTAAGGAGATTCATGTTGGTAATTTTAAAACATATACCAAATTATATTTAATCATGTTCATAAAAATTTGTATTACAGGTATATTGAAACCAATATTTTTTTTAACAAAAAACATTTTATTGCCTTATTTCTACTTTACAACGAGAATCTAAAACGCAACCTGCAATCAAACTGCATGTTACATCCGTTTGCATCACAGGGCTGTTTCGCCGTCGTTGTAAAACCACAGTACCGTAATAATGTTCGAGATACAATATTTTGTTAATATAATTCACTATATATAATATTATTTTAAAATTCTCTTAAAATTTACCGCCCTTTCTAGGTTTGCCGCTCTGGGCAAATTTATAAATCTGGACCTGGAAACACTAAGTAGCATTGTGCCTTTCCTGTCTTTATTCGTCGTTAATGTCTACAAAGAGGAAAGTTCGTTATATGCATTTTTATGAAGAAAAAAAACTTCTGGCTTTTAACTGTAGAAATATTAAGGAGTTCTTTTTTATTTTCTTCTTCTTTTCATGGTAGTTCAAGTAGCAGAATATAGATTTATTGAATTTCTAGAACCAGAAAACGACAATATATTGAAACCACATTATCTTCACGCAAAATATATTTCAAACACCATGCTTTATATCATTATGATTTAGCTCAATAAAGAAATGGAGAATCCCGAGGTACAGATGGTTGAAGCACTGCTCCACAAACCGGATGGTCGCGGGTTGGATCCCCTTTGAAGTAACTGGGACTTTGCAATTTACCTAATCCTTCTAGTAGTAACTTGCAATGGTCCTGGGGGTTAACTCAGCCTCTAACATAAATGAGAACCAGGAGCAATCCTGGGGGGGGGGGGGGTTAAGGCGGTCCGGTCGGTGTGTAACCTAACCATCTTCACTCTCCCGAATGTATATTAATCTGAGAACCTAAAATTCCAGGAACAGAACGGCCTCCACGGCCTGTAAAAGGAACACTTTACAATAAAGAAGTTAGGAAATCGAGCATGATTGTTCTATTTTCTTAGTAAATTAGAAAGTAAACTGTTTAAAGTATCTCTAATTTTACTGCATAACAAGGCTAAATTGAGAGGATCTAATTTCATATTGAGTAGCCTACTGTGTTTAGCATAAAATAGCCTACTGCAATTGTCCTGGGGATCACGATTAAATAATACTACTCCACAAGATAACAAATTAAACACTACACTAAACTCCTTGGCGTTACATCCCTTGTGAGACAGGGCTACCATCCAACTGCTGGATCATCAACCATTGTTAGATGGCAGGATTGGGGGCATTTGGTCAGCATGCTGACTCCCACGGCCGTTATTGATGGTTACGGTGTTTTCTCTAGGCTGAGTGCACCACGTTTCATACCAAGGCTGGCCTTGGTTTTATATCTTCCTACCTCATAAAAACCCGACGAGGAACCGGGATCAAACCTGGACTTGAGGATTTGCAGCCAGCAACGCTAACCAATAGAACACGCTCATAAAACTATTAGGAGCATTTGACATATTGCCCTCTCTTAAAGTATTTTCTTGCAAACTATGAATGGTAAAATTATATGAAAAGAAAGAGAGATAAAAGAGAGAAATTAAAAGACAGTTAACAGGAAAGAAAGGAAGAAGGAATGATAGAAGTGAAGAATGAAGGAAATAGAGAAAAAGAAAACAGCAAGAAGATTCCAGTAAACACATTATATGCTTGGGAATAAATGCTGGTTGCATGTCTCTTAATATTGTGTGTGGCTTAGTTTATGAAGTAACAATTTAGGCCTAAAGGATTTTCTTAAAATGTTCTCTTCAGTATCTAACAAGATTGAAGTTTGGGAATATTGTGCTACTTCAGATGTACACCCACCCAGAAATTAATTCTGATTCATATTTTATTTAATCCTGTTGTTGAGTGGATCTACTTGACTTCATGGCAGCATACTTCCTTGTTATAACATGTTTTGTGTCTTCTATCAGCATTGACTGGAGTGGAGGGTTTATGTTATACTGACCCACAATCAAGTTTCGATGCATGAAGTAACCAATCAGGTTGCTTGGATGACAGGCGATTCGCTGTGTTCACGTGACAGTTACCTATTTTTCTTCTTCATTTGGATGTTGTGTCTTTGTGTGGTAGTGCGGTCGCGGCGAATTGTCGGTTACGAATCAAGAAGTGTATTTTCCAGTGTTCTTTTCGTTAAACAAATATGCACAAGGCTGCATTTAGTGTAAAAACAATATATTTATTTGTGTGTGATGGGTAATGTATTTTGTGACAAATGACAGTGAATACTTGAACTAAGTGTCGTTGTGTTTGGGCTCTCATCATACTTCGTGCGAACAGCAAATTAATAAGTAAGTACAGATAAAACTTTTACAATTTGTGTACTCTTATCTGAACGGTGGTGCATGAGGAATTAACACAGTAACACAGATAAGATAAGGTCACAATTTTTATTTCTTGAAGCTAGATTATTAATAGTGCAAGCCGGGCTTGTACCTAACCTCATTTTCGATGTGGGACAGTCTGAAACCCAAGCGAACAACACAATGTCAGGGGAAACAGGTGAAAAGGGTGGGAAAACTTCTATTTATGTCCTTGGATCCTTGAAGTCTTGATAACACATTCTGCCACCACAAGTTATGCGTGGGAAGTCTCCCCCACCATCATTGAATTCCCACAGTTTTGCTCACACATGATAACTTCAATATTGGTAGGCCTAATACACTGACTGTTCACAATATAATTCTGACTCAATCCTTCTTCGGTCAGAGAACTCCAGAAACACACAAATACCTATCTTTATTGTGAACGTTATCACCCATGATTATATTTATCATCGTTGTATTATCAGTGGGTTGCTAGGTAAGCTATTCATGTTGAATTGAGCTTGGGACTACAAATTAGAACCTAGGGTGTAAAGAGGATTTTTAAAATAATTATTGCAGACGTAGAGATAAATACGATTCATTTTGAAATTTACTTATATACTTGGGAGTAATCTTTAATAGTTGAAGAATCCAATTAAAGATTTCAGACAACGAACACTTCTTGAATACTGTAGCCTATATCAAAATGGCGGATTATGTTGCATCCAACATTTCACTCTCATTGAATTATGGGGTTAAGCTTCTAAACCTCAAATAACAGGCAATACACAATTTAAACAGAATAGGAGTTCCTAAAATTATTACAGTATATGGAATCGGTAATAGGCTAATAGAAGTCAATGTTATCTGTATACCCAGGGCCGTCCCATGCCATGGGCAGGACAAGTGGGGCAGACCCCACGCCATCGTTCACAATGATGATGATGATGATGATGGTAATAATAGTAATAATAATTGTAACTAATAATGATAATAATTTCACACATTTCTTTACATAGAAATCCTTTACAGAATTAAACGTTACCAGTGTTAATATAACGGACACGAGTCGGGAAGTTTGGATGGACGATGCTCAATTAAAATTTAAGCTGTGGAGTAGCTTCGAAGCGGTATTATCGCGCAGGTTATGACTCATGACTTAAGTTTTCATGTGTCGCTAACTTCGTAGTAATTTATTCAAAACGACACGGCTGAAATTGCTCCACACGAATTCAGTAGTTTTAACAATAATTCATTGTGATAACCGTGCGGGAAGTGTGTTTTAATGGATTCGAGGAAAAATTAGAAAAAACGAGAAGGTTTTTTTTTATATTTCCCAGAGTCTGTTATACACTCCACACGATGTGTTGCATAGAATTTTTTCGGGTTTAGTTTCCCACTCTACTGGATTTCGGCACGCGATGTTCGGCGTTGGTATGCGGTCTCTGGCTTGCAGACAACACTCCCATTGGCTCACAACGACCTTGCATGTCATTGGTCTGTTCCATACGGTCCTGCAACCTCTACATAAAGCTAAATAATGCAAAACACTAACCACATTAGTTAAGTGCGCGAGCGGAAGCGGCAGCCGAAGCGAAGCTCCCTTGCATTTTCGAATAATGTACGATACACTGTTTGTCGGCTTCGAAAATGTGGCATATTATATCTTCCGGAGGGTTGTCTGACCATTATCACGTTGGCAGCTGATTCCAGCACCACGTGACCCATCGGCTTCTTCCCAGCATGCACCTGCGCTGTTTCTAGCAGCTGATTCTGTATTATTGTGATTCCATTCTGAGCGCCATTTTAGGTTAGTTTTTTGTGAACTTCTTACCGATTTTACCCATATTTAAAATATTCTTAGAAACAAAAGGTGCCCTTATATGGATTCTAAAACTTCTGGAGAATAATATTACATGAAATTTTGCCGTTTTACGTGAGTAAAACACAAAATTAACGAATCCAGTAGAATGGGAAACTAACCCCATTTTTTCTACGGTAGAGGGGAAACCCTGAAAATTTACATGAAATAGTTAAAAACAAACTCTGTTCGATAAATCTAGACTCCAGGTAAGGCAGCCATGACACGTTACTATTTTATCTTGGTGCACTGCCCTCTCGATATCGTGCATGATCATGTAGATTGGGTGCCACTTTTTAAATACTTTTTTTCCAAGAACTACCTCTCTGCTGCATCCCTAATCCTCCTCGACCTGTCAAACAGTGAATAGAAAGGTAATTAGGCATATTCACACCTGTCTGCACTCCAGTACAATGTTGCCAAATACGTACCACAGCACTTACTTCATGAATGGCAGCGACAACACTGGGGAAAACCACCCGACTACCAGAGCACCTGAACACTGCTATTATATTCTTTTATAGATAGACGATGGTTTGGGACGAGGCCGTCTTAAAATCGCACCAACTTTATGCTTAATAGCGCTATTGGTTTCACCCGGCAGTTCTCACAGGTTGTTAATGCTCTTTATGTGTGTTTTTATTTTCTTTAAACGAAATTAGCAGGCACATTATACTTAGTTCCTGGATACTAGCCTTGGATTTGATATGACGCATCTATTCGGTAGTGATTGCGGTAAGTTAGGTAGGCTAAAGTTCTATAAATTCTACTTTCTACCCTGATAGCATGGAAGTATCGTAGGAAAAAGAAAATGAATGACAAGCAATAGCCTAACTTAGACACACATCACTGAAATATGATGATATGTACTGTTCGTGCCATTGTAAGAAGACCTCGTCCCAAACCATCGTGTATCTACAAAAGATTATAATAGTATTGTTCCCAATCTAAAAATCTGCAATGACACCAACACCGACAAAGAACACGTGCTCTTGTAGTCGCGTGGATTTTCCCAGTATTGCCGTTGTCATTCACCACTTCTCAAGTGAAGTAAACGTGCTGTGATATTTGGCAACTATGTACTGTACTGCAGACAAGTGTGAGTACGCCTAATTGCCTTTCTATTCACTGATTGGCAGGTCGAAGAGGATTAGGGTGGCAGCAGGTAGAGGCTGTTCTTGGGAGAAAAAAAACCTTTAAGAAGTGGCACCCACAATACACATAATATTCCTCACTTCATCCTAAGTAAGGGCTATACAATTCTCTCGCTTTACCTTCTGATAGGCTGTATATGAGACAATGTTGCAAGGAGTGTGTTTTTCCTGTCTCATCCTCACCCTATATTGTATGCCACGCAAGACTTAAGCTAAATTGCATGATAACACTTGGTTTCGTAACTACTGTCGTGAAATTAACTGCACCCTTTTCCTTCCAAATAAATTCCAGTGCACGATTAACTTTATTTTTGAAGTTCAAGTTGTTGAAATCCGGGTAGAGCACTATCTCCTTAGCATTGAAATTTTCCTTCCTGGAACTGGAAACTTCATTAAATGTACTTACTTTTGTTCAAGCAATTGATTAAGGGGTGAAATTAGTAGTTTTTAGAATTCCGTCTTGTATTTTACCCATTTCAATCAGTTCATTTTTATTACGCCAGCCAGATTATGGTTCTGAGCGAAGCAGGATGAACAACTGTCCTTGCATTAAGGAAAGTATTGGCAGGTAGATTCTATTTTAGTGGCAGTTAGGTTAGGTTAAGTTTGATAGGTTATGAACAGTAATATTAGTTTTCTAGGGCATACCGAATTCACGCGTTTCGAAAATGTGCCACATTATATCTCCCACGAAGTTTGTCGTGTTGGTCAACCTGTTTACCCAGATAAGATGGCCGTCAGTTATATGTTACTGTCTTGAATTATGTATTTTAAGGTAAGAGAATTACAGGACGTATTCTTATATATGAACAATTTCAGGCCTAATTATAATCCTTGCACCTAGGAATACATTTTTAACATTGTTTCGTTCAGTAAAAATTAAAACTGTAATGCTAAGGAGATAGGGCTGGCCCCTTGAAATCCCATAAACACGTTTGTACTTCATATAAATCTATATCGTTTCACAATATCCACACTTTATTTTATTTTACAAAATGCAAAAAAATCTGAACATCTGTATAATTTCAAAATGCACTACAGTTTTGTGAAAAGGTTGGAATCAACCGAAACTGTGCAGTGTCTTAACAGTGTCGCTAGTAGGCCTACATGTCGTGCATGTGCATTCAAGTATAAAATAATTGCGATTGCGAAACTTATCACGAAATATGCCTATAGTTTTCGTACTGTAAACTAGCCTTTAGAGACTACATTCTACAAAAGGTGGCTGACTTAGGCATATAACTACCTTACCAAGAATTTTTACGAATGTTTCAATTAAACGTTTTAGACCTTAGTATAAGCTTCTTGTGTACAAAATTTAAACAAAATCGTGACAATCGTTGCCGAGAAAATCGTGAAAAATAAAATTTTCTGTATGTTAAGTGGTAGTAAATTTCTGAGATAGGGAACTCTGGAACGGGGTGCACTCAGCCTCGAGATCCAAACTGAGGAACTACTTGATTGAGAAGTAGTGCTCCAGACACGGAAATCATCATTAACGGCCGGAGGTGTCGTCATGCTGACCACATTCCCCCAATCCTGCCGTCTGCCAATAGTAGATGACGCAACGGCTGGGTGGTAGGCCTAGTCCTCAAAGGATGTAGCGCCACGGAGTTAATTTTTTTAAGCAGTAGTAAAAGTAAGAAAAGCCGTTAATATTCATGTCGCATCCCCAGAAGGTATTAACTAATCCAAATACATGTTTTACAAAATTTTTCTTTCTTGAGCTATGCTTATCACACACACACTGACATGATTACGAAAATAGTTTTTTTTTTTGTAGTCCATGGTACGGGTAGAGGAAGTAAAAACGCAAAATCCCATTGCACTGATGTGGCTACTTCCATGGAAATATAAGGAGGCGTGAGAAAGTGTCAGACCTTTATGTGGTGACAACATTTACCAGCATGACTGTACATATTGTATGAGATGGTGGGAAGGGGTGCGATCGTTGTTATCGCTTGGTTAAAAACAAAATAGTGAGAATTATCGCAGCTGACGACCTGTACATACAAACTAGATCGTTTTTCATTATTTTGCATATTAATGTACTTCCAATACACAACATGTTCCGCCAGCAATCCTGCACTCTGGTGGTGCAGTTAGTAAACATAAACAACACACGTGCGCGAGCTCCCGTTATTTACGTTAAAGAAATTTATTAAATGTAGGATTTATTCACAACGTATGCACATGTGTCGAGCAGGGGGTAGATTAAAGAGTACAGTCCGTTCATCGTTTTATAGAAATTTTCTATTATACTTGATTGGACGCATTAACAGGGTTTCCAACTCTGTTACAATTGTTCAATACTTTCAGAAGGAACTTTAACAAACATAAGCATGTCCTTGGTTTGTCTGGGGTCTTTCAAGAAAAGTACATGATTTTTTAATGTATGATATTTTTGTTTGTATGTATGTTTGTTTTAAAATTTTCATTCCAATAAGGAAAAAATAAAATCTTGGGGATCGAAATGTAGGCCTATGTATGTTTTAAAATTTTAATTTCAATAAGAAAAAAGTAAGAAAATCTTAGGGATCGAATCTTCTCTCTATTCGGGCCGTATCTCAGTCTGTGTGTGTGCGTTTCCAATAACTTAGGCCAGTGATTCCCAAAGTGGGGACCGCGATGGTATTTCAGGGGGTCCGCAGGCGGTTTAAGAAGAAACAGGATATCCTGTAATTTTCTCAAATTACATATCTTCTAAAGCAGCTTTACTGTTCACATTAAGGAGTAAACCCTGTTTGTTACCATTGATACTGTTATTTTGTCTATTCAATTTAATACATTTGAATCAAAGTGTTTATTTAGTTTTTTTTTTCCCCAGAGGGTGTGTACGAAATGTTAATTATTCAAGGGGTCCGCGGACTGAAAAGTTTGGGAACCACTGACTTAGGCAGTCGAACTGAGCTACTCGATGTGAGTCGTGGTGTGTACTTAGGACAGCACTATTGGATCTTCCCATCTAACACTCCGTTCTTTACCATTTCATTGAAATCAGACCTACACTGTTTTATAATAACTTGTATTTTATTAAGGTCTTGCCACCGTGCACTTCATATCTTTCTGCTTTGGGGGGCGTTTAACCAGTGAATTCCAAGTTGTTCTTTAGATGTTTCTGACCACCTTCTTCTCGGCCTCCCTGGAGTCCTCCGTTTTGCGTAAGAGTCTCATATGGTTAGCTGCATCCGTTTATCCCGTTGTCTCGCCACGTGCCCGCACCATTACCATTTTATTACTCGGCTCTGTCTGCGATACTTTCCTACAGTCTAGCGTTGGAGATTTTGTCTTTCATGGTAGCCTATATGAATTAGAGATAAGGTGAAATCTGAATTCTAAATCCTGGAAGTTTGAGTTCTAAAATTTAAATTTTAACACATAAAACACAAAATAGGCTAAATATTTTGCTCAATAAGTTCATATTACAACTCATCTGCAATAATGTTTGTATTTGAAAGATTTATAAGAATTTGCATTTTTACATTAAAAAGATTTAATTTAGAAAGCTGGGACAAGTGTTCCGCTACGGGATGTGCCCTCCAAAACTCACAAATCGTGCACTTTCTTTAAATAAATTAATGAATTAACTATTAATAAAGAAAAAGACGGTGAATTTTTATGTTGTTATATTGAGCGTTTCTGCATTAGGTATAATCATAGGCGTAGCGAGGGGGGGGTTTTGGGGGTTTGAACCCCCCCCCCCATTGATTAAAAAAAGGAAAATTGTATAATTTTTTTAAGTCTGCCCATAAATTGCTTAATACAAGTATAAAGCGTGGGAAGCTTAAAACTCGTTATTTTGAGTCTTAATTTTTAAAATTTTCCGGGGAAGGACCCCCGGAAGCTTAAAACTTGTTATTTTGCATCTTAATTTTTAAAATTTTCCGTGGGAGAACCCCCGGAAGCTTAAAACTCGTTATTTTGCATCTTAATTTTTAAAATTTTCCGTGGGAGAACCCCCGGAAGCTTAAAACTCGTTATTTTGCATCTTAATTTTTAAAATTTTCCGGGGGAGGGCCCCCGGACCCCCCTCTCCTTCCATACTCGCCAGACCCCGCGGATGTTATAACCCCCCCCATATGGTCGGCCTGTTTACGCCTATGGGTATAATATATGAAGCACACGTTCTACTAAATAAAAAATTGGCTAAAATGTTAAGATTCACACCTAGTGAACATTCATAAAATAACTAAGCACATGGATTTCACTGAAATAGCCTATAATTTAAATAGGCCTCTTAAAGTACTAAACGATACATTAGTCTGGGATTTAATTTACCTTGGTACATTAGAGTCTGACTCTTTCAAGGAAGATGATTCTTCGTAAACGGCTCTAATGTAGGTTTTGGTCAATATAAACAATTCAGCATACTGTTAGGCCGATATACAGTAGGCCTATATTTATAATGAATATGACTGGAAACGCCTGGATCTAGAAGGCAGCTCATAGTTTGAAACTGTATGTTGAAATATATGTTAGAAGTTAGAGACTACGACCTTTGATCTACACCACAGAAATGCCACATATTTACCTGGTTACACAAGCTGGCTAATATGGAGATAATGAATACAAATGTCTTACAGCTTAGAAAACAGTTACACTGGGAATTATCAAGTAGACATATGACAAATTTAAGATCTATCTGGCCCTCACTGAAGTGACCCCTACTGGTAATTTGGGCCACAAACAAGCGGCACACAGGCAATTTGGTGCACGTGCTGTCCCCACACGACATCGCCGTTTAAACACACGTGTGACGTCACAACAATGATGCACTGGCATGTTAGTTCCTCCTAATGGCGTCCTCCACGTCACCTGCTACAGTCATTTGTTATTTTTTATTCGGTTCATCGTAACAAGTGAAATGTTGCTCAATATTCATATTCTTCATTTTTCATCCTACACTAATATCGGTTTACTTCAAAAGGAATATTATTACATTTTCTTCCAGTTATTTTTTTACCTAAAATATTCTTGTGCCTTATGGCTTGCTTCCTTTTTTAGCGATAGACTGATAAATGGGGTATGTGAGAGAATGTAAGTGAAAGAGGGATAATGAGGAAGAGTGGAGGCAGATAACCGGTTAGATTTCGGCGTTTTTCTAAAGAAGTAAAGTAGTCTGATTTTTTTATCTCATCTTTTTTTAGAGAAAATCAGTTTACAGTCCTTCCATACTGTTACTATTTCTCCATATTAAAAATACATTTTTTTACTTATCTTCACTGTTCAATTGAATACCTAAGCATTCTATCCCAGAGACTGGTAACGATTCATGGAAATCCATCCGTAGTCTTAGTTCGTGGGAGTTTTGTAAATTTTAATGCCGACCGATTCCGAATATAGGCTAATATTTATTGCTGTGTTTGGAGAGACATTTTGTACCCAAACAATTTCTGGAATGAGTGTAATATTTTGTATTGAATGGTTATAAAGGCATCTAGACCTGTACTAGGAATCTCCGTTTTTAGTTCTATTTTCTATTGGAACTTACATTGGAGGATGTTAGTCTTTTGGATAGGTTACACTGACAGGCTAAATGTGAAGAATTTTCGTTTTTTTATTATTAAAGGGGAATGGTTATGATAAAAATTATTGGTTGCAGATAAGTTATACTAAAGGAAAATATTGATCCTTTATTAGAGAAGAAATATTAATCGTGTCAAATAATATATACACCGCCACAAAGAAAACTATCAATGTGAATTGTACCCAGCTCCGCAGTGGTAGTTACCAGGAGAATGTGGTTCTTTGCAGTTGGATTGGCAACTGCTAGCCAGTATTAGGGAGGATGTTCACTGCCATATGACACATTGGCACACGGACACCAAACTACCTAAGAGGTCTACTAGTAAATTCAGCTATGGTGCAGAAATAAGTTAAAGAAACAACTAACCAACAATTTTGTGCTATTATTTCCATAAAGTTGAATGTTTAGAAAAATTCGCGTTATTGTCAGATTTAAAAGTCGGTTTTATTGCAAATTCTAAAATTCGAGATCCTTGTATAGTCTACCTGCCGCTTTATCCCGATTTAATCATAAGCATTTCTAAGCCTGTTACATGAGCATGAAAGAGACTCACTAGTATGCCTGCCTTATTGGAGAGTTGATCAATGTCTTTCCACCACCTGGGTATTTCTGATTTTATCGGTCTGTGAGATGTATAGCATAGTTCTGGAACACCGCATCTCTAAATGCCCACAGTTTCTTTTGACGGAGAATTCTGGTCGAATACTATACAATAGGGTGATCCAGACTTTTCGTTACCCAAAGGCCAATTGGAACTTTTAAGAGGGAGTGAGATCCATCACTCTTATTAGACCCACGTATTTGAAGAGATCGAAGAAAACATGTTACATAACTAACTTTACAGAAAATTACATTACAGTTGCGTTTGCCCATCTACAATTAAAGACTTTAATGGGAACTTAATTAACTCATTATAGAATATTAAAATTATATTAGAATTAGATATAAGTGGCAACCACTTCTGTAGTAATCAGGCAGATAATTTAACACAAAACTTTCATAGAAATTTTAACAAGCTGAATCATTTAACACACCCTAAAATTGCAAGAGTTAATTTGAAGATCCACACCACTTTCCTGGCTCAAATTTCTCGATTCCCACTTTGAAAGCTCTATCAGGGAAAGTCTGAGGTTCGATTTGCAATTTCTCGTTTTTACATTTTAACAGCTCTCCAAGATGTAAATGTACTTACACCCATAGGCCTTTACTGCTAAAAAATTAGGATTTCAAGTAAGAATTGTACCGTTTAGGAAAACGCTACTGGTCCGTTTCAAAAAAGGGACAAATTTCGTGAAAATAGTTGCTTTATGTGTCGTTAAACAGGTCTTATAGGCCTATGGAACGCACCTGGCTCACATCAGTTCCTAGGTGATTGTTGAAGACCATCATGCAATAATTTATTTTTTTAAATTTCCGGTAAATTTTTTACTTGTACAAGAGGTCCGCGGGCCAACAAATTCAGTGCAAATGCTGCAGATTGAACCATTCTGCAATAGACCTAATTAGAGGTAAACAAGCCCAGGTTCAGCATTTTTATTAATAAGGCTATGCTTGCTAAATTCAAATATTTTAATCGTATTTTCATTCATATTCTTCTTTCACACACATGTATTTTTCTTTTGCGAACCATGTTCTCTATCTTTCATATTTACTGGCCAATTTGATACGTACTGTCAGGAATTAAGTGCTGTGCTACTTAGCCTTCTGGTACCATATGCATTGCTATAATTAGTGAATTTTCAATTTTTGACTACCGAGTAGACTATACTGAGTTCGCCCGGGCGGCTTGGGTCGCTTACATCCTAAAAGGGAGAGGTAAAACTAAGATAAAGAAATAAAGAGAGAAAGAAAGAGTAGGTCTATCATGAGTTCAGAATACTCGAGTTAATTAGACTCAGAATCATTTATTTAATTAATTATTTATTCACATTCGTTGTCCCATTACTTGAGCCCTGTGGGTAATGCGACAAACGTTATTAGCCTAGTGTTTTCATTATCTGAACGTTTTATCACTCAAAGAAAACCACTCCAAACTTTCCGATAAACTAATCCATTCTCATGAATGACCTTAATATTTTTTCTGGCTAATATTGTTAATTGTTAACATATTCTTGTCCAATATAACTTTTAAGGAAACAATACAAAGTTCTTTACAAAAAAAATCTCAAGCTACAGTAATATGTCAGGTTGATTAAGTTATTTGGTTCTTGCATTTGCAAGTTTCCTTAAGAGCAAAGAGTTGACCTACCTTTATCATACTACGTAGATAGTAATGTACAAAAATTACATGATGGAAGAGATCAAGTCATGTAACGGAATATTTCATTATTTCGTATTTCATGTAAACCCTGACATATGGTTGGTTGGTTGCTAATGCTCTAGGAGTTGGAGGATCTCCATTTTCCTTGACATATAAAGTCCATAATCGTTGTTTCTGATAGAATGATACCATTATGTGGGTGATAGATAACAGCTGTTATAAAAGTAATCAGGGAGTACAAATTTTTTAAAGAATTTACAAAAAGCGGATGGACCTAATAATTGTTCCTGTTCTTCCAGAAATTAAATTGATCCTAGTTAAGGACTGAAGATTCCCTTCCAGTATCAGACAGATAGTTCATAGGCCTCTAGTCAGCAAATGTCCTCTTTGGGTTATCATGAGATTCGAATCGAATGACGGTCACCTAAGACTACATGGTCAAATGACATTCGAAACCATTCAAACATCATAGGAATAGGTAACGGGGTAACTAATTGTCCTGTTTTCAACCTCCCTATTGAGTTTAGTTTGTCCATACGAAGTGGGAAAGCGAAAATGTACACCTTGCGGAAAATCAATCTTATGATAAGCCACAAAACGTAATAAAACTTATTTGAAATACATTAGCGTTGAACCGAACGCATAATCCTTATAAATGGTTTTGAAATGGGTAGCAACAACAACAGACCCCACCCATTTTCAGAAGGCTTAGCAGAGCTGCCAATTTAATAAATATAAAACAGTTGGCACTGCACTTTTCCATCACGCAAAACAATTACTTGCACACCAAATCCACGGTTTTACACAGTGAATGGAATTAATTTGAAAATGATTGTAATCTCGTTGTTTGTTTAAATAAAACGAGTCCGGTTCTGGATTTAGTTCGTTATTATTTTGATCACACAATTTTAATTGTTTCTAGTTAGATAATTAATCATTAAACGAATTTTGTGTCCCGTGCACTGTCAATAAAATATTTTCAAATGATTTTCTTTTGATATACTTCATTAAATAGAACTCAGTACAGGTTTGCTTTCATCATCACCTGCTTCGATTCTTTGCGAGGTTGTTTTTCTCTTCTGTATAGCGAATTCTGCCAGCCGAGTATACCATATCAGGGACGACAATCTCTGGTCTCATCGTTTATTTTTTATGAAAGCAAGGGATTTATAGATTATCACTTTTTATTTCGGGTATGCTGAATTTAAAATAACCTAACTATTATTCAATCATTTTTTATTTTGATTTTAGCAGCCTAGCTTGTCTTTTAAAAATTGTCAATTGGATCCGTGCATGTTTGTGTGTGTATATATATATGTGTATATATATACATATATACACATATACACATATACACATACATACTTATACATACCCAGTACGAGGCGTAGTGTTGGTATGAGTGCTTTCATGCTTCCAAATATTGCAATACATTCTAGTTGCACGATGCAGTCACGTATGGATATTTATGGGTGTCTGTTACCTTCACTATCCTAAAACTCGTACCCATAATCTGCATTATACCTTCCATGCCCTGCCCTTCCAGTTGTATATTTCAAGATTTTTAAATCTTCCCATATTTTCAAAATAAAAAATAGTTGCCATGCTCCATCCCTCGAATAAGTACAATACATAGAATGATACTGTTAGGCCTATATGCATTATTTATGTATACTGCCATGTGGGTATATAGTCATATACACAATTTATAGGCCGTATATGATACTGTTCATAGGGACAGTGGCAGCTTGGTAAAAACCATTATAAATTAGTGGGCCTTATAAGCAAGTAGGCCTACATTACTGTGTAGGCGTACTCATGGAAGAAATATTTCCTATGCCAGAGTGTCCCATAGGCTACTCTGGTTAGATCCGTTGGTAGAAGCAGCAATACGGACAGCTGAAGATCCCAAGTTCAACTTATGATCTGAGGGGAATTTTTGCCCTAGTTGATCCCATGCAATGTCAACAGATATAGTAATCTGTGTTAACATCAATTCTTCGGCGTTCCGGCAGGAGTCACTAAAGTCCAAAGTCTTAGTTTTGAGATAGAGTTGTTTTAAACCATTGCCTATTTGGTCTTAGTGAAAATATAAATATTACTTGAAAATGGGTTGGGATATTTATTAGTGAGTTCTACGTGCCTATAAAGCATCCTTTCATCGATGTAATAGTAACTTATTTAATTTATAACTCAACGACTTCTGCCGTAACGACGAATGCATGTTTCCGTCTTATCAGATTGCCCACTGCGTTGTTAAAACATGACAACATATGCAGAACAGCACCTTTGCTTTGTATTGTTGGTGGTAGTGGTGATGATTACGTGGTAAGCTATAAGCTATTCGATACTTATCGATCCCGCATGGGATACATCAACAGCTGTTCCTGTGAATATTTCCTCCACGGTTGTCATGACTGGGTTCATCCTGCGGGGTTCTTGAGGTTCAAGGTAAACGTGAAATTAGAAGCCCTTGATATACTATGACCACGAGATCCACTGGGATTACTTTCACATGTTTATGTATTTTCTTTAAATCTTAAACAAGTTGAGCAATAGCTATAGAAAAGTAAAGAGTATTTTCCTGGTCATACTACTGCATATTTTATAGTTACTTGCTTTTATTCAACAACTAGCTGAAAAGGCCCAGGTTTTGTAACTCATAATTCGAGATTAATTTACGGAGGACTTTCGATTTTCAAAATTTATGTCCTTATATAGGTAACATATGTAGAATTTGAGGAAGAACGACTTATCATACTCAAACTATTCCTTTAGAAAACGCTTGATATAACTTAGGCCTAGCCTTTTATGGCTCATAGAGGACGTTTCTACACACCATGCCTGCTACGGGTTGAAGTAAGAAAAAGATATTGCGATAACATAAAATTGTCTTGTCTTTAAGAAATATTTTATTTCTCATTTTCATGTTACCACACAACCGTTTGGGGGTGAATTAAAAAATAAATGCAATATCACTTTCGTAGTTCCCTCCCAAAACCTGGAACATAATAATTTATTGCGCGCATATGACTAAAAATGTTCCACCCTATTTTGTCTCCTTTTACATGCTTAGGGCCTATGAGACACATTCATATTTCTCAATCAATACAAAGCCTACAGCTATGAATAACCTATCAGTGGTTTTTACCGACTTCTGATATAGCATACTCGTTGGCACACACTCAGGCTGAGACAGCTGGATTACCCTGTCCCTTCAACAAGGCCACTTATTCTACATCAAAATGTGAAGTGAGAAAATTATATTCTTCATGTCCAGGGTAGGGAAAGTTATGTTACTATATCACGATGTGCATTGTTTTCGTGTATTTCATTCTTCATTACTTATGTAAACCAATGGATTATATCGATATATCAATCCAGTGTAATATTTCAAAAAATTATATTTTTCAAGGGAAGGGGTGGTTTGTTTGAATTTCAATGTTGACCGCATTTCTTTCTGGGTTGAAGTGGATATCTATGCAAAATTTGGTTCAAATTGTTCAAACCATAATTATAGATTTGTATAGGGAACATACATACATACTTAGATGTACACACTTTCGATTTTATATACGTATTTATATATGTATTAGACTCGCTTCGATCCCTGGGCGCTCTACACCAACAACATTTCAAAATTTTGTTTTGGGGGTAAAAAGTAAAATAACTTTTTTTTGTAATGTTCCCATCGGTTAGAAGCTAAAATCTCTCTGCTAAGTTTCAAGTTCATACGAGTGTGGAGCCAAAAAATGCAGCGATTTTAGATCTACGTCAGCCATTTTGAAGGCTTTTTATGGGTAAAAATTAAAATTAAACTTTTTGGAATTTTTCCAAATGTTGTGGGCCAGAAGCTATAAGTGTGCCGAATTTCAAGTTTCTAGTTCATCTGGAAGTGAGTCGGTGAGTCGGGTGAGTCGGGTGAGAAAATTATATTGTCCATGCCCAGAGTTACAGGAAGTTATGTTACGCATCACACCCCATATTTATTTACATGGATTTCACTCTGCAGTATTGATTTACGGAAATTATTTCTAACGCTAGCATGTCGAATTAATTATTGATCAAAGCCCATTGGATGCAACTTCCAAAGCCCTATGTGAACACTGCAAACAATAGTGTTGTCATGAGAATGAGCAGAGACCTTAAAGCTGCGTCCACCATTTTAAAGTTTTTTTAGGGGCAAAAAATAAAAATTGAACTTTTTGAAATTTTTCCATCGGTTAGGCCTACATGTTAAAAGCTGTAGGCTAAGTGTGCCAAATTTAAAGTTTCTAGCTCAGCTGGAAGTCGGTCAACATTAATATCAGTGAGGGAGTGAGAGTGAGTGAGTGAGTGAGAGTGATTGAGTGAGTGAGTGAGTGAGTCAGTCAGTCAGTCAGTCAGTCAGTCAGTCAGTCAGTCAGTCAGTTAGCCATGTGGCTTAGGCCTACATTATAGGGATAACGTAAACGTTGTGTTGAGTAATTAAGAAAAAAATGTTTAACTGAGCAATTTCTTAACAAAATCTTTCTTGTTAGGCTACCAAAGTTACGAAATGATTGTAGTTACATATTATGAATATACCGGGTGTTCGGAAATTCATATTACAAACTTCTAGGGCTAGTAGATCACAATAACACTTCTCAACAGTGGGGGAAAATGTTTCTGTATTCTGCACTGGAATACGAATTTTGCACTGAGTCCCATACGAACCAAAATCATGTCCGTGTATTCTGCAAACGTGTACTCAACCATGTTGATCGGAGACGGACAGGTACGTGAATGGTGCTCCAGGCATAATACCACAGCAGGTTAAACGTCACGTGCCATCAGGTGATCCTCTGATGGCATGTACTGCCTATCCAGTTGCAAAACAACACCGGCAAATCCGACATTGTAATGGCTGTAGCACGGAAACTGTACGTTTACTGATATGGGTTCCTATTCGAAATATTGTGTACTAAGTCCCCTCTACTAGCCCTAGAAGTTTTTAATATGGATTTCCGAACACCCTGTATTAATGTCTGTTGCTCAGTAGCAGTGGTCTTCAACCCGCGGCCCGTGGCTTAAGTTTTGGCGACCCGCAAATAGATAGGCCTACTAATTATAACTACAAGGCCAATATTGATAATTAGTATCAAAGAAACAGGGTCAGATCTCACATTAAATTCAAGAATGAAGCGCTTTTAACGCAATCTTTCTATACCGGTACATGCGACTGAAACAAGGCAAGCAGCGTTGTACGTAATAGGCTACTACATGTAACTATATGTTATCGTGCACAGATTGTAGAGTTAACGATTGCATGTCACACATCAGCTGCTACCCTATTAGATTTTCTTCATAGCAGAAGTCACGCCAGTATTCGTGACCTGCTCT
This sequence comes from Ectobius pallidus, assembly GCA_964059195.1. NCBI lineage: Eukaryota > Metazoa > Arthropoda > Insecta > Blattodea > Ectobiidae > Ectobius > Ectobius pallidus. Next base: position 97,885,900 of record CAXKWD010000006.1, read on the forward strand.
AAATGCCTGTCATTCAAACTTGCACTTACAATACGCGAACTTAAACTCTTCTACATCCTTATACTTAGGCGTTCAGTACAAGCATGAACATTCTAAAGCATTCTAAAATAGGGTCTACGAGTGTCTAAGGATTACTATTCATATTTTCTATTGGCGGTAATCGTTAATACATATTTTTACTATGACAATTTGTTACCGAACTAAGAATTTCGGAAACCCCACATGTCCAATTTTTTCACAAAATTACTTTTTCTGCCTGTTTTTGTCATTTTCCGCTAGTTTTATTATACATTGTTGTTAAACTCCAAAAAAAAAAAATGCTTTTTCAAATAGGGTTTGGGTCTATACAAGATAATTGTCCTCTTGTTTAATTTTCATTAAAATTTCACTTTTACTGCACTTTCATTTATTTACTGTACCCTAAAACACTTAGGTTTGAAAGAAAGTTCTCGTGAATTTCAGAAACCCCACATGGCCTCCAGGTTTAATCTTTTATCCTAAAGTCAAGAATGATAGTTACAAATAATAAAAAATTTTAGTATACTTACAATACTCTGATTAAGGCTCAAATAATCTTGCAAGAAAAGCTTTTCGTTCTGGAGTGAAACATTTTTTTTCTCCGAAAAAATTTTGTGCAGTGGTGGTCATGGGGTTTCTGAAATTCACGATTCAATTACCATTGAAACTTTATAATATCTTGGGTATCATGATGTATGTAGTGATTTAAGACACTGTGCATATTTTTTTCACATTTCTACCTATAATAGACCTGTTTAAGTATTTCAAAAACTTGATTTAAAATATTATCTACACTTCACCAGTTTGAAATTGTCCAAAAGAAAGGAAGTATGTGGCCTTTTAAATCTTTAAATTCACACCCCCGTCATGTGTTTTTGTTTGAATTAAACCACCCTTCATCTTTGCTGCTTAATATAAGTTAATACATTATGTTAAAGGCTATTTGTTAAAATTGCGTGGATCTGTTGGGAGGCAGTTCATAATAAAAGAAAATCCACATAGCTTGCCGTCTTATCAGTTGCTACTGCTGTTGTTGTATTAGGGAACTTATTTAAAAGTAAGCTGTCATCGGTCACAACTAGGCAATGATTGCATACTGCTGAAGGAAGGATGTTATATTATCATTGCCAAGGTTTAATGCATCTAATATTAAGACTGTTAATTCTCGAACCACAATCGTCCATTTATTGTCATATTGAAGCATTTCAGCAATTATGAAAGCATACACAAAATCACTATAAAGAAATGCCCCAAACACGTCGCTTATGAGTTATGGGAATGGGTCATGGTGTTCGCCTATAAGGTTCGAACATTAAATAGCCTGTAAACAAAGGTGCACAAATTAAATTATATTGAAAGGATTGTTCCCACCAGTATATGTTTAAACAATCGACTGTGCCTGATTACATGCTACACACCAAAGCAGCAACGATTCTCAAGCTCTGTCGAGCATGGCAGGATTCTGTTTGACGTGGCCAATCGCAGCATTTATTCGGACAATCAGCTGCGCTCTGGCAATAACTGGATTTACGTACACCATATTATTGACATGCCCCCAAAGAAAAATCAAGGGGCGTTAAATCGGGCGAACGCGCTGGCTACGCAACAGGTCCTACTCGTCCAAACCAGTGTTCCTATAGTCAATAGTTAGTTGTGCTCTTGCTTCCAAACTGAAGTGTGCTGGGGCTTCATCATGCTGGAACCACACAGAGCTTGAGGATCGTTGCTTCGATGGTGGGAAGCGTGTAATCAGGCAGAGAGTCGACTGTTTGAACACCTACTGTGAGGGAATGCCTTTCAAAAGTGTAATTTGTGCACAATTGTTTTTATTTAATGTTCGAACCTTCTAGGCGAGTACTTGACCAATGCGCAGAACTTATAAAGGACATGTTTGAGGGTATGCCCATATGTTCCTGAATAAAAAAATGATCCTCTCTGCAAGTCATGTCAACCCTGTCGGCGAGATCCTCTTATAACCTGAATAATAAAAACTCAATTTTGGACAAAAGCTTATTAATGGGTCCTTTCTTCGTAGCTGTGCTTTGGTCCATATTATGATACATATTTTAACCGACAAGTAGGCTATTGCAATTTATTACGTAATAGAGTCCTTTGGGGATGGTTTCATCGGTTATTAATTTGACCGTAAGAAGTAAATCCTTTTTTCTGGTTTTGGAAGAAACTGGACGAGAGAATATTGAATTATCCACTCAGTTAGGGCTAATGTCGATATTTCAATTAAATGTACGAGTCATGGGTTGAATCTTTATAGTAGTCTTAAATATTACACTAGCAAGACTTAATAAGAAACAAAATTTATTTACGAGTATATATCTTAGAAGAAGAAAATTTGCCATAAATTTACCATGCCCGGTTTTTGCGTTATCTTTGGTAAAAGTGTGATCAAATTTAATTTTCTCCTTTGGGAGCTAACGAACTCTCTATATTATAACCCTTAGCAAATAGTGATGGCGCGTGGGGCCAGGTAGGTTCCTTCACCAGCAAGCACCCGCACAGTTACAATCGCAGGGGATTAGTACCGAACGTAATTTACGCCCCATGAGTCAACTAATCAATCAATCTTAGATTTTTTAATATGTCATTTTGTCTTAAAATGTTTGTTATATTTCAATTCTACACATAATTACACGAAAAATGACACCAAACAATGTACAATTTACTTTAATAGGAACATTTCTAACAAATACATAAATAAAAGATACGAGAAAATTGCATTCAAGTCCTGTGTTCCTATTAAAGTAAATTATACATTGTTTGGTGTCATTTTTCTTGTAATTATGTGTAGAATTGATATATAAAAAACATTTTAAGATAAAATGACATATTAAAAAATCTAAGATCGATTGATTGAAGTAGACTAGGTGACTCATGGGGAGGAAATTACGGTTGGTCCTATCTCCTGGCTTGTAAATGTGAGGGTGCTTGCGGGTGAAGGAATCTACCTGGCCTCAACCACCATTCCTGTTTGCTAAGGGTATAACAGTTGTTCAAAAGCATCTAAATAACCTAACTTATGTCAGTCATATTAGCTTAAAAAGCATTGAAGCTTCTGTTAGCCATTTTTGAAAAAATTGTAGTTTGGATAAAGAATGTGATTTTACCTTGCATAAATGGTATAGGCCTATGCATGGACCGACACAAACAGACACACAAACATACCTAATCGCCATACCGTCTATCATTACGAACATCAGAATACGATCCTAATTACAAGGAAAAGTGACGACCCCGATCAAGACAAATTCTCTCCTGACCGGTGAGATGGAAGGATGATAGGCCTACAGCTTACATCTTCTCAGTCTCCTCATTCTCTTGAGATGGGAATGGTCTAGTTTTTGTTGAGAGTGGTAATAAGATGGTACTTGAGCAGGTCTTCCGACTGAAAACAATCTCATGCTCAATTTACCTGCGACATAATTACTCCACACTTAACAACTTCTTTACTCAACCCCACCCCTACTTACTAGGTTTCACAGCACTCCTTCCAGTTCTGCACTCCTAACTCCACGTTATTGCCTTAAAAAACAGATTACACATGAGATAATAGTCAGCATTCCAATGAACATTGTTAGTATTTTTCAGACGTTTGCAGAAGCCTATTGATTTTATCCTGTTCCCAACATTATTCGAATTTTTAAAAATCTAATAATTGCACTAACCATTAAGTTAGCTTATTAAAATCAAATTGTGAGATGCAATATTCTTAAACTTATGTACAGCCAGAAAACCTGTAGACTCAGAAGTCTATATATATATATATATATATATATATATATATATATATATAAGGACTGTTTTCTACCTACTGAATATAAAGTAACTTACATATTGATGACTGGCAATACCTATTTTACAAAATTTCCACACCATGAATGTTTATTTTGGGCTGCTAGATTAACTTAACTAAATATCAGTATGGTGTTCCTTTAAATGGTACGCACTATGACATTTCTACCATTGGCGGTTCAATGGATTTTATCCAAATTAGCTTTTTTAAAAATTTAACATTTAATCCCCTTAGGCAAATAACAACCGCACTAATTAATAAGCTTTTACTTAATTGAAATGGAAATGAAATTTACACATTTACAGGTCCTCGAATGTTTGGACACACTCTTTTAAGCAAAGATGAACTTTTTTGATTATACAAAACAGACAGGATTGAGAGCAAATAAACAATGACATAAATCTTATCAACCCTTCCTTCTTCTTAACTGCAAGACAAATCAACCTTCCGGTTGAAAATCACGAGTAAGTTAAATTTGCACAATTTCTTTGTTTACTACTTTTTTTTTTCAAAATTGATTACAACCCGTGTTTCGGCATAGGGCATATCACGGGGAATTTGTTTACTACTTAAGGCAGGGCTTATTTTTTCCGAGAAGGATCTTCGCAACCCTTTCATCTTAAAGGTTCTTTTTACTTCAATCAAAAATAATTTTCTAATGGTAATGACAAAGTATTAGAGGAAACAGTCATTAAACAACAAACCTGCATTACCGAGGTACTCTTAGGCTATGAGGACTGTTTACTAACCGATGCATTTCAGGAAAGGACTGAACTTCGGGATAAAGGTCGCAACACCCTTTTGTAATTTTTACTGTAGCAAATGAGATTGGCCATGCTTCAATATCTCGCAAGTCATTATTGATACCAAACTCATTATTGATACCAAACTCATTTCAGTGTACATTGATTTCACAGTTTAGGCCTATACACTAGGGCTGTACCGATTAATCGATTAAATATTTAATCGTCGATCAATTACATTTTCCGATTAATCGGTTTACTCGAATTCTGAAAAAGTTTTTCGAGAAATGGGTCAAATGACCAAACTCCTTTCTCAGTGCCAAGTGAGAGAGTTTTTAGTGCTGCCGGTATTATTGTAAACAAGCTACGATCGTGTCTTGAACATTCAAATGTCAACAAACTCTTGTGTCTCAAGTCTTGGCTGAAAAAGTAACCGGAAATGTAAGTTTTGTATATATTTCTTTCAGTACTTAACTAATAATGGTATTCATTAATTCACGATTTCTTCTGATTATCTGTAGTGTAGTAGTTATTAAACGTGTAAAACAATATTAAATGTACACTTTGGTTTCGTTTAAAATACCGACTTGTTTGTCGATTAATCAGTCGATTAATCGGTCGATTAATCGATTAAAGTCAAGCGTTAACTCGATTAAAAATTTTAATCGATTTTCAGCCCTACTATACACCAACAGAAATACCAAAGACAGTAGACTGTGCACAGCCTATTCCAATAAAATGGAATATCGTGCATGACAACTCTTTTAAATAAATATATCAGGTTATATTTACCCTTTTCAGTAAATTCTTAAGAGAACATGAAGCGATAGAAATTTTGAATTAGAATAAAATTTAACGTTCTAAAAATATGTAGGGTCTCATAACTTACAAAATAGCAACTTAGACCTAACTCGTAAGCATAGGCTAGTCTACACTAAATATAATTAAGGGACACCTGAAGCCAACTTCTGGTAGTGAACACACAGACAAACGTGAAATCTCATAAAGTTTGTAAACTAGGCTAAAAACTACATAAAGCTCGGTGAGCGGGAGGAAGGGGACTATTTGTGCCCTGGTAAATGGCTTGTAGTGATGAAGCGTTTGTCATTGTGAGCTGTGACGTCACAGGAAATAGCTGATTTCCTTTCTCGTCAACTGACCAATCACGATGCAGGAACAAGGAAATAGCCTTTCCCAGTGTTTGTTGTTTTTTGTTGTCGTTGTTTTGACACAGAGTCCCTTTGAAGCTGTAGCTAGGGATGCAACAGTTTGAATGACAGTAGGGACCGCTTCGCTCTCTCTGTGTGAACCCAGTCGTACTGGTTCCTCTCTACCTTGGTGAATTATAAACCGACTGCACTGACTTTAATTAAATAATGTCCTGGCCTGTATCCAAACCTAATAACCGATAAAAAAAAATCCTTTGTAAAGAATGTGGAGAGTATACTATTACTTGAACTCAACGACCTACGTGTAGCATACGTGTGTGCACAAAGTCCAAACATAACACTGACCAATAGGTTGTATCTCATTTAAGTTTATAGGCCTTCCAGATATAGGCCTACCAATTCCACAGAAACTTAAAATAAGCCTACAATACTCTCAAATATATAATCATTTCAAACTTTAAAATTGTAAGTAGGCTAAACAGTAAATAAACCAAAGGCCTATAATTAGACGATCAATTCTGTCAATTATAAAATAATAATAATAATAATAATAATAATAATAATAATAATAATAATAATAATAATAATAATAATAAAAATATCAACAACAATAAGAAAAACATACTCTATTTAAGTGGGCAGAGTTAAAGGAGACATACAGGTTTGGGTACTTAAAAATAGGTGAAATTCTTTTTTTTCTTGGCAATAAATTGTTCTGTAACCTTGTAATCTGACATAAGTTACTCTTTATTAACTACTACTACAATTACATATTAATTTCAAAATTATTTAAACTGTTGCAGTTACGATTAATTATCGTTACAAAATGGCAGCCAAGATTCGTGCACTGAAATGCCGTTTCCGTAACCATTTCCACAAATGTCAATATTTCTTTGTGATTATTTTTTCTACCTGTTCGTAAATATCATAAAACAACATAATAGGCCTATGCATTCTTTGGATTATCTACAGTATAATATTTCGCAAAATAATTCAGTAAATTTCCATACTACAATTTATTTCAGTCGTAGCCTTGTCCACAACGTGAATTTATTAAGTTTTAAAAAATTATTTTGAAAATCATGTCGGATTAATTTCCGTTGAAGAATGGAAAACAGTTAGGCTATGCTTGACTGTCATTCCATTCAGACATTTTGAAACTGTTTTTATTGATCTCAACTCGTATAATTGTCTACTTAACTAAAAAAAATCAATAAACACACTATGAAACCCTTCATAGACTTTAAATATTAGGCTTATTAACTTTCTGTTTTAGACTTGGACTGTAGAATTCTATAGAGTATAGAATCCATTTTATGTAAGTCATCTCATAGAGATACAGGTCTACTTTTAATGGACTTCTAAGGGTTTTATTCAAGTTTTTCAAAATGAATAGTAAGTTGGAATAGAGCTACCCAATTCAGTTCTGTGTAGTCAATTTAAGTAGGGTTAGGCTAACTGAAGGACGAAGTAGCCTTTTCTCAAAATAATTCAGAGACTAGATCGAGGCTACAAGATTCTCAGCACGTGTAAATGAATGCAGGTTTTTGCAATAACAGTAATAAATAATGAAACATTTGCAGACTGTGTCTTGCTACAAGATGAAATGGGCATCGAGAGTATCTCACAGTGTGATGTTGCAGTGCTGATTAACTGCCTCCACCCGTCCTCAGTAGTAACAACTCTAGAATTAACACATCTCCACTATAGAGTGCCCCTGAAAGTAATTCATGAAAGTTATTTACTACAAGAACTCGTGCTTGGTCTAGTAATTATCGTTGCTGATTACCTATCCGCAGGTCTGGGTTTGATCTCTGGAACCTCCTCTGTTTTTTTCTCAAGCAAGGACATCTGGAACGGTGTGCATTCAGCCTCGTGATACAACTAAGAATCTACTTGATAAAAAATAGAAGTAGCGGTTCCTGTCCAGTAAGCCATCAGTAACGGCCGTGGGAAATAGTATGTTGTCCACATTCCCTTAAATCCTGCCATCTCCCTAAGTTATGGTAGATCACAGTAGCGGTCGGATAGTAGGCCCAATCCTTCAATGGATGTAGCGCCATGGAGTTTTATTTGCAGAAAGTTGAGAATGACTACCAGTACTCAGTCAACGATCGCAAGACTAGGTTCCTGTCTTCTAGATACTATAGATAGCCTATTACAGATTTTATACACTTGTAGGCCTAGAACTTAAACTGGCCCGGGCGGCTTGGGTCGCTTAAGTCCTAGAAAGGGAGAGATAAAACTAAGACAAAGAAAGAAAGAAAGAAAAAACTTAAAACTAAAATCTTTACTGTGTAGGCTTATAAGCTATATTTGGCAGATATTCTATAGTTCTTAACTTGGTATGCCATTGAATAGACTAGGCTATAAGTATTTCAGTTCTTTGCTATTAGTCTACGTGAAACCTGTTTATTTGAGCTCCTTCACATGAATGCACCATGACCACGCCATCAGCTGTTTTCATTATTTTGAATGCAACCCCTCACACGTGGTGGTGGCCGCCTCCTTAGAACCCTTACATTTAAAACAACGAAAAGTCTGGTAGCGCGGTCCTGGTGACCTCGTGTCAAGGGGCCTTTAGCCTTGTGAAAAGATTGTGCTAAACATCAATTGATCTGAGTTTAACCTTTACTTCAGCCTTGAACTTTCCTAATTAACTTATAATGCATTAAGCTACAGAAATGCGATTGAAGTTATAATTCAAAAGTTAGCAAGATCAATAAGCCTGCTACTGGAGAAAATCGTTAATTAGTTCTTTTTAATGAAAATTGAACTTTCGGAGTCCAGTCATTCCCTAAATGATTGTTGAAAATCGTGTTGTTGACTGATGAGCTAGGTGGATGACTAAAATCAAACATAACTTATTATTAAAACAAAGTTGAATATAAAGTAGACCTTGCCACATGCAAATTTTACCATAAGATTTTGACTTGCATCTGTCAAGAACTAAATTTGCTTTTCTTGTTATCTCTTACAAATCCTTCCCTTTTTAAAACCAAACTTGGCTCAGTTATGAAGACTGTGGCTTCCGAGCGTGGCTGTTTATTTCTTAACAAATTTCATCAGTGGGTGATAGCAAGTGTGAATAAGTGGATGATTCTATTTGTACTAGATAATTTATTCTAAGGAATGTGAAACTTCTTGAAGTAGGCTAATAATTTACACGGATATGAAAATTTGTGTGTCCATTACGCTGGGCGCAAAGTCAATAGGTTTTATTATTCTTTGATAAAATTAAATACAAAGCATCCTGAGTTTTCTCTAAACTATTACCAAATTAATAATAAAAAGTGCACCTCTTTTTAAGAAAGAATTACTTATTTTTTTATTTAATAGCATCGTTTCCGTAGGCGTAAATAGATGTATGTATACACGTGCCTTTTATTACGTGCTATAGGCTAAGTTATAAACTTTTTTTCTCTTGAGCACGAGAATTTTCTGTCAGGTTCTGCTATATTTTTGTGTACAGTTTTCTGCTACTGAGTGTCAAAATAATTCTTCCTAAGATTGTATGGTGGACTGGAAAAATGTATGTCCTTCTGTCTGTCTGTCTATCCGTCCGTCCTTATGTCTGTACGCGCGATAACTCGCCTACGCTTTAGCAGATTGTCATGAAACTTGGTATACGCACTTACAACGTCCATGGAACGAAACTTATTGATTTTGGATTAAATCGATTGAACTGTATCGAAGTAATGTCCAATTAGGAGCATAATTTTTTAAAATTATTGCACTGAACTTATCAAATGCATTTCAGTTCTCATGACAACAACATTGTTTACAGTGTTCGTAGCCTATACGGCTTTGGAAGTTGCAATACATTGGGCTTTGACAAATAAAACTACCCACATATTCCTTCACATATGCTTATCAAACTTTAGACCTATGGTTTTTCCGAAAACCCTGGTTAATTAATTGATCTGGAGCTTAACTCCGAGATCGATTACAAAAATAACTTATTTTCTGGATATCATAAGTGCAAGTATCACTGATTAAACAAAAGCGTGACATATAAAGTACAGAATAGAAGACTTCATCTACTGTAGGAGTTATGAATACAAAATACAAGTTTTGAGATTTATTGTATCACACCTTGTCGTAGATGTGAAGCAATTGTAATTTTGTTCAATAGGCCTATTCTAGTTAGGCCTAGACCTATCCCACTTATCCCTTCACTTATGCTTAACAAACTTTCTCTAGAAACCTTGGTTTAAAATTCAATAGTTTTTTTTTAATATGGCCTATTAACTGCATCTGGTACTTTGTTGTATCAGGTTCTCTGATTTTATTTAATTTTCCTATCTGTAAATAAAATCAATAAATAAATAAAATCAAGTAAATTTAACTTATCAGAACTATAGGCCTAAGCATAATATAACATTGCAGCGTACAAGGAGTTAAGTATCCAATCAGTTATACCTATGGACTCTACTAGATGTAGGCTTAATTATCAGTGATTAGGAGGAGAGAAAAGTATGGATGCAACATATAGCCTTCTTTGTTTGCTCTGTTGCTAGGCTTCGTTTTTAATATAGTTTCATGCCGTTAAAGCTTTAATTTGTAAAAGTCATTGTTATTTAATCAGGCTTGTTGCCACAAACATACAAGGCAGGGAAATTTGAGGTTTCTAGAGACACGTGTCTATAGAGTTGCCTGTATTGATACAGGGTAACCATTATTGTTCCTATACGGGATTCGAACCCTCAGCACACAAACAAGAACACTGTAGCGCTTGTTTGTAGTCATGCAGTGTACAGTTAATTTGATATTCACGCAGAACTGTTCCTATGCTTTGCATTACAAGTACACCCTCCCTCCCTTCCAGCCGCCCTCCCGGTTTGCTTCTTGTTATTAATCAAACTAGAGCATCTCGCTGTCTTCTTGTGGAATAAACAATTCTCTTTGAAACTGATATTACTACTAGGCCTACGTAGTCTTAAATATCAGCATGACTCGTGATCAGTTGTCTTTGCTCATAGATTATACTCAGAAGTCTTTAGCTTATAATAAAAAAAGTATAGGCTAGTCTTATTTTTAAAGTCGCTTATACGGACGTTAAAGGGTCAATCCATGAAAATATGGACAGAAATATGGTAGAAAATTAAAAATCTGTTAAACTGTAAATTTCAAACAGCATGAGAATAGCATAGCGTGGGTAGCCTACCACTTTTTAAAGATTCTTTTTCCAAGAATTTCCCTATATGTGCTGCCACCCTAATCCTCTTCGACCTGTCAAACAGTGAATAGAAAGGTAGTTAAGCGTATTCACACTTGTCTGCAGTTGTTGCCAAATACGTACGACAGCACTTACTTTACTTAAGAAGTAGTGAATGACAGCGGCAACGGTGGGGAAATCCACGCGACTACCAGAGTACCTGTTCTTTGTCGGTGCCAAAGTCGGTGCAGATTTTCGGATTATGGAACACTGCTATTATATTCTTTTGTAGATAGACGATGGTTTGGGACGAGGCCTTCTTAAAATGACACCAACAGTACATTTTCAGAGTTAACATTTTGACATTAAAATATTTTTCTTAATAAAATACAATAAAAAATCTGTAATAAAATGCTATATCCTTTAAAAAATTTTTTAAGGTCGAGTATGTTGGAGTGATGATAAACGAACAAAGAAGCAACTCTGTTTTGTCAAGAGAATGTTAGCATTAACACTGAGATATTCATGTTGGTGCTAAAATAAAAGCGTCTATGAAAGAAAAGAACAACGAAAATGAAATAATCCATTTTCTTTCCTCTTTTCACAACACCCACCCATCCTACTGTCTAAAACATTTGCGTGCCGACTATAAAGAACACCAAGGCTAAATTAGAGTCTTTGGAACTAATTCCCTTGGCTTTTCATGTTTTAGCAATACCGTAGTTTCCTATTAGATGGTCATCGAAACGATCGGCTTACCATCTTTCATCTTACCATCATAAAAGTAAATAAGCCTAATAATTTGTCTTCGGTAATGAAACCTACACCAGAGACCTAAGTTGCTTGTCAGAAATCGCATGAATCCAATTTGAAAATACCCAGGAAATAGGGTGTCCCCTGTTAAATTTTTCACAATAATTTCTGCATAACTTTCACATTTCATTAGGCTATGTCCTATGCCATCATCAATCTCGGAAATTATTTCTGTATGGAATGGAAATATTACTATTAAAATAATCTTCTTAAATGGATTCTTACTCATTTATGAAACTAGCTATGTTTGAGTATATTTAATTCTTGATTTCCTCGAAAGCTGGTACCATCTGGTAAATTTTATCAGGCAGAGGATAACACTGATCAGATCTGATTTTATTCTCGGGAAATGCCTATAGTAGCTAATACTGAGCTAACTTTAATTCATCCTCAATTAAGTCTACTATGTTTTTTTCCTAAGATTCTTTATGTGAGTATACGTCGACTATGCACAATATTACCTGACTGTCCAACCATGTTCCGTTTAAAGTGACTTTTGTTTCATTAACCTTTTTTTTCTAGAGATAGCATAGACCATATATTTAGTTATCTAAGTATAATCTGCTCCAGAATTTTAAAAAAGTTAGTAGAATAAGAAAGTAGCCATCCACATTATTTTAGAATAATTTACCCCCTAATTTATTTTTATTCTTTATGCCGTCTTCTAGACTACCGACTATATTATGAAAACAGTGTAGTTTCAGTACCATTGAAAGAATTTAAGTGTGGCGGTACAAATCTGCTCATTCCAATGTTAGAAAAATTTTATTTTCGTATTCTTGGAAATATTGAATAGCCTACCATTAGATGAGTTCTGTAGTCAGAATACGGCAGATGGTGTACGAAGATAATTAAAATTATGATAGATAATATTAAAGTCTGTCTTGGCCTAAGTTTTTTACGGTCAGGCTATTAAGTTGTGAAAACCAGTTGTGTAAGGTTGTCCTTTTTAATAGAAAATTTGTTCAAAATATCCCACGTGGTTTTCCAAGCTTATCGCCAGGCAATGGGACACCAGCTATTGTCAGAACTAAGAAAATGAAAGAAGGTTGCCTTAATTTCTTATAACGTGCGTTAAATGAAGCCTATCTTAGGATTCCACATTAATCTAAATATCCTAATTACTTTATTAGCCCTAATAGTGCCGTTCTTCATAGAACCACCTTTTCTATTCTCTAGGAAACTAAGTTAGTTTACAATTTAGCCAGTAGGCTACCTCGATAACTAATTTTAAATTACCGGAAATTAAAATATGCATGCTATAGACCTGAAATAGAAGGAAGGGAATATGATCGACAGTTAATTCTTGTCTAAATTGATTTAAATTTCAGAATTTTATTTTAAAAGCTACTCTAAACTTCATTTTTGTTATAAAGTTTTCAATCTAATAACATTTCAATAAAGGTTATTTTTAAGCAACAAGTAGCCTAGTAGGTCTATGAATATAATTTTTTTAAATTTAAGTTAGCCTCCTGCATATATTTACTCATTAATTCAGTAGTAGGACGTAAAGACTGTGAAAAAAATTCTTATTGTTTGTGCAAATTAAATTAGTTTGAAATCACTCATGCCATTTGGCAAGATCGATTAGCATGGCTGCGATGTGGGGGGCCGACAAAAATCCTCTCTTTACCAGGTTTCTCTGCCGCCCGCAACCACCACACTGACATCTCAAGAAGAGCGCTACATTTTTCCAAGTTTTCTTCTTCAAGCTTCTTGAGATTCTCGCGCCATCTATCGGTAAGGAAAGCGAATTAATATGAGACGCTAGGAAAAAGAATTCCCGACGCAGAGCGCCTCCGTCTTGAAGGAGGTTGCGGCAAGACGCCGAGTTACTTTAAGAAAGTCGTTAAGAAATGCCGGGGGTGAGCGCGGAGAAGGGTTGGTAGCGAAAGAGAAGAAGTGCTTGGCTGTCTTTTTCTTTCTCCAACCTGTGCTAGTTCTTTCAATCTTGGCGGACTTCTCATTTCCACATCCGTCATATGGTGGACACACAAAATAAATTATATCGCAAGGCAAAACATCTGCTGGCTTTCTTCTGTCAAACTTCTTACCATTCATTCAGAAAAGAGTAATTTAAATAGGAAAACTAGTCTTGAGATTGATCATATGAAGTAAACTAAGTCTTTTTTTCTTAATGCAGATTATTCTGAAATGATTTAATTACATTCACTTTGGATCCTATAGGCCTCTAGGCTAATGTTACCAGATCTCTTTATGTTGCCTGTCCCTATTTGCTTTTCGCTCTTCTCGGCGGACGTTTGGAGACTTGATGGAAGAAAGGACATGTAGTTAATAAGAAAACAATATTAAGCCTCCCTTTTATTAATAAGTAGGCTGCGTCTACAACATTTATACTTACGGTATTTTGGTCTATTTTGGCCTATCGGGAAAAGTGCAGGAATCTTTTTGATCGCTGCAAAAATGTTGGACTGGAAATTAGGCTAATGCAGAAAAAACAAAACAAAAAAACTAAGTGGGCCTAATGTTCATGAACCGTCAAAATATGCACAACAAAACACCAAAATAGTAGAGAAAACATTCTAACAAGTGGAGAAATTCAAATATCTGGGAGAAATAATTACAGATACAAATATTATTAAAGCAGTTAAATAGCCTATCAACTGAAATCTGGATATGCTTGTTTTTGCAATTCAGAAACTTTTAACTTCTCGTCTTCTGTCTAGAAATCTGAAAAATAAAAAGTTATAAGACAATTATCCTGCCGGCTGTAGGCTATTATAACCTATAGATGTGAGTCATGGTCGCTTACTCTTCGGAAAGAACATAATCTGAGAGTGTTAAAAGACAGGGGCTTAGGAAAATATTTCGGACCTAAACGAGATGAAAACGGGGACTTTAGAAAACCGCATAATGACGAGCTTCATAACATGTAGTCTACTCTTCTCCGAATATAGGCCTACTAAGGGTAATTCAATCACGAATTAGAAATTGGTGGAGATGTTGCGTGCGGAGGGGGGGGAGGAAAGGCATAATTATTTAAAAAATATTGACTGGGAGACCCGAAGGGAAAATACCACTTGGAAGACCTAGACGTAGGTGGGAAGACAATATTAGAATAGATTTAATGGAAGCAGGATTTGGGAGGGATGGTCGGATAGAGTTAGTACAGAATAGTGTTGAATGGCGGGCTCGTGTAAGCGCAGCAAGGAACCTCCAGGTTCCATAAAATAGATAACATTCCTTAGGTTACTCAGGAATTGTCTAGCCGTTGAGTGAGTATATGCCTATTTGATAAGAATAGTCCTATACGGTATTGGCCTATAGGTTCGTTTTAATAGGCTATGGAATTAACTTAGGCTATAAGTGAAGCCTGGAGAATATGCGTTTATATGAGATACAGGTTAGTTGCCTTAGAGTATGGATGACATCGCATGTACAACCCGAACATTGGTAGTGGAACGGGACAGGAAGTCAGTGGGCGAATGTATAACTTAGCTCAGCGTCACCTTGGACTCGTACTGAGAAACGAAGCCAGGACTTTATGTTATTGTACAAGCAATTAAAAATGCCCAAATCAAAGAATTCACGACGTTAATGGCATGATAAAATGGTAGAGATATTGTGAATCTGCAAGGGAAGATTATTTCTGTAGGCCTACAGTGTGTAAATATGAAATTAACATTTATAATTATGCCTACAATTACAATATGAAATTGTTATTATAATTAGGTCTATTATTAGGCTTATTATTATTATTATTAGTTCAATATTAGCATAGTAGGCTTAATTATGGGAGTAGGCCCTATGACGTGGGGCGGTTGGTTGAGGCACTGCGTTACAAACCGGAAATTCGTGGATTCGATTCCTAATGAAATAGTTGGAACTTTTCAATTGACCTAATCTTTCTGGTGGCACTATGGACCTGGGATCGACTCGGTCTCTAACATAAATGGGGAGTAAAGGCGTCCGGTGCGTAAGGCTGACAATCTCACCACCTTTATGTCCCGAATGTCTAAAAATCTGGGAGACCCAACCTCCTGAAGCCTTAAGGGAGCGATCACTTTACTTTTAGTAGGAATAGGCTAGTAGTAGACCTAGTAATTGTGTAGTAAATTAAGAAATAACGTAGCATTATTTCCTAGAACCCAGATGATAGATAACACCGCTTAATTACCCCTAACTCTGGCATATGAACGCTCAATATTTAATGTAGCCTACCTGCGCGTCGTAGGCCTAATCACTGAAAGCTGCGAACTCTTTCTTTTAAGTTACTGTTCTTTAGGTTTTCACCATTATGACTACATTCCTTTTTTTCGGTTTTCGTTTTTCGTTTTGGGCCCTTTTCGACCTCTGGCCCCGCTGCATAATGGGTTCTGCGGGCCTTCAGTTATGCTGCTCTGTTAATGGTAATAAAATCTGCTTTTCAGTTGACGAAACAGTAAATGCTACAGGCAGATAGGATGCCTCGTCGCGAATGTGATTATAGGTAACTTAAGATGTACTTTCGAGTAGGCCTAACCACTCACAACAAATTTTTGTTAACGTTCGGAACTCTGCAGAATGTAAATAAGTTAGAAATGTATCAGTGGCGGCTATTCAGGGGAAGTAGGTGAAGTAGCACTTCACCAGTATTTTTCCTTTACAATACGTATTTTTAAAGTTTATTTTCCATATCACGAATGTTCGTTTTTACTATAATGTATTTCTACAATTTTGAATATCCCGCCACGACTGGTGTCAACGCTAGGAGGCAAGTGTGCTCCCAAGTCCTCTGTCCTCCTAGCATTGAATCTGAACCTTCCCAGACGCATGGGTAGTCTGTTCCACTAAAAATGGGGGCGTGGGCTCATGGAAACCAGCCGTTTTCTCGCTTATCCCACTGTCTTCTTACTGAGGGGATCAGACTACCAAGTGAAGGTGAACAGTTCTCTCAGTCTCCACCAGACTTCTCTGTAAAGAAGTCACGTGATATTTACTTCTTTCTGCATATAGGAATAGTCAAGCGTCCACGGTGCCTTCTACGCATGCGCGACCTTCCAGCTGTCGACAATTGTTCTGTTGTTGTCCACGCATGCGCGATAATCCAGCAGTCGACAATTTTGTTCTGTCGTTAAGTTCATAACATGGACAGTTTATTCTTTTCCAATATTTAGGAAGCATGAGATCACGTTTTTAAAAATAATATTAATAACTAAAGAAAAATGAAATATTAGAAGACTTCACTTTAATTAATAGTTTCTGTAGAGAAAATCATAGTGCAGTGTCAATTTATGCTAAAACCCCTCTTGTTGAAGGTGCTGGTATCAACGAGTCCTGTAAAAATACAGAACCAGTACTCCAAGATCGTCACGAAATTAATGTAACGCTCAAAATCGTCACGAAATTAGTGATCTGTGACGGAACGGGCTGCACAGAAAACAGTCAACTCAATGATTAGGCTTATCAAAAATCCAAAAATTAAAAAACCCAAAATCCAAAATTTAAAAAATCTAAAATTAAAAAATCGAAAAACCAAAATAAAATAAAAAAAATATTCAAAGATCCAAAATTCAAAAATCCAAATTTATAAAATAAAAAATCCAAATATCCAAAATTTAAAAATAAAAAAATTAAAAAATAAAATATCCAAAATTCAAAATCTAAAATTAATAATAAAACATCCACAATTAAAAAGCCCAAAAACCCAATATTAAAAAGTCCAACAATCCAAAATTTAAAAAATCCAATAATCCAAAATTTAAAAATCCCTAAATTAAAACACTTCTGTCGCGTGGCATTCCATACACACTTTTTTTCTCTTCACCTAATTTTCCGGTCACGAGCCGCCACTGAAATGTATCTGTTCAGTATTCATTGACAAGCTAGATGTGGACAACTTCACGATTAAGAAAATATTTTAAACCCCGCGAGAAGTGAAAACTTACGGAAATGGATTTCCCTCCAAACAAGATAGACTTATTGATTAGAAGCTACCATGGAAATCCGATAGTGCCAAAGCGAAGGAGATTGCTAAGTGCAGGTGTTTTGCTTCAACATAACACCCGTCCTCATGCTCCTCGTGGAACCATGAAAACCGTTGACGACATCCGCCATAATCGCCAAATTTGGGACCATCAGATTTCCACATATTTGGTTCATTAAAGGATTACCTTGGAGGGCAGAAGTTAAAGTCTGATGAAGACGTCCAATCGGCGGTGCACGAATATCTACAGCGTCAACCAAAATAATTTTTCTCACGCGATATCGAAGCACTTCCTATCCGATGGCTTAAGTGCGTTGAACTAGGAGGGGACTAAGTATAAAATTAATGTACAAACAAACATTCTTCCTGTAGTAAAATAGTGGGGAAAACATTAATTGCTGTTTTCATTTGATTCTCCCCCGTAGGCCTACATTCGAACGCACATGCGACGGAGCAATTCCGACGCCGGAGAAATCGAATGGCGGTTATCAGCAGCGGCCGCTACAATGTGAAGCTTTAGTTCACAAGTAAGAATAATTATCTCGTTATTATGTGTCAGTTAAAAGCATCTTATTAGCTGGCATGAAGGAGATGAGTGTCATGGGAAGGAATTGTTCGGGTAATTAATCGAAGGGCTGGCGGGCACCTGTCAGGTGGTGGATTGCGCAGAAGACGCGTACTTAGGGTCATGTCGGCGCATCGTCTTGCGGTTTCTGGTTGTGGTTTTGTAACAAGAGGAGTGGCTGGATAGATGGGTGGGGCTCACCGCAACGAAATTACTGGGCGACTTCAGATTGTGACCACTCCTCAATCGTTGGTAGCATGGCGGAACTTCTTTGCGGTTTGCAATACATTATGCAAAATTAGCCCATTAGCCTATGCTTTAAGTTGCGTATCAGAGTCATTATGTTTTCTATGATTAATTCGGAAATGTCTTAAATCCTCACTTGGTTGCCTTACTGCAAGGACCATGTGGTTTCATTAACAGTACAAAGTCACTACCTAATAACATTTAGGCATATGCACACTTCGGAACATTAAACTTCTTGAAAACGTGAACAGAAACTCGTAAAGTTACTTCAATTAGGCGATAATTTGTTCTCCATTGTTATGTCTAACAGCATAGTAGGCCCAAAGAGTTGTAGTTTATAAGCTACTACACTTCCCTAATTCTCAATATAGACCTACCGTCTACTTTATCTAATTTCTATCCACTCACTATTTTATTATTTATTAAGTATTTTCAAAAATTGTAAAATTTAATTAAAAAACACGTTCAAATATTAATTTGCACGGATTTTTTTTGCTAGTAGCCTAACATTACATTCCTCCTCCCCCCCCCCCCAAATTCTAATGTTTCTCTTACGAAGAAGTGACCCGCCTTTAATCCGACTAGTTGAAATAAACAACATGCAAATTACAAGTGACGCTTTCGTAAACCTCGATCAATGTAACGTAAAGGCCCTGTTTTCACTTAAAAGATGCAATTTCAGGTGAAAACCGATTTAAATAGAAAATACAGTGAGTCCCACGCAAGAGTTGGCCAATGACGCGGGTTTCTGCGTCGCGGCTGGCACAGCTCCAACTCCCGAGCGATCGGGTGAAATATCTACGCAAATAATGCCGCGGTCGTTGTAATGATTCAGGTTATCACATTTACAGATAAAATTACAATGAAAATAACTACGTACTTCATCACAAGAGATGATGGAAATGTTCTCCTCTTGCATCCAGACAATACTGGCACCTTTTTAGGAAATTTTCTTTCACGCGCGTAAGTTCAGCTTCCGAGATAGAGCTAATTTCTCTTGTGATATTGTCTTTAAGTTCTTCTTGTGTGTGGGAAATTGACCTATACACTTTATTTTTTAAGTTTCCGCATAAATAATATTTACATACTGTTAGAAGAACTTGATGACAATATCACATAGGCCTATCACAAGAGAAAGTACGATGAAGTGTGATGAAGTACGTGGTTATTTTCATTGTAATTTTAACTGTAAATGTGATAACCTGAATCATTACAACGACCGCGGCATTATTTGCGTAGATATTTCACCCGATCGCTCGGGAGTTGGAGCTGTGTCAGCCGCGTCGCAGAAACCCGCGTCATTGGCCAACTCTTGCGTGGGACTCACTGTATTTAGAGATTGGTTTGTGCGAAAACCCAAGTAGGCCTATTCTAGTCAGCAATTCAAATTGAAAGATTAGGCAATGTTTCCTTCTGACGTCATAGAATCCGCTTCACTACAGTTATGCATTGGTACGTCATGCATTGCTACACACCAGCCAGTGTTTGCTAGTTCATTGTTGGTGTTGTATCGTGTTTTAGGCTAACATTATTATGAAATTTACTTATTAGTTCCTCGAGTTATTCTGGAATTAGGTAATATTAGGTAGTTCAAGCCCAAGAAAGGTCTAATTATAAGACCATAAAAAGAAAATGATTTAATCCAGATCGAATAAATTCGTGAAGTACAGGCTGGTGTAACTGCAGTAGGCTTAATGCGTTTCGTCAGCAACTCATCATGATTGTTTCTGCTGTTGTGAAAGTGTCATGATAAGAGTTTTGAATATATTAGATTACATAATACCTTTTATTTTGTGACACATTGTACACTGGTAGGCATGTTATAATGATGAGGGCGGAATCCAATTTTGAAAGGGAAGAATTACGAGTAATGATCAATAGGAATGTGCGATAGCCTTTGAAGATTAGGCCTATAGAAAATTCATCTACTGGATTAAGTTAATTCTTGGAAGCCCTTCGAAAATGGAAACATAAGCAGGACTGGCTTGTCCATAGCTTAAAGGCAAAATCGGCAGCCGCCTAAGGAGGGAAATTTTTACAAACATTTAGGGGCGGCAACTTTAGAGTCAGAGACACCAGAAGAAGTATGTGGCGAGCGCAGAAAATGGTTTTTCAAAACTAAAATGAATTAAAACATACCTGCCTAGCTCAAGGAGCCAGGAAAGATTTTCAGGTCTTGCTACCACTTCCATCGAAAATGAGTTAGCCACGAAAATAACTTAGATGTAAAGGAGCATGTCAAAGAGTTGGCCAAAATTAAAGCAACGGATTTTAGGTTTTTTTTTTTTCAACTCCTGCCTCCTGGTAAGAAATACTTAACCTAAGTTTATCATAGTTTCTTGTTTGCATAATGTCAATATCTTGGCCTATTCGATTAAATGTATTTTTTATTCAATCCCCATAAGCCTACTATCTAGATAATAACTTGTGTTATAGCGTCTTCAAAAATAAACCTTTCTCAAATTAGGCCAATTCAAGTAAATTTTGTTTAATCACTTACCAATAGGCCTACCATGCTTGAGAACTTGAAATACCATGTTTAATCAAATCATAAAAATGGAACGAATGAGGTGGCAATTTAGGGGGCACTTAAATTATTTCTCGTCTAGTCATACCTTAATGCGTGATTAAACAAATTCGGCACCAATACCCTGATCCTAAGAAGGAGTAAAGGCTAGACACTTTCAAGTTTCTGAAGGAAGAAACATTTCGTATTTTGATTAATTAAAAGTTTAACTCTCAATCCACAACTAGGCCTACAATGAGGTTTAAAAAATAAAATACAGAGTTTTTAAAGTAATCTCGGTCTTCTTTTTTCAGTGCTAGGCTTACGTCTATTGGGTTTTGGCCATTTATTTGCATGAAATGTCATGTCTAGCAGCCTAATCACGTGAGTAACCAGCAGGTATAAATTACGCTATTTTAGGTTAGGCCTAACTAATAGGTCTATATAGAATACTTCCACATTTTCACGATTTTTCTTAGTTTCGCATATTTTTAGGAACAAAGTTAGTTTATAGCTACATGAATTCTAAGGTTCTAAGGAACAATAGATCATTAAGTTTTTCGTGTTTTAAACACACACACTTAAGTTTACACAGCAAATTGAGTGTCGAAGAATCCCCTAAATCTAAATTGTTCATACTGTCAAATAGGCCTGCCTAATATTTAAAGGCGATGGATAAAAAAGTGCAGTAACACGATCCAAAGCTGCGAAGAGAAACGCCGCAATTACTTGTCTTGCACATCCGCTTGAAGCCGTGCCAGAAGCAGCCCGCCTAGTATTGACTCGAGACATGTCGCTCTCCTATTGTACTTCCATTGTTAAAGAGAACCAACAGTACCAAATGTCTAAGCACATTACAACCAGAGCTCAAACAATCATTTTGTACTCTTCTTTCCTGTGTTACACAAAGTGAAATAGGCCTGTTAGACTGCATTTAACGTAACCATTTGGAGTAGAATTTTAATCCAACTTAAAAAATTCAATTTGATCAGTTTTGGAAGCAGTGGAGGCGTTACAGTCTTGTATCCTGATTTTGCAATAAAATAATTTTTCAGCCTGAGATTATCTATGCAATAGGGAGTCCATTCGTCTCGCTTTTTCAGGGACAGTCCCGTTTTGTGCGAAATTGCCCACTGTCCAGGAAGTTTTATTGGAGGCGCTCAAATATCCAGTTTTTTGTGATTCCGATTGGCCATTATATTTTACGCTAAATTAATGAAAGTGGCAAAATTGAAGGTCTTGCTCAATATCAACACTTAGAATATTTTAATGGGGTGTAGGCCTATAATAAGAAAAAGCACATATTGATAAAATACATAAAAGTTAAAAGGATAGTGACAGTGAGACATCTACTTCTGCGGAATATTTTATCGTCTTTGTCATTTGGGATAATTTGTGTGCATGACACAAAGGTAACTTTTGAATGTTCACTAATTTTTAGATGAAATTTTTGTCCCCCTTTTTTTCTTAACTTAGGCTAACTGTCCCAGGTTTTCCCATTTTTTTAAGTTCCCGTTTTAAAATAAGTATTATATTCATAAGTTACTTTACTATGTGATGTCAAATTCCTTTTATTTTAATTAAAAATTATTCATGAATATCTTACTATTATCTAGGCCTATTACCCCAAGGACACTCATGGCATATGCATTAAAATATTTTTCTTTTGAAATAAATTCGAAATAGCACTCAGACTCAGAAAGTTTTCGTCAGTTCGTATCCCCGAAATTAGTGATTATTTTAAGATTAGGCTGTTGTGTAGTTATGAAATATTCAGGAAAAGAAACAGCTATGTTTCAGGTAACCTATGAGAACAACGTGAACAACGATCGATTTTGGCACCCTAATCGATTATAATTTTGGCCTACCTATTTAAATCCTTAAAATATGAGTTGAATCGTTTTCTCGTTAAACTGGAGAATTCCATGACCGCCGTTACAGCCGGTCCATAGTCCTAACGATTGGTACCAAGTGTATAATGTCTCCAAAAAATAAATAAATAAATCAATAAAAAATAATACGTTCAAACTTAACTCAGCAGATGGCTTAGGTCTATACGGATTATAAACCACATACAGTGTGTGTGATAGGTTAGGTTAGGATTAGTGGTATTAGTTTAGCAGCGACATACTACCCATTAGGGTGGGCCGAAAAAAATCATTATTTTTTTTGAAAGTTGTAATAGCGCGGAAAAGTTGCGAATTAGGAAGACAAACAAGTGAAAAAAAGAATTATCAAAATCGGTTGACATCTTCCGGTCGCGCACAGGCCCTAAACATTTACAAAATATGAAAAATCGTCATTATTGCGATCATTTTTAATTTTTTTATTTTAGCTGTTTTTGTAATGTAATAGTTTAAAACGTCTTCGATTAGAGCCTAAAAACATTGTGGTTTAATTAGGTTTAGATCAGTTTATATTTTTCGGTCGCGCTTAAGGCCTAAAATTTGCCAAAATATTGAATATTTCACATTTTTATGTATTTTTTTTAAGTCTTTAATTTACATTTATTTTAACGTAATAGCTCAAGTATTTTTATTTTAGAACATAAGAACATAGTATTTTATTATGGAGTGATTAAATCAACAACTTCCGGTTGCGCAATGACCCCAATGCCACAGACAAACTGTGCCTAAAAAGGATAGGTAGGCCTATGACATGATGGATGATAACAGTAACATTGGGCATTGTTCTTTTTGACTTGTTTTATATTTGGAAAGCTAAATTATTATAGTTACTGTATAGTTTTAACAATAAACATAGGCTACTTTAACAAAAAACAGAGTTCTGAAAAAATAGTACATGTTAGTTGAATCTGTCCATTAGCACTCTTTTCTATTTTGTAGCCGAATGGACTTTGAAGTCTGATTTGCTGGTGAAGTTAGGCATAGATGATCGGGACAGCAGAGTGGTTCTTATAAATCCGTCTCGAGATTCAGCTCCACAGACCTTTCTTGAGGCTTCCGTGACGAGTTTTACACAGCGTTCAACACCCTGCGTGTGAACTGGGAATTTCTTGAAAGTAATGTTCCAGTCAGGGATTGAGTCACTCCCGATGTGTGATTTAATCTCCTCGTCACTAATTTCTGCCAACAATGGGGGAGAAGATAACTCACAGTCGATCCAGTTGATCGTTCCTGAGTATTCTTGTGCATTGAAGTTGATTTTTGGCGGCATGAATTTTCGTATGGTTTTCCTTCTTGCATCTACATGCCTTGCCTTTAGAATTCTTCGAAGTCCGAGCTCTGTTACGTGTTTCTTGTCAACTTGCGTCATGGCTAACAGCAGTGGCGCCAACTTATATGGGCCCATGGGGCTTTAGCCCACCCAATAATTTGTCGTGTATTATTATAATTTATTATTTGTTACTATTACTATAAATCGAGTTTCTTTGTTGAATCACTGTAAGCGCCAAGCAGACTATTGCTGACGATCTCCTCTTGTTCGAAATCACTCACGATCGTTTGAAATAGTCGAAATCATTAATGTTTTACATCTTACTCTTCAATGCAGTTTTACTGACAAAGAAGATGATGATAATATGATGTTGCTTGTTACAAATTTATTGGGTGAACTCCAGTCAGGAGAAATATATTTTGTAACACTCCATGTTACATATTTTATTTTAGAAGTTTCCTAAAACCGAAAATTAAAAAAAATAAGTGTATACAATATTATAAACTTTTAAAAATTTTGTTAACCAGGCTTCACATCACTTTCTTGGCGGTTGAATTACAAAATGCGATTGTTATTACAAACACTGAAATCGTTTCTTGCACAGTTCTATATTTATCTGTAGTTACATCAATATTACATTATAAGACCATTTCATAAACCTTAATACGGGAGGAGGTGTAAAAATTTTTAAATCTTTGAGCCCACTCAATGTTCTTCAAAAGTTGGCGCCACTGCCTAACAGTAAGTGTTCAGGGTGGGCAAAAAAACCATTACGTTCGATCACAGGGTCGACAACATTTTGGCAAATACCTGGTAGATTGTATTACTTGGTAAACAAGTTTCGGGCCGTCTGTAAAGAGTTGACTTCTTTTGATAGTAAACCACTTGGTATGTATGCTTTTAATATAAACAAAACTAGTTCTTGAAGTTCAGGTGTGGGGCTTTCTTCACTTATGTACAACCTGAGTGTTCTATTTGCTTTTGTCAACCACCTCGAATGTGATAAGTGCCCAGGATCTCGGACAGCCAAATCTTCTTTACAGGATCCTGATTTTATTGCAACGGAAATATCAAATGGATATTGCCGATCTTTACTAAGCACGTTTCTGTCTATTTCTGGGATCTGACAATCAATACTCTGGAAGTTAACCACCGGCAGTTTTTCACAGTCAACTAACTTTTCACCGATTGCCCCTTTAGAAGTACTAGGCCCCGTTGTCTTGCCATCTAGGTGCAAGAAAATACGACGAAACTGAAGCTCATTGAAATGCAAGAGGCAAATTGTCCATTGTAAAGGTTTATTAAATATAGGCTAGTTCAACTCGGCGTATCAGACCGGCTATTACAATGAAATATTAATTATTTATCAGATACCAAAAAATGCGTAAATATGTGAATTTTTCAATATTTTGACAGATTTTGGGGCATATGCGCGACCGAAAGATATCAGCTGATCGAAACCAAATTAAAACACAATGTTTTTAGGCTCTAGCTGAAGACGTTTATAACTATTACATTACAAAAACAACTAGAATAACAAATTAAAAGAATAATCGCAATAATGACGTTTTTCCATATTTTGTAAAACTTTAGGGCCAGTGCGCGACCGGAAGATGTGAACCGATTTTGATATTGTTTTTTTTCATTTGTTTGTCTTCCCAATTCGCAACTTTTCCGCGCTATTACAACTTTGAAAAAAAATAATGATTTTTTTCGGCCCACCCTACTACCCATACATAGTGCGCGATTCGGTAAGTGCCATAGCTTATTGAATATCTTCTTGTAGGCTGCATAGAAATTCAATTAGGCCTACTGCGATAAACTGTTCCTCTTTTGTCTTTCGAGGCTTGTAACGGTGCGGTTCCCTGGATCCAAAAATGTTATTTTCAGAAACATGTTTGTAGGAGTGTGTCTGTGAACAGCTCCAGAACGAAAAATCGTATAAAAACAAAATTTTTGTTGCCACTTTACATGAAAAAAATTTCGTTTCCCGCGATTTTCTAACAATTCTAACGGCACTAACAATTTTGTTTATATTTTGTAATGAGGTGTTTATACAAAGAGCTAAAACTTTTAGGCCTATTTGAAACATTTTTCGCAGAAATTCTCTGTAGTTTGTAGAAAATCACTCTTCCTTGATGAACAATAGGCCTAAAGCTTCTCACCAGGTTGAAACAACTGAATACGCGCTCTTTGCGCAGTGGCCTCTTTTTCTGTAGCCTATCGGAATATTAAGTGAGAAAGATGTAGGCTATTGTCCATACTTAGAGTAAAGAAAATTAAGTGAGGGCATTAATCAGATTTACTTGAAGAGAATGTCATGCATAATAGGCCTACTATTCCATATTAGCCAATTTCACTATTAGACCTATTCAGAAAATACTTAGGCCCTAAGTTAAATAAACGTGATTTAAAATACTGTTGTATGTTACTACTGTGTATTATAATAGTCTGTATTTTACTGAAAGTGTTACGATATTAAATTGATTACCATTGAAATTATTTTAGGTTAACTGAAATGCTAGCCTATATTCAGCAACGTTATATTCCGCTTTATTGCAGTCTATTCAGTGCCTTCAATCTTCCGGGACGGAGGCATGGAAGAGGAGAGATTCAAAGCGACATTTTAATTTTTTCACTTTGAAGACCTAAGCAATGCCTTGACTTAGCGTCAACTGATTACTCCTTTGTCTCGGTCCGGATGATAACAATTAAAGAGGGTTTGAATCAGTCGGGGCCTCTCCCTCTCTCTGTCTCGTTTCTCTTCTACTTTTCTGCTGAAAAATTGTTTTTCATTATACTGGCTGGGTGCCCGTCACTCACGAGCTTCGTGTAGGACAGATTTAATTACATGCGAGTAGCAGCTACTTTGATTCGAAGGAACCTCCTCTCCTCCGCTTCCCCTTTCTCCTCGCACCCCCAGGGGAGGTCACATCAGCCATCAGTTCTAAATGTTTTTTTTAACCTGCGACTGAGCTTTTTTTTTATCTGTGACTGTTTGGTACAGTCTGGATCAGCACTTTCCTCTCTAAACTCGCAATGCGTTCATATAAATTTAGCAAAAATTTACATGGGGACTGTTAACTCAAAAAATTTGAATTTTCTAATGCAATCGGATTGATCGATTTCGACATGTCTGATATTTTTTTAAAAGTATGCCTATATAGGCCCAATAAATAGTCTTTTTAAAGAGGGTTTAATTAAGAGATAAGCTATAAACGGTACCATTTCTTAAATGAGAAGGAATTGAATAGGTCGTTGGACAGGAGGCTGACGTTAGTTCGTATTTAAATGAATTCGAAACAGTTTTTTCGTCATCGTTAGCCTATAATTTGTCAGATCAAATTCGTAACGCATTTATATTCGCCGCAGGAGTAGCCTATATTTATCACAGATTCACATTCGACACAGATAAATAGCCTAATATTATCACAGGTTGTTTGGTAACATGTGAACTGGTCACAGGTCATTATAGCCTATAGTAATTTTCAAACAAATTTAATATAATTTAATTAACTCGGAGATAACTCAGAATGCTCCCTCCTCATATTTTTTCTTTAAATTGATTTATTTTAATTATATGAATACATAGATAATAGGCCTATGTAAGGTCCTGAAACGCCGAAAGAGCAGGAGCTCGTGCTCGGGTGCAGTTCCATGCTTATTTATGTTACATGTTTTACATTATTGAAATATATTCTTAACCAAAATTACCTTAAAACTAAATAGACAAAATATTGTGAAATAGTAGGCCTAGTAGGGGAAAAGACGAAAGCTGAGAGTAAAGGCATGACTCAATTGATATAGAAAATAATTATAATAAAGAAAAATAAATTATCATGATAGTAGTAGGTACCAAAAGATAAACCTATTTCAAAAGTTGTATGAGTTCTTAAATTTTAGATTTAAAGACTCCATAACTATATTTGACTAAAACTGGATGTAATGTGATTTGAGAATTAGCCTATACAGACAAGGACCAAAATTAGAGCTATTGAGAGACCAGCAGAAGTGAAACATTTGGGTTCTACTAATGTATTAGTTTAATTTCTGGTGCTTTGTTCGTGCTGAACAGCAGGGAATTTTGTCTTATTTTTATGGCAGAATTTTAATAAGAAGTATCTTCAGATTTGGACAATGCTAAATACATTAAAATCGGAATAGATTAGTTAGTTCGTATTTTTTGACGCTGCCACAGCCTAGAGGTCTTTTCTTTCTTTCTTTCTTTGTTGGACTGTGCCCTGTTTCCAGCCGTTCGATATCTCGGACCATTTCTGTAACCTCATGCTGCAAATTTGAAGCAGATGATACAAAGATGGGTAATGCTTTCTGACTATTGTGGTTAGTCTCCTGTTACATGCCTCTCAGGGACTTGTCTAGTCCTAGGATGGTTTTGAAGTACCCGAACGTAACAGTTCCATGTCTCTAGCGGAAAAAAAGGAGGTCTCTGTCTATCTCTTCCTCGACGGCTTCACAGAGCATATTTATGTTTGAAGTTTGTAATAGGCCTACTGATATCATATATTCTTGTGTAAGGCCTCGATTGCATTTTCAACGTCTTGACAGTGATGTTAGTGCAGGAAACTGTGGTCTAAATTCTCGTTACGAATAATAAAAGTGGCGAATTAAATTGTGTGACGAGTCGAAACAGTGGAGAATTGCAATTATGAGATGAGTCGTAACTGTAACGAATAAATTGTGGCAAGTTCCCCTGCTTACAGTAGTTGTACTATCCGTGCATTTAGACGTGATCACTGTAAACACAATGCGCAGTGGTATCAGTCTCACATGATCCATACTAGCAACACACTCCCCTTCCGTCCCACCCTATCTCTGCGGCGCATGCAAGTGTTCACGTCTAAATGCACAGGCAATACTTGATAGTGATGGTGGGAGATGTTAGTAGTGTATATATTATTACGTTAATAATATTGTCGGATTCTGATTAAATAATATTTTGGGAATACTTTTTTGCTAAATGATGCCTAATAATGCTTTATTTTCCATATATTTTGTCATTGAGATTAGTTTTTACAAATCAGTAGTCTCAGCTCATGGATAACAACCATACATCTAATGTGCCATTATGCTTATTAGGCTCTTCGGTTGCCTTATTTATTAGTATTTATAATCAAAACTAAACAATTATTTTTGTTCTCCGTATTTTATTATTAAAGTTAATAATAATACAATCGAAATTTTATTAAATACAACACGGATGTACTAATCATTCCGTTATATAGAAGAATAAATTTGATTGTCTTGAATACCGAAATGTATCCTGCTATGTAATAGGCTGAAACCCTTGGTAGGCTAGATTTGATTGGTTGATTAAGACGAAGACTGTGATTGGTTGGAATTTGCTTTATAATGCCGATATCACCCGCATGGTTGGGCGGTCTGTTAGATTTCACTGGACAATCAACACCTCAAGAGCGGGACTTCAAATATCCGTCACATTCACATAACTTTCTCTATCCAAAAGCATGAGCAATAAAACTTTCTCACTTAGCATATTTCACACCCACATAACCTTCTCTCCCTCTCAAAGCAGGGACAATACAATTGTCTAACTTCAAATGTTTGATACACTCACAAAACATTCTCTATCCCAAAGCTTGGGCAATACAACTTTGTCACTTAAAATTTCTTTAACAACTCTCATAACTTTCTATATACCAAAGTATGATATTATAACTTTCTAACTTCAAATGTCAGATACTCACATAATTCTGTGGCTTGGTTCTAAAATGGCCAATGTCATAAAACTTGCTTTTGAGATAACTGACTTTGAAGCCTTTACAGCTATAACATTTTTTGCTGAGAACTTCCGACATTGGCCTCTAAGGTTTCTGTATTATGTCTACGAAAGATAAAGACTAGCCTATCTCGATAATGCATAAATCTCATTTTTGCAATATTGACAATGGCCCATTTAGAACTACAGAATTATCCCTATCCAGAAACAAGGACAATACAACTTTCTCATTTCAAAAATCCGTTACACTCACATAAACTTCTTTATACCAAAGCATGGGCAGACAGTATTCTCACTTCAAATATGGACATAACATTCTCCATCAGAAAGCATGGGCAATACAAATTTAGCATAGGCAAAACAGCTCTCTGGAGATATTTCTCGGAAAATGTCTTCATGGATTACGTTTCATGGTTTTTAGAACCCTAACCAACTCAAAATTTTGTTTTATAAGATTTAATTTTTTTTTGTCTTGGAAAGCCTACTTGAATATCTAGTTCAATATCTATTTAAAAAGCATACACTAAAATATTTAGCCCTTCTAATGAGGGAAGCTCATTTGGGAACTTCCAAAGTGTCTCCTTCTTTCTTGAAATAACAGTCTTGTGGCATTAAAATAGTAATTTCTGATAGCCTACAAGTTTCTAAACTTCACAGTTTTTTTTTAATGAAGTGGTGTTAAGAAGCAAGGTAAAGCCAAGTTTAGGAACGTATGTTAAAACACGCACTGTTTTTCTGCGATAGCACTAAATTTACCGTAAAGAAATATTTAATAAATAAAGACGTTATTAGGGAGATCTCATGGCCGTCTGAATATTGATCGTAGATTCCAGTCATTAGGTTATGCTGTGACGACTTCATGGTCGTCTAATCATGCGATCCGTTGCATTATAGTCTACTTCAGGAATGACGGAAGTGTTGGCCTACTCATTTTGGCAAAACAATTATAGGTTATTTCTAGTTTTTTTTTTAAAGAAACCAGCATACCCTAAAATATAACTCTTAAAAATGTTAGGCCGTTTGAAGGCAAGGATAGATGTTCTTACGCCAAATTTAAAATAGCTTACCGTGCACTTTAAACTGCTAGTGCATGCAAATTTTAATCTTTCTTTAATCTTTTTTGTTGTTTCAACGTTCATACCTATCCTTTCCCATAAAAATAAAGACAATTCAATGGTCTGATTTTTTTCACAATATAACTTACTTTACATTGTGTGCAAAAAAAATACTAATCAGATTTTTCTATAGGACTTAGTTATTAAAAAATATGTAGTATCATCATGCGTCAATCGTTTTAACTTTTAGTTTTCCTATGTAAAATATTTTTTTCAAACATAAAAGATAAACAAAATCAAGAAAATTCGTCAATAATTTTGTAAAGCAAGTCTCAAAGAATGTTAGGCCTACATAAAAAAATCAGGCTCATATTTTAATATTTGTTTGAGGTGGTAGATTTCAAATTTAATTAAAAAAATCAATTAAAGGAATTAATATCTCAGAAACAAATTGAGATATAAAAATGAAATTGGAAACAGTAATTTGTGTTAAGCATCTAGTTAAGTGTGTCAGATTTCAAGTGTAGAACTCAAATAGTTTAGAAAATCACTCTCAATGCTGCGAGCCTGTAGGTTAATCTGAATCAGCATATTTAGGCCTGTGGTGAATGTATAGGCCTAGTATCCATAGCCTATTACAATAGTTCAGATATCAACATAATATGCTCCATTAGGAGGTAATATAGTATGTCAATCAGTTTCTGATGGCTTCCGTAATATCAAGGAGTGGCTCAGCCTATATTTAACATCTAATTACATTACATACATGTGGGATGGAACAACGCCTGTAGGTCTCATAGGCCTACCGCCCGTCAATCTGGATTCCGTGAGCGCAGATCGATAAAGTAACAATTACTGCAATCATCCCAGTTCAAGAATTTTACAGTCCTAATATAAATACCCAGGACTGTACTTGAACACTGACAAACCAAGACCGGGGGAAGCGCAGGGCGGAGGGAAGATGTTGCCAGATAACTAACGTGACGGTGATTTTCCAAATTACGTCCTGGATTGAAAACGGAAAGAAGAAGAAAAAATGAAGTAAACGAATTGAAGAAGTAAGACAGACGCTTTGACTTAAGCAGCTAAATGTCTACTGCTGAATCTCAAATGGATAGAGAAGACGAGGGGTGAGAGAGGATTCTAAAGGGGATGAACGGTCTCACGAGGATTTTAAAAAACAGGAAGGAATGAGAAAAACAGAGGAAGTTGGAGGTATTTTTTTAAAAAGTTTCTTTAGCAGAAGAGTAGGTTATAAAAAGAATTAAGGTAACTTGACTTTTACCCTCAACTTGCTTTTTGGCCTATGTTAAGTTTTCAGCGCTACATAAATGAAGGGAGGAAATAAGTAGATAGGACGGAGGGAGGGGGAATTAGAGACCTAAAGTAAAGAAGACGAAGAAGTAAGTTTTGAGACGAGAGGGAAAAGAAACTTTCGGATCTAAAAGCGTATGAAAAAATTAAGGTCCATATCTGTGTGAAATATTTATATCGGGTAAAAGCTGTGGGGTGTAGCCGTTATTAGCTGCTAATATCTACTTAGTGAAGGGCTGTATAAAAATAAAACACTTTTAAAGGGATCTTAGATAGTTATTTTCTGAGTACAGGAATTGAGAAAGCTTTCTAGTATTCAAGCTATTTTGAAACGACGGGTTATAATATGACCTTTATCTAAGCAGTTCCTTCCATTCTGCAGCCTACCAAGAAATAATTCAGTTTTCATACGTAACCTACTTTCATTAGAGATAAGCCTACTGTAGGATGGTAATCTTGCTCAAGTTTAATTTGAGTTTGCTGACTAAAATAATAAATAACTATTAGGGCTAGTAAATATTACCTAATTATAACAGTATCTACATAGGTTCAGTATTGTGTTATCAAACTTATCACTCAGAATAGCTTCTTTATTTATTTATTTATTTATTTATTTATTTAACCTGGCGGAGTTAAGGCCATAAGGCCTTCTCTACCACTCAGCCAATGCAAAAACATGAAATACATTATGATAATAATAATAATGATTAATAATAAATTTAAAAAGAACTGATATACATGAATACAAGAAACGAACATTAAATACAAAGAAAAAATTAGAACATGAGTACTTGAATAATATGAATATATAATACAAATGACTAAAAATAAAGAAATAAAAAAAATGATGAAAGTCTAAACAAATACATTCTTAAAATATATTACTAATTAGCATCAATTCCTAAATGTTTTGTATACTAAATTTATTAAATGGCGCTTGAACTGCGAAATCGTTTGGCAGCTCCTGAGATGGCTAGGCAGTGAATTCCAGTGACGAATAGCTGCTGTTGTAAACGAATTCGAATAATGTGTAGTTTTATAAAGAGGCATGGATAGTAAGGGGTCAAGCTGAGAGCGCGTGCCCAAGTTATGGTAGGAAGAAAGGTAATGAAAGCGACTGGAAAGATAGCTAGGTGTTGAGGTATGAAGGATTCTATAGAGCAGTATGGGATGTAAGAGCAAACTTAAAACCTACAAGGCCTATTAAAATGTTGATGCTGCAAAAGCTCAATTTGAAAATAGCTTCTTTAAAATGAATTGAAGGGCCTAGTTCCATAAGGGCGTGAGGCACAAGGACATAGTTTCGAGAAATCTTGATTTTTTAAAACAATGTTATCACTCACAAGTAGGTGGTTTTAAGTTTAATTTTATAGCATACATTTTTTAAGGACAGGCTAAATTAGTGTTCTGCAAATTTACAAGGTATTGAGATTTTTTACAACTAGAGGTACCTAAACGTGTTAAACAAAAACTGAAGTACTTTTACAGTAGTAAAATATTTTTACTTTGTATCATATTATTTATTTTTACTTTATTTTAGTAAAAACCTGTATTATACAGTGACAATTGCATGTTTGTCAATGGATACCAGTATAGTCATTAATACAATAGACGATAAGCAAAACAATCTATTTTGAATGAAGTTACACTGCAGAAATGCAAGTTCAGTTTTTATAAACCTTTGTTTGGATGGTAGCACTGCGGAAAATAAAAACAGTTGGTAAACAGTCCTCAATAACAGATAGGAAGTGTGCCTTTCGACTGTATGGAACTCTTACGAAGTAGAATGAATGTGCAGTCTCACAGGTCTTTTCTTATAACTTAGCAAAGGTTTAAGGCACAAGTACAAATAGCCTAGTTCACTGAGTATTTAAGAGATATGAGGATAAGGCATGCACGTCAAAAACTCAAAATTAAAGATTTGTGCCTTACGCCCTTATAGGACTAAGCCCTTCAATTATTCAATTTGAAAATTGGCTTATTAATTAGGTTGTGACTCCACAAGCAAGATTCCCTGAACGTGGTTCAGTGTCACCGAAAGGCCTAAGAAAAAATAAATGAAGTTGAGAAAAAGGCATTTTGTAATTTTATTGATCGAGATCAACGGTACAACTCAGCATGATTTTAAACACTTATTTATTAGTTATTAAAGTATTTCTTTATCTTAGTTTAACCTCTTCCATTATAGGAACGTTTATGCGGCCCACGCCGCCCGAGTATATAGGAGCTTATAGGATCGCGACCTCTCCTGATAGGGATTATCTGCAGATCACAAACATACTTTTTTGACCAGGCAAGGACACGGAGGGTCCAGATGAATAAATAACCAAATGCCGGGGCCACCTCCAAGACAAGGAACACACAGGACGAGATATGCCAGTCACTCACACTCTCTCCCTCTCTGTACAAGGAGCGGATGGCCAGATGACATTCGGAATTAGAAGGGCCTAAAGTTGCTCAACATTCGACTTAGAGATGAGGAAAAACCCAACCTGGACAACTTGCTCCGACCAGGAATCGAACCCGGTCCCGCTGCGAACACATCCCTGCAGCACAGCGGTGTACGGTATAAGTCTATGAGAATATTCCTCTCATGGGATTAGGAAGGTTTTTTTTAGTTAGTTTTACCGTAGGGATATAATAAGTTGTACCAAAAAATCAGTTACCAAGATGACTGCAGAGCACTGCCTTGGTCCTAGCTCAATAGGAGTTCGTGCTTTAAAGTCTTCAAGCCTTAGCTTGCTTGTATGCCGGATTGGAATTAACTTATCTTCTCCGAAAGATCTCTTTCCTTGATGTAATAAGTTAAATGTTTGTGTTGCGTTAGAAAGAGGTAGTCTACTGCGTCGTTTGATCCACTACAAGGGATCCCCACTAGGTTTTATCTGAATATAGGCTGTGTGATCCAAAGGGGTTTCCTCTCCCTTATGGGCATTGAAATTTAAGACCCATTAGGTAAAATAATAACGTTTTTATTTCCTGTATAAGCCTCCCATATTTTTCATTTTAATTATATTACTTTGTAAGAAACTATATATATCATATAATACAGCCTAGGCCAAGAGGTCAAAGTCAGAATTAAGCAGGGAGATTTCTTTCCAGTTAAGGAATGTAAGCCAGCAGTTCGTAGATAATTTGACTACAACAAAGGAAATAGGACAGCTTCGACTGCAATACTCCTGACTGCAGTACAATGTAGTCAATGACTTATGAAATCATAGGCCTACATCAGTAATTTGTACACTCGCGATGTGACAAGTGCTTTCTTAACCCTCGCACTGTCAAGTGGGGCATTTTGATAACTGCAAACAGTATTTCTTGTACAAAGGCAGAACCTCTCATTTCATACAGGCTTCATGACTTTGTTTAACGGAAGAAACATCATTATAATTTAATTGAGACCAGGTTTTCTTTCTCATAATGAGAAGGGTGTCATTCTTTTTGAAGAGTATAGACTACGCCTGGCAACAATGGCTCATCTGGTCTATGGAGCTAAGAAGCACCCAATAGAGGAGGATGTAATTAAATATACCAGGTACCAGGATGGCATCCTTTGCTGATTCTGTAGAAAGCAATTCTTGATCAGAAGGATATTCCGGGTCCTGTCTGTTAAATACCGTCTCAACAGTATTTAAGGTTTTGTTTTTTGTTTAGTGTTTCTTATATTCTTTGCTTTTGTTTCAAGTTCTGTGATCTTTTTCGTTCTCTGCTGCCGAGCATGCGCAGTTTCCGTGTTGCATGCTGGGAGGGGATGGACACGTCAGCCATTGCTACTTTGCCTCAAGTGGCACATGTACATTTTCTGTAAAATCATTCTACTCTGCATCGCCATCCAAGTCGGATGAAGTCATCACTTGAAGCTGACGGAAATTGCTAGATACGTTTCTGTCTATATAATACAACCTTAAAATATCACTACAGGACTTCATGCTGAGATGCAGTCATTGTTCAAGACTTCCAGGCCGATTGCATAGTCAACTCTTCTATTCTATTCGACGCCATTATGGTGGGCGTTTTCTGCGAAATTATGAAACACTAAAGGTAAAGAAACTTAGTTTCTTACATAGAACATGTTTCTTTTTGTTATTGACAAATGAAAGAAGCTTAAACTCATATTGAAATCTTGCAAATAGCAATATTGAAAGTCTATCACGTTTACTCCTGTAAATAGTCTTGTAAATACTTTTGTAAATATAATCAGTGTAATATCTTTGTTCTGTATATAATTAACTCACCATTTATTTCAAAGGAAGACAGTGTAATATCTTGTTCTGTATATAATTAACTCACCATTTATTTCAAGGGAAGAAAAGGTATAATTTTACACACTTGCAGAGCCTGCAGACTCAGGCCGTTGGTTGTGGTAAGCTGTAAAACTCATTTAATTGAAGATTTCATTTAGTCAAAGAGTAATACTTATGTTGAAAGATTCAAGTTCAAGAAATCATAACTAAGCTCATGTATTTATATTTAATTTGAGCTATTTGAATATTGTTCACAGATCATTTAAGAAATCAAGTGTAAAGATTATTTTATTTTTTCATGTACAGAAATTTTCATTTTTATTGTAATGTGAGTGAGAAATAAATGTTCAAATATTATACAAATTCATTTCCTCATTCAACATTTATTGGAGGTCCCACCGAGATTTTTACTTCGTGTACTAATGCTGGTCTATATTTTTGTATTTCATGTAATACTGTACTGCTTTAAATGTGTATGGAGAGGAGAGGAACATGCAATCAGAGAATGGCCTGGGACAACAGTCAGTCAGCTGTCCATCCCAACATGCAACTCTGAAAAATATGGGTCATCTCAGCTTACATCAGCTCCTGTCAAGGTCGCAAGAAGACAACAAACGCAGCCCTACGTGCCACCACATAAATCATTCTTGGGACCATTGAACGCTGATAGTAAGGTTGGTCACATTAACACTGAGGTGAGTCATAATCAGAATTGTTTCCTCTTCGTCAACAAAGCAGTGTATCATTACAAGCTGAAAATGTCTGATGCAGATAAAGCTGTTAATCCTGGTGGTAAGCAAGTTACAGATCCAGAAACAGTTACACAATCTCTTACATCACAAGCGATTGCGAACATAGCATCTCAAGTAAAGCAAATTAAACAAAAAAGGGCTCAAGTAAAGTCAAAGTTAACAAGATTTAAACAGTTCATTGAGTCTAGTGATCTTTCCCAGGCTAGTATAGATGATGTAACACAAAGATTGGAACATGCACAACTATATTACAAGGAATTTGATGAATTGCAATCTAAATTAGAACATTTTGATGCAGACCCTGATTGTGAATCAGAGAGGCTGGAGTTCGAAACAAAATACTATGCAGCGGTCTCTTTCGCTAGAAGGTTAATAAGAAACTTTGAAGAGGTTAATGCCCCGGCTCGCGTGTCTCAAACCACAACTCCTGTTGCTAGAAGTGATCGTGCTAGTTTACCTAAATTAGAGTTACCAGTATTTTCGGGGAAGTACGAAGACTGGATCCCATTCAAAGAAATATTTTCTTCTTTAGTACATTTAGAAGAGACATTACCACTTGTTCAAAAATTTCACTATCTCAGGTTATCTGTCACTGGTTCAGCGGCAAAGCTTATCGACTCACTGTCACTAACAAATGAAAATTACAGCATAGCATGGCAAATGCTAAACGATAGATATGAGAACAAAAAATTACTTGTCTCTCAGCTAGTCGCTTCACTTTTTGAATATGAGAAAATACGTAAAGAATCTGCAATCTCTATAAGACACTTAGTAGACCATTTTCAACGGCAAACTAGAACATTAAAAGGCCTTGGACAACCAGTTGATTCATGGGATGCGTTATTGGTCCACATGGTAATCTCAAAATTGGACGCAGTGACTTTTAGAGATTGGGAATTAACATCTCCATCTACTGTACCACCAACATTTAAACAGTTATGTTTATTCTTGGAACAAAGATGTCAAACACTAGATGCTATAGCTAAGGAGGGAGAAAATGTTTTAAAACAAAATAAGCTAGGCCTAGAACATAGTAAAAAGGTTACATATTCTAGTCGACCAGCTATATCTAAAATATGCCTTAGTCGTGGAGTGGTCAAGTGTTCGTTCTGCAACATGGATCATTTCTTACAATACTGTTCTAAATTTAAAGAAGCAGATATTGCAAAACGCCATGAACATGTAAAAGACAAAAAACTTTGTTTCAATTGTTTGCGTGCTAACCATTTTACAAGCAAGTGCACAAGATCTAAGTGTCGCATTTGTTCTAAATCACACAATACACTTTTGCACTCAGACAGTAATAATAATTCAGTGCGAAAAGTAGGGTTACAGTCTAAAAACTCTAAATCTTGCAACAAAAGTTTTGCAAAAGGTGACTCAGAGCGGGATCCACAAACTCAAAATTTAAAAAGTGACTCTAAAAACTCTTTAGTGTGTAATCCACAAACTCTCGCCAGTTCCACGGTGACGCCGTGTTCGCAGCAAGCTATTCTATCTACAGTTAGCTTGTTGGTAGCTGGGTCAGATGAGAAATATACTCAATGTAGAGGCATAATTGATTGCGGTTCTACGCACACGCTCATAACAGATAAGTTATGTGATAAGCTAAAACTGAAATGTAGAAATACAACTATAACGATATCTGGTATAAATTCACAAGTAAGCGATGCAATTAAGACTACTCAGATATCTATAAAAAGCAAATTCGACACTAACTTTCAAGTGAAACTAACATGCTTAGTGTTGAATAAAATAACCACTTCACCAGTGCCGTCTATGGAAATAGACTGTACTAATCTGCATATTCCTTCAAACATTCAATTATCAGATAACTGTTTTGATCAGCCTGGTGATATTGATATTTTGCTGGGAGCCGATGTTTGTTGGGACATTATACAGGGTCATAAAATTGACATGGGATGTAATAATTACGCATCTTTGAAATTGCAAGAAACAAAACTTGGTTGGATTGTCATTGGATCCACGTTTATAGAAGATGACATGACACATTTGAATTGTAATTTAAGCATATCACAACAAACATATAATCAATTAGAAAAATTTTGGAAGTTAGAGGAACTACAATTTAATGAAAGGACACAGGAGGAGAAACAATGTGAGCAATTGTTTTCAGAAACTACACGTCGTGACCAAAGAGGAAGATATATAGTTACTATGCCATTCCGAGAGGGCTCTACCCCCCTTGGTGCATCTCGCCTTCAAGCTCTTCGTAGATTTTATGCTATGGAAAATAAATTACATAAGGATGCTTCTCTATTGCAACAATACACTGAATTCATGGACACTTATCTGAAGATGGATCATATGGAAAAGGTAACATGTGACTTTGAGAAAGATGGTCCTGAAGCATTTTATCTGCCACACCACCCTGTATTAAAACCAGACAGTAAAACTACAAAATTAAGGGTAGTGTTTGATGGTTCAGCGAAAACCTCATCAGGTAATTCTCTAAATCAAAATCTCTTGACTGGTCCAGTTGTGCAGCAAGATTTATATTCTATATTGTTACGGTTCAGATGCCACCGTTATGTGTTAACAGCAGATATAGAAAAAATGTATCGAATGGTGCTTGTGGAATCAAATCAAAGAGATTTCATGAGGATATTTTGGCGTACTGAGAGGGATAAACCAGTGCAAATTTTTCGCTTAAAGACAGTTACTTATGGCTTAACTCCTTCTTCTTATTTAGCCACAAAAACATTGCAACAAGTAGCTGTAGATGAAGCACAAGATTTTTCTGAAGCAGCTAAAGCCATACAAGAAGATTTTTACATAGATGATTTGATTTCAGGAACATCCTGTATAAACGATGCTATATCTTTACGTATTAACATCACTAATATACTTTCTGCTGGAGGTTTTAACATAACACAGTGGTGCACTAATTCAGAAGAAGTACTGAATACGGTACCGGAACAGCAACGTTCAACTCAAACGCTTCTTAAACTACAAGAAGACGACGCTGTAAAAACGCTGGGATTACATTGGAATCCTCGTACTGATAAACTATTATACGAGGTGAGGCAGTCACCTACCAGATTTACTAAGAGGCATATATTGTCAGATATTGCTAAAATATACGACCCTTTAGGTTTGTTATCGCCTGTAATAGTGAAAGCAAAACTTATAATGCAGGAGTTATGGAAGATTCATTCAGGATGGGATGAGCTAGTTCCTGTAGACTTACAACATGGTTGGAATAAACTGTACACTAGTCTTCATGTACTTGGTGATGTTCGTATTCCTCGTTATGTGTTAGCTGACTATTTACAACCGAATCTACAATTGCACATATTTTGTGACTCCAGTGAATTGGCGTACGGTGCGGTTGCTTATGTACGTACATCTATGGGTAACAATACAAAGGTTAAACTTCTAACAAGTAAATCTCGAGTAGCCCCTTTGAAGAAACAATCAACTCCTCGTCTAGAATTGTGTTCAGCACTCCTTGCTAGTGAACTCTATAGTAAGATAAAAATTTCTATGGACTTGACTAATTATCAAATATATTGTTGGAGTGATTCATTGATAGTTCTGCAATGGATAGCTCAACCATCACATCATTGGACTACATTTGTTGCAAACAGAGTTAGCAAAATACAGTCTAATACAGAAATTTCAGTATGGAATTATGTGCCGTCAGATCTCAATCCAGCGGATTTGTTAAGTCGTGGTGCCTATCCCACTCAATTAATCAAATCCTCAATATGGTGGAACGGACCTGACTTTTTGTACCAATCACGTGAAGAGTGGCCAAAAATCCCAGCTGGCACTTCTATTAAATTGCCAGAATCTAAGCCGATTGCCAAAGCATTGGTAGCTACAACAAGTTCGTTTGATATTCTGCACAAGTACTCTACATTTTTCAAACTGTTAAGAGTGATAGCTTGGTGTTTCAAATTTCTACGTAGCAACAAACGGACTGTAAAAAGTTCTACATTATTGCCAGAAGATATGGACTCTGCACACGTTTATATCGTAAGACAATTACAGCAACAATCTTTTCCCGATGAAATAAAACAAATTGATGCTAAATCTGAAGTTAATAAGCGTAGCTCTATCGCTTTGCTCCACCCTTTCTTGGACGAAAATAGGCTCCTACGAGTTGGGGGACGACTTCAGAAATCTGAGTTAAGTTTTGATGCCAAACACCCTATAATACTGCCTGCAAAACATCATGTAACTAATTTAATTATTAGACATTATCACTTCAAGTATCTTCATTTAGGCCCTCAAGCATTGCTGTATGCCTTAAGACAAAAATTTTGGCCTATAAATGGACTGAGAACAGTAAAAACTGCGATACGAAATTGTATTGTTTGTCATCGCTTCTCACCAAGAATGGGAACACAACTCATGGGATCTTTACCAGTGGCCCGAGTAACACACAACAGAGTATTTTCTTCAGTGGGTATAGACTATGCAGGACCAATTATGTTGAAAACTGGTCTGCCTAGGTCTAAAGTCAAGATAAAGGCTTATATAGCAGTTTTTATTTGTATGGTAACAAAGTGCATACATTTAGAACTAGTATCATCAGCATCAACTGATGCATTTCTTTCAACATTGAATCGATTTGTGGCTCGACGAGGGGTCCCTCAGCATATATATTCGGATAATGGATCGAACTTCGTTGGAGCAAACAGAGAAATACAGACTCTCTACAAGGTTCTTTGTGAGGAAAACACCAAGAAGGAAATATCAGATTATGCTTTATCTAACCAAATCAAGTGGCATTTTAATCCGCCATATGCTAGCCATTTTGGTGGACTCTGGGAAAGATCAATTAGGTCAATTAAAGCCCATTTATATAAAACTATGAAAAACACTGTCTATACATTTGAGCAATGCTACACACTGCTATCTCAAATAGAAGCTATATTAAACTCTAGACCAATTTCGCCTATGTCTGAAAATCCTGAAGACTTAATGCCTTTGACTCCAGGACATTTCTTAATTGGTCAACCATTAAATGCCTTACCTGAACATTCTCTTGAGCAACTTCCAGACTCAAGATTATCATGTTGGGAATTAATTCAAAAGCAACGTCAATGTTTTTGGAAGCGTTGGTCCCAAGAATACTTAAACACTTTACAAGCAAGATCAAAGTGGAAAATGGAAAAGCCTAATTTCAAAGAAGGACAATTAGTGGTAATAAAAGACATGCAATCACCACCTCTGAATTGGAAATTGGCACGTATTATTAAACTGCATTCTGGAGCTGATGGTTTAGTAAGAACAGTTTCAGTTCTCTCCTCGAATGGTGTTTTTGTACGGTCTATAAAACAACTTTGTATACTTCCTGTGAAGTAATGGCCTTCTTGTCCTCCCCCCCCCCCAGTATGTTAAATACCGTCTCAACAGTATTTAAGGTTTTGTTTTTTGTTTAGTGTTTCTTATATTCTTTGCTTTTGTTTCAAGTTCTGTGATCTTTTTCGTTCTCTGCTGCCGAGCATGCGCAGTTTCCGTGTTGCATGCTGGGAGGGGATGGACACGTCAGCCATTGCTACTTTGCCTCAAGTGGCACATGTACATTTTCTGTAAAATCATTCTACTCTGCATCGCCATCCAAGTCGGATGAAGTCATCACTTGAAGCTGACGGAAATTGCTAGATACGTTTCTGTCTATATAATACAACCTTAAAATATCACTACAGGACTTCATG
The DNA here is from genome assembly GCA_964059195.1 of Ectobius pallidus. Taxonomy (NCBI): domain Eukaryota; kingdom Metazoa; phylum Arthropoda; class Insecta; order Blattodea; family Ectobiidae; genus Ectobius; species Ectobius pallidus. The sequence continues at coordinate 97,928,842 of CAXKWD010000006.1, forward strand.
CTGAGATGCAGTCATTGTTCAAGACTTCCAGGCCGATTGCATAGTCAACTCTTCTATTCTATTCGACGCCATTATGGTGGGCGTTTTCTGCGAAATTATGAAACACTAAAGGTAAAGAAACTTAGTTTCTTACATAGAACATGTTTCTTTTTGTTATTGACAAATGAAAGAAGCTTAAACTCATATTGAAATCTTGCAAATAGCAATATTGAAAGTCTATCACGTTTACTCCTGTAAATAGTCTTGTAAATACTTTTGTAAATATAATCAGTGTAATATCTTTGTTCTGTATATAATTAACTCACCATTTATTTCAAGGGAAGAAAAGGTATAATTTTACACACTTGCAGAGCCTGCAGACTCAGGCCGTTGGTTGTGGTAAGCTGTAAAACTCATTTAATTGAAGATTTCATTTAGTCAAAGAGTAATACTTATGTTGAAAGATTCAAGTTCAAGAAATCATAACTAAGCTCATGTATTTATATTTAATTTGAGCTATTTGAATATTGTTCACAGATCATTTAAGAAATCAAGTGTAAAGATTATTTTATTTTTTCATGTACAGAAATTTTCATTTTTATTGTAATGTGAGTGAGAAATAAATGTTCAAATATTATACAAATTCATTTCCTCATTCAACACTGTCCCTTTGTCGAATTAGGCTACATAAAATCAAGGATGAATCGCCATGATATATATAATCCGGATTTTGCTGATGGACATAAAATAAGAACATTATTAGTTGCATACATCAATTCGTAAGTACTTAATATGCATTCTAGCTAGAAAATTCAGAATTGTTAATAGACTCAAAATTCAGCATTGCTAATAGATTCTTTGCTTCCGTAAAACATAATATAAGCTTTCATTATGTTTAGCATTCCCTGTCTCACGATTATTATAGGCCTACCACTCTTCTGAAAATTACTATTGAACGCTTTCCTTTACATGAGCTAGATTTCCGACAGATCCCCGTATATCAACCTCTGAAGTACCATTTACATCACCCAAATAACCCCGTTGCACTTCACCCTTCATCAGCATTCAATTGCAAACCCTTTTATTATATCAATAAAAACGAGAAAGGGTTTTTAGTAAAGCTGGATGCTTAAACCTCTCTCTATACTACCACCCTTTTCTCTTTACCACACCTTGGCTCTTAAAGTCTGGTTGAGGGTGAGGTGGTAGGGGGAGAGGTTAGGTTCAGTCTTGTTCTAATTAGTCCAAACTTCACCCAAGACGACCTAACCCTAAACATTTCTCCTCACTCCTCCACTGCTGCTATCACCATAGCTCCTTACTTGCTAAATATCTTCTAGACGCTGGCAAAGCTGCACCCCCTGCTAAATACTCTCCCCACCCCCTCCCCTGCCTCATTATCTGAATTCTCAGTAGAACAATAGCACTAATTAATGGCAACGTTCTAACTTAGTTGAGCGAGCACCTCCCCTTTACCTTAGGGCCAGGTTCTTATGGCAACGTCTTACAACCCTATAGTATAGGTACTTATACTCTGCCTTCCTATGTGAGTTTTGCCTGTGATGGAATTAGATGCCATTATTATGAAAATGTGTGAGAATTAAGCTGAAAGAGTGATTATATTCCAGCATGGGGGCAGGGAGTTGTCACTGTTGGGACTTGAAGGGAGTTTGGTACTGTAAAGGGGTGGGGTGCAGCAATAACAAGTGGAGTATGAGCTTCTCAGTTCAGCTTATCGAACTCACGACATGATCAGACTACAAACGTGTTTCCCTCTAGTGGTGAAAATTAACAATGTACATTTCCATTCATGAGACAAGTTCCTAGTACAAGTTTGTAGGTATCTTTACTGTGAACTAGGGGCTGACACCAAATAATGCTTCCATTACTCACAGCTTGTATAAATGAGCTTGCGGCATTTCCTGCTGGAAGAATGTCACACAATTCTTCCGTACAGAACTTTTCTATCAAGGTCTCTGAGAAAATTGTTTTAACTTCTTCTGGCAGATCATTTTATACATGTTTCAAAATTTCACTCACGTCACTCTAATGTAATTTAAGCATTTTATTAGATCGATGCATTTTAAAAAATTTTATCTTCTTGTACAAAAATGCTTATCAACACACTTGAGAACCAATTTTATCAAAACTTTATTTTCGAATTACCTATTTTATACGTCTAGGCCTACACTTTTTAATTAAAAAGTGGATGAAAGTTTGAAATTTTGCAAAATACCATACTCTACCTTAACTGCACTAAGGCAGAATTAATTTTTTTTGAAGTGTGAAAATTTTAGAAGTCTTTAATATTGGAATAGGTCTATGTAGAAAATATGTGCCAAAATGAAAGCTTCGAAAATCACTTTTAAATCTCATTAATCGTTCAATATTTAAAAACCTTAAGCTTTATAAAAATCTCATAAGTACTTTCCAAACGTGAGGCAGATCTGGAGACAGGCGTAAATAGATGATGCAGATAAATGAATGGAAAAACGAGCTCGTTTCACCAGGTATCATAATTTTTTCCTGTCACTTCCTATTTAATCCACTTGATCACAGTAGCCTCATGTCATGTTAATTCAGTTAAAGCACATCCACAATTATTACTAATTATTACTAATTTTATTGAAGAAATCAAACTGTCCCTTTGAGAAACTTTAGGTTAAGTTCGTGCTATAATAAAAAATTATATTGAATACTGTTGCTTAGTTTTCAATAGTTTTCTAACATAATTAAATCTAACATGTGAGATAGCTGGTTGATTTTCTTGATTTGAAGCATCGGTGTTCTCTTTTTGTCTGTTTTTGTCTTGCGTTTCAGAACTACTTGAATGTTTAAATATTTTCATTGCCAAGTCACAGGAACTGAAGCTTTCGTTATATTATTGTGGTTATATAATAAAAACAAGGTTCCTGTTCCACTATTATCATTGAATTTTATATTTCTCCCATTTAATGAAACCAGCAATATAATCTTAAATTTACTTCTACTTTCTACTTACGAAACTTATCTCTTCTTAATTTTAATTTTGGGTTTATATCTAACATGTGTTCTTCATTGGGTTTAAATTCCTGAAGTTGCGTTTATGAGACAGATCCTACTTCCCTCTGGGTTAAGTAGTTCGAAATGTTTAATTCTGCGGAACTATGAGATAGGGGCTTTTGTGTTTTACAATTTGTTTTACGGTTCAGCATTCTGCTGGTGGACAATTGTCTACCACCTAGACCAGCCACTATACTTTACAATTAATTTCCTGCGTAAGAAGTTTTTTTTAATACTTTCGCTACTGTCTAATTTGGAGGGTGAAATATTCACAATAAACCGTTGAATGCTGGAGGAACGCTCGCTTGGCTTGGTCTGGGGTGGGATTCTAATTTACGGTCAGTCGTAGCTGCTCTTACAAGTCGCGAGCTAGTGTGTGTTATGTATCACCACTAGGCCTATAGCTAACATGTATCAAACGCACAGTAACTACTCACATCAATGATTTGTCTCGTCCTTTGCACAGCCCTTTATTACTTTCATAAGTGAATCTAAAGTCTCTAAAGGTATTTTACGTATAAAGAGATCAGCACTTAATATAAGTTTTGTTTGCTTATTTACTTTATTTATTTATTTATTTATTTATAGTGGACCTGGTAGTATAAGGAGCAGGTAGTGTTATTATAGTCTTAGGTTCTAGTAGACATTCCAATATTGAATTTTCCGATACAGGTATTTTAATATATATAGTAGATATTTTCCACGGATTGTTGGTTTAGTTTATTGCGATAGTCGAAGAGAGAATAACTGATTGTGAGGGAGTACCATCGGTTAGTAAGTTCCTCGTTGTCGCACTGTCTGTATCTGTCGCTTTTTCTGGCTTCCACCGTCTGTCGAAACAAATTAATCAACAGCCTTAAATATACGATGTAATACTTAGGCCTATAGTCATCCATCCTTCACTTCGGACGTAAGCCAACCCATGAAAGCTGACTTATCTTATTTCACATCAATATAACAGCTGATACAGGGTAGACTTCTTAAATCATCTGCTGTGTTGACAAAACTAATAAACATTCATATAAATTAAATATAATCTTTATTTGGTTTGGTTCTTTAAACCTTAGGCCTATAGACACAATTTTCCTGCCGGTTCCTTATATGGATGTGAGATTATATGGATGTGAGACATGGTCCCTTACTCTTCGGGAAGAAGAGAATCTGAAAGTGTTCGAAAACAGGATGCTTAGAAAAATGTTCGGACCTAAGAGAAGAAAACGGGGATTGGATAAAACCAGAAAATGACGAGCTTCATAACTTGTACTCTTTACCGAATATACTAAACTAAACTAAACTAAACTCCGTGGCGCTACATCCCTGGAGGGACTTGGCCTACCACCCGACCGCTGCGTCATCTCCCGTAGGCAGATGGCAGGATTGGGGGGCATGTGCTTTACCGAATATAGTAAGGGTATTTAAATCACGGAAGATGAAATAGGCTGGACATGTTACCCGCATGGGAGAGGTACTCCATAGAATTAATTTATATAAAAAAATTATTGACTGTGATACCCGAAGGGAAAATACCACTTGAAAGAAGACCTACACATAGGTGGGAGGACATTATTAGAATAGATTTAAATGAAGTAGGATGGTTAGCACAGAATAGGGTTGAATGTCGGGCTAATATAAGCACGGTAATCAACCCCCGGGTTCCATAAATTAGATAGTATTCCTTTAGCTTGCTTAGGAATTTTCTATTGCCTTTGAGTAAGTAAGGCCTATAGACCGAAGCCGTGAGCGGAATCATGGCAGTAGCTTCTCCTGTAGAGGATCACATGGGCACGTGAGCCCCTTAATAATGATCATCTTACCCAATTCTGTCAGTATTGTTCATTAAGTCGTAATTATTATGTATTAACAACTCTCCGTGTAGAAAAAATAGGTGTCTTTTGTTCCCTTTTACGCCTTCCTCGAAGTGTGAACTACGAAGTTCTGCGTTTTGCATACTTCAAGTTATAAGGGGCTATGCAGCTGGCATGGGTGAAAGGCTTTGTTTCATTTCAAGTTGTCTTGAAGTATGTAAGATTACAGCATGGGTCAACGCATCTAGGGCAGTGGTTCCCAAACTTTTCAGTCCGCGGACCCCTTGCAAAAAATTAAAATTTCGCGGACCCCCTCTGGGTTTGGAAGGAAAAAAAAAACTAAATAAATACTTTGATTCAAATGTAATAAATCCAATAGACAAAATAATACTATCAATGGTAACAAACAGAGTTTACTCCTTAATGTGAACAGTGAAGCTGGTTTAGAAGATATGTAATTTGAGAAAATTACGGGATATCCTATTTCTTCTTAAACCGCCTGCGGACCCCCTGAAACACCATCGCGAACCCCCGGGGGTCCGCGGACCCCACTTTGGGAATCACTGATCTAGGAGATTGACTAGCCTCACCTCGTGAGTAATCCTGGACAATGTTATTATGTCCCGATAATGTGGCGAAATAAGCAGGCCATGGGCCCATAAACAGAGCAAGAAGAGATCTCCAAGCAGTTTCGGAAGATCTAAAAAATGTTTTCAAAACTATTTCATTTTTCTTTAAAATATGTTGGAATTTAAAAATTGCTCCGAGCTAAGCAAATAACGTTAAGGTATGGCTGGGTGCCAAGATTGACTCCCAAGGGCATTTATAACAGCTTTTTTAAAAGGGAACTGATGTTTATTTTATATTTCATATAATCAATCATTCACGTGTTATACAGTTTTACGTTAAAAGAAGGGCCTCGACAGAAGAAATCCACGTATCTGATTATTCACAAAATATTTTTCAATGCTGGTACTTTTACTTACATCAAAAGAGGGGAGCATCATGTCACTCATTACCAAACCAGAGTTTCGAAAGGAGACCCGGGACTGTATGTGTAACAATAATCTAATAATAACCTATATAATATTGTGTCACCCTTACAGGAAGATAAGTTATCGACGGTAATTTGTACATAGGCTATTAAATACCCGGGCGATCATTAGTCAATGAAACGAAAGTAAATTAAATGTAACTTAATAGCTAGTACGGAGAATATTATTTTCTAGACAAACCAATCTTCTAACTTTCCTAATGTTAAAGAGAACAGCTGGTTTTAATTATTTTCTTTGAGTGTAGGAGTAGCCTCCTATTAAAAAAATGGCTAAAATTATAATGTTTGTTACGATATACAATTATACCTTCAAAATTAAAATCAAGCGGTATGGTAATTTACATAATGCCACAACACATTTTCTGCTAACATGCATGTCTGCTTTATGGTATTTCAACAAGAGAAGACCTAAATCAGAGCACGCTGGTAACATGTGAACCGCCTCTGAAAACCAGCGCGGGTGTGTAGCTGTCTATTCGCCTTGTAATGTTGCATTATTAAAGAATTGCTAGACGCTTCTTGGCCAGGGTCATCCAAACATGACAACCATTTTATGGATCACTCATGATGTGGTCCATTAACGGATTGTCACACCTCGACAAGAAACTATATGGGGTATGTATGTTCATTGTGAAAACGCTGACAAGTTTTTTCCGTTCTTTTTCCTGGAAGGATTGTGATGAAAAATAGAATAACTTATTTTAGTATTCGCGACCTTTTATGATTACATTACTATAACAGGAATATAGAATGAAGATACATCTCTGGGATTCCGTACATAGGAGGCTGGATAATTAAAAAGATCAATGCCGTATATATAAAAGTCTATTGACCTACGAAATTGCAGAAAAGGCAGAACTTCAGTCTGGTGAAGGATAGAACATGATACTCGTAGTTATGCATATTTTCATCGAGTAGCCTATAGCTCTCGTTGTGTAGAAAAGAAAGTAATAGGCTACCTATAAGTACTTTTCACACAGTTTTTTTTTATAATAGTTCAACGCCAACCTTATGGAAAACTAATCTCGATTTTTATATCTGTCGGTAAAAAATTTAATAGTTGAAATAAACACTGTTTTCTTTGTTTTTCGGAAACATTCACTTTTACGTGAAAATTATATAAACAATCACAACTTTCCTCATATTAAATGGCATGAATTATTCCCTTCAAATTACACGAAAACCATCAGTTTTATTGAAGTCATAAGACACAAGGCTTGTTATTATTCTTACAATGTTGCACCAGGATTCAGGTGTATAGTGTTATGTTGATTAAGGTAATTTCTGAGTTTATTAGTTGCTCGCAACACATTTTAAGCTACTTCTTGATCTGAATGTTTCGCTTGTGTGGCTTGGTTGATTAGGCGTTACAAATGTTCCCAATTTCGCAGCATCTTCTTTTATTTATTGCGAAATTGAGAACAGTAAGTTAATGGAAGAAGAGAAAAAAACATGTAAGATGAGGAGAAGCTATCCTTTCTGGACAGTAAGAACTACTTCCATTATTTTACAAAATTTTGCAATAAATAAAATAAGATATTGCGAAAATAAAAACTTTGCTATATAGCTTCGTCCGTTCGATTTCCTTGAGCAAAGAGTGTGAAGTAAAGTCTTAATAACTATAGGAGGGTATCATTTACTAAGCCCGCTTGTACATGTACTGTAGGCCTAACTCTGATGCTGGATGCTAACAAAGAAATTGAACGAACTCCTATTAGCCTATGTAATTAGTTGTGAGCAATGATGAGTTTGAGATGTTAAAAGAGTTGCAGGCGTCGGCCAATTTTCTTTTCTTATTTTGGTGTCCCATCACATTAAAATTCTACCACATGAGTGACTATAAGTGATAATTTTTCTCTTCTTATGGTAAGTTCTCTATCAGTAAAATAATGGATCTAATGTGTCACTTGCTTTGCTTAATTTCAAGCGTTATAAATCCCTCATTGAATCAGAACTGAACTCTTAGAGGAAATTTATGAATTTTAAATACTAAGCGTCAACAGAATAAGATGCTCTAAAGCGCCGAAAGGTGGTACAAACCATACGAAAGAAAAGTCAAGCAAATCCTAAGTCACGATATTAATTTATTGTTTATGAAGTTTATTATATTTTATACTTCTTTAGATTGAAAATTCGAAGTCAAGAGTACCATGCAAAAACACACAGTCATATAAAGGCTCAACACAGTCTTTGCAGTCTTTATCGTAGCTATGTCTTATTTCTTTTGTATCCAAGTTTAAGAACAATGTGCCACCCCTGCAACGGCGTTCTCTTTCATACAGCCGATATGTTTGTGATGAGTTAGTTCGACAGGCTGAGAGATTTGAAATGCATTATTTATACAGATTGTTCGGAGATGGAGATTGGTTCGGCACTCCCCGAGCCCCCATAACAACATGGTGTATGTGATATTTCAAAAGCGGCTGCCTCTTAAAACTGTATGGGGAGTATTTTTCCCACCCTCCATCGCCTCCTTCCTTCTTTCCTCCATTCTTTCGAGTCATTCTGACTTCTAGTCCCTTCTTGTTTTCTTTCTTTCATTCTTCCGCATCTTACCGACTTCATAATCTTGCACTGAGCTTCTTTAACGTTAAAACACTAACTTTACAGGGAATTAAAATTTAAACATATTAAATAATACAGTTTTTTTTTTTTTTTTTTTTTTTTTTTTTTTTTTTTCTTTCTTTCTTTCTTCACTGGAAATGTGTTAGGCAAACTCCTGAGCAGAATACTTCTTCCTTCTTCCTTTAAATGAAGAGCCATAAGCCACTTCTCGAATGATTGTGAGATTGTGGCTAGCACATCTCCAAGAATATAGAGAAGATCCCACTATTGTGATTAGACGGCTGCTGAAGCTGTTATCTTAGCTTACAGCTTAAGTGAAATTAGAACCAGAGTTTTGAATTTTTTTGCGGCAATCGTGAAGGTACTTGAATTCCGTGCGGGGTAATTAGAGAAGTTAGATTCCTTCCGAGGCTACTGGGAAAGGCACCCGAATTCATTCGTATGAATAACATTTTCCTTCCCGCTTTGTAGACTTAAGGTTACCAAATTTCAATATTACCAGTAATCATTTTTAAAAGTGAAATTTGTAACCTTTAATCGCAATCAATTTGTTGTCTATTAATGAGCAAAGACCTTTAGTGATTGTGACATAACATGCATCGAAGCACCATCTAGATTTCTATTTACAAATTGTAAACACGATCGATTTCACCTTTAGGGGTTGTGACATACATTCATTGTTAAAAAATAAGATCGTTATAAGAGACAAAATTTGGTGTATTTAACTCAGTTTTACATATTTAAAATATATTAAAGTCTAATAAAGAACACTTAAAGTAAAGTATATTTCACCCAGTTTTATATTACCTCAAATAAGAAAGGTAAGGAATTCGTATGTTTTCACGAAATCCCAGGAAGGAATTAAATTGTGTTTTTATCTATCTGCCATAATCCACAGGAATTCGAGTTCCCATGAGAAGTACGATGGGCCTTCCACATGCGTTACTGAAATGAGTTGTCATAGATTAAGGCACCTGTCGCCCAATCTAAGGTATCACCAGAACAAACTCTGCTTAAGACATGAAAAATCATTTTCAGAAAATGTATCTCTGTTCCTCTTTGAAAATATACGGAAAACGAAAACTCCCGCGATATTCGGATTTCATATTTCAATTGATCATGCTGTAGGGATGTTTCACTTTTTTCTTTATCTATGGTATAATTTTTTATATTAAAAATTAGGCGTATGTTTACTATTAAGACAAATTTCTACTTTTACTTTAAAGTATTTCATATAAATAGACAGAGAGAAACTCATGAAGAAGCGTGAAGCTGTCTTCTATATTGACCAATAGGTAGAAACGGGACTGTAGAAAATAAGTACATATAATTTTCTTGGTAAGCCTAATATTTGAATAAATTTCCAATTCACTTTAGTAATAATGTTCTGCAGTTCTGCAGTGACTTTCTTATAACTAGTCCAAGGACTGTGCAAAACAGTGTCTCTCCTAGCAATGAAATACTCAGTTTATATTCTAAGGAACCATTTATATAGCCTAAACAATGAAAGCACTCATTTTCACCATCTGAAAAAAAAGGCCGTTATATTTTCAAGTATTTCAAGCAGCCATACATTTTAACTCCAGCACATTCAATTTTCTCCATAACACTGCCGAAGTTACTCACATTTAACGGTTTTCACGGATAATACGAACATAAGTAAATTTTGCACTTTCAGAGTTACCCATTTTCACTCTTTTATTAAACTGTACAGAAATAAGCCCAGACTACAAGACTTTGTCAACATTTTACTTATGTTACGTTAATAATTTAGGACTGTAATAATTAAATGTATATTTCTACTTTCCCCTCCTTTTTTTGTTTCTTTCTGCATTCCTTCATCTTTTCTTTCTTACCGTTTCTTTCTTTCCTTTTTTGTATATTTATTTATTTTATTTATATTTCATTAATACATTCTTTCTTTCTTGTTCTCTGCCAGGGATTGCCTTTTCGTTCTTTATCCCGTGGTTTCGATCCCGACTACGGTTGATGACATTTATGTAAACATGAATACGGCAATCCGATAGTTACATATTTCCAGGCATGTCAAAGAACTCTTGATGGATTAAATCTCTTATTTTATACATTTCTTCTTTAAAGGCATCTTTTATTCTTCCTGATTTATACCGTGTTGACTAGGAATGACTTATTTCTCTTTAATTATGCTTAGACATCCTTATCTCCTTTTCGGTTTCTTTCTTTTTCTGTTTACTCATCTGGCCGCTATGTTAGGAATGGACATTATCGATGCAACATGTAAAGATATTTGCCATTGCTACAAGAGATAAAGGAGCATGACAACAATGCGTGGAATGTTCCTACCATGTTTCTTTTAACTCATTCTCTCAGTGGATCCTTAATTAAAAAGTTCGGCCCTGTTGCAACTTACCCTTTCAGCGTACTGAAATACAAGCCCTGCATGTTGTTCGGAATCTTCAAAGAAAATAATGTTTAAATGGTATGCATATATTATTTTATTTCTTTCCGAACATAGTCTTCGTAAAGGTTTAACGTTTCAGACTTTAAAAATGTGTGTGCTTTTTTTTTTATAGGTTACTTATTACGAAGGAAATAATATTCCTATGATCAGAAAATGTTAACTAATCTCTATAAAGTGCATCCTATTAAATATTGTTGAATAAATTAATACAATAGTTTTATGTAAAATATTGGCTATTAATTAAAAAAAAAAGTAATTTTATTGTAGGCCTAGCTGATGTCGCACTTCTTTACCACCTGTCTCTATTTCTCTCTCTCCCCTCAATTCTCTAACTATACTCCATTTCTCCAATTATTCCTCATTTATCTAACTATACTTCATTTCTCTAACTATCCCTCATTTCTCTAACTTTCCCTAATTTCTCTCTCTTCCCCTTTCCGTCTATTCTCCTTCTCTTTCTTTGTTCGTCTCAAACAAAGGTTTATATGAAATTGCTACAATCAGTTATGGAATACCGTATCATCATTAAGTTACGGCGCCTGTAATATTTTCTTATAACTATAAATAATTAAGGAACATAACGCTACGTGTTCCATCATACAGCTGACTGTGAATCTTGGTACTTCCTCAGATTCTCAGAATACTTGCGTTTAGCCTCGGATGGTCGATTTTGAGTAGCCTTTGAATACAGATGTATTGGCCCGACCTATAACTTGTGATGACTTGTAAGCCTGGTTTGATCCGTGGGCGGAATTACGGGATAAGAACCGCTGACGACTTATGAAGGAGAAGGTGATAGATACCATTGGATTCCGCGAGATTGAGATGAAAGTGCGAAAAACCCCGAAAACCACTGAAATTGGGTAGACGTACAAACACTATAAAATATTCCAAAATTAAAATAAAATAAAATAGCTAAAATCAATACACAAAATAGGGGTTTGCAAATCAGTCAACGCTTTCATTACGGAACTACAGACTAGGCCTATAGGAAACACACCGTTCCTTGTGAGAGAGTGGGGTTTGAATTCGTACACAACCACAATTGCTTGCGTGTATAAAACAAAATAATGTTCTTTTGCGGTTCAGATGGCGCACATTTTGTATTAACTTTTCTTATCCCTTACTTGATACATGACAACATTTAAAAACAATATTAGAATCTTTATTGCTATGGCTCCCAACTTTCTCATAAAACAAAGTTAATTCTCAGCTCTTTGTTCTCTTTAAAATAATTTCTTTCCCCACAATTACAGCAAAAGAAGTTAATATGCATTTATATGGTTCAGATATTTTGTAATTATTCCCTAGCCCCTAGAGTAAATTTATAGAGAAGTAGGCCTACCCCTTTCAAGGGTTTGTAGTTACTGTCATTTCCTTTATGGTAAGGCGAAAAGGATACATTTTCTGCTTTCTCTATCCATAGGTACAATAGATAGAAGAAAGTATTGTGTTCCTAAACCACAATAGAATATAGCTGGGATTTTTTCTTGTGATTGTCAACATGCAGTGTTGTTACGCCGATTTTATGACAGCCAAATGAAGTATTTCAAGGATATTGCGTCAGTCAGAAGGTACCGGACAAAAAAAAGGATATTTCATGCTCGGTTGTAATACACAATAATAACCACTTCGCAGGAAAGTTTTAGGCTTAGCTAAAATAGCCGGGCGTCAGACGATTTCAGACTTTGTGCTAGAACATGCAGGGGTTATGATTTATTCACCTTTGGTGGACAGTAACATCATAGAGTTAACATGATCAATTTTTAAAGATAAGAGCTGAGTCTTAATGTAGATTAATAAAACATGGGCTAAATAAATCTTGCTTAATTTAGGTACAGAAATATAACCTAATCTTTTTCCATTAAGTTTCTATCTAAGTTGAGTTCCTTCATTAAACTGATAATTTGATATGTAGATGATATCTAGCCGTAGAGCGCTTGATTGAGGAATTGAGGTATAGGCCAGAAAACTAGGGGTTAGATCCCCGATGGATTCATCTGAATTTCCAATTTACCTAATCCTTCTCCTGGAACCATGGCCCTGGGCTCGACTTAGATTCTCAACAGAAAGAGCAATCATGAGGGTAAAGGCGTCCGGTACCTACCTTAGGCCTACTACCTTCATTTTCAAATGTCTGAAAATCTTGAATTAACATTCTGAACCCTATGGCGTGCCTAGGGACCTAGTGGATTGAGCTCAGCCCTGTTTCTGTTGGTCACGAAGGACCTTCAATGAGTTACCTTTTCCGATTTCTTTAAGCCGTTGGGATGATAAAATATGCTAGTTATTTATGTACATTCTTAAGCCTGTAACAAAAATTATTAAGTTATAAGTCGCCCACTGTTTATAGATACTCGGTCTTCACTGGTTAACAATAAAATTTAGCTTTGCATCAAGTTGAAAGAACCGAATACACGCTCTTTTCAATACAGCCTCTTATTCTACATCAGAAAGTGAAGTGAGAAAGGTGCATTGCCCATGCTTAGGGTAAAGAAAATTCATCAGATTTTATTTGGGTATATTTCGGGGATGCGATGCGCTTGTGCTAACGACATTCTCTTAATTTTTACAACCAATTTACATGAAGAGAATGTCTTACATATTAAAATATTATGTTGAGACAAACCTTTTACCTGGGCAGAAAAAATTGTGTTTTACATGAAGTTTCTTTTCTTGATGAAGCCCCGAATAACCCATTTATAATGGTGGAGGTTGTTTTGTTGCTTGAAATTTTGATTCCGTGAAAGTAGCTCACGTGGGAGTAGCGTACAATGGTATTTACGCACAGATGAAGAGCGAGCCTGGACCTAGTGCGCATCTGCAGTGAAGAGTTGCCTGTCATATGTTGCTAAATTGCGTAGGATATCAATAGAAAGTTGCAATGGTTTATACGATTTTATTACATATCTCATGTCTAGGTTATTAATAAGGAAGTATGAACTCACATAATTTGTCTTCTTAAAAAAATATTGCTGTTTTATTTGGAAACTTCCAGGGTTTGAATATGAGAAATGTTAAAATGTAAGTGCACACATTATACAAGTTACAAGAGATTAGAAAACGGGTAATACTATTATCCCCGCAGGATATCTCGCAGGAAGAGTACATCTGCCTTTGTTTTGCTACATTTTCTTCCTCTTTTTTGTGTTATTGAAACAAATCCAATAATTTTGAACAATTCCTGCAGCCTTCTCTTCGCTTCTAGCCCCACACATATATTTTAAATTACTGTTTTATTTTTTAAAAAAGAAGGGCTACCTCCCTCTCATGAACGGAGTGTGCAGTACTAGTTTTAATGAGTTTCCTCAATTTTCAGAGCCTTTGAAATTAATTACGATGCTGTCAACTGGTGGTCTGTTCCAGCAGGTACTGAGAGAACGAGTCCCTGCCTTGCTTGCTAAGCCGACCACTGACACAGCCTGCCCATAAAAGTATATTCCACTTTCTCAAGACATTTTATTTTGGAGACATAGGCAACTCGATTGAATTAGATAATACTATTCTTGAACTCGCTCTTTCGGACACTAGAAGTTTACAGTTGACTAAAGTCTGACCGTTCTAAGAAGGAAACCTGAAGTAAACAAAGACCAGTTCATCTGTCTCACTCTAGCACATTACTCGTGTGATCTAAGAGTAAGACAGACATACTGGTTTTTGTTTACTTCAGGTTTCCTTCTTAGCTCGTCTCGGGTATAGTTAAAACTGGCTGGCACTTTGTCTCAAGGAATATGGTTGTGTAAGGCCTACGCTCTCCCCTATTTCTCTCTGTCTCTTAGCACTCTGTCTTTCTGTATCTTTCTCTTTCTTCCTCACGAAAAACTGTAAGAAATTGCATAAAAAATCACTAATTAGTAAATGGGATGTAATGTATTTACTTATAATATTAAGTGTTACTGAATTTGGATTCAACAGTTTTTTTAATATAGGCCTATAGATTACCGGTATTAAAAAAAATATGAAAAAGTAATTTCACCGAAGACGAATTTTCAGAATTTTACAGAAAATGGTAATGGCATCGTAAATTTTATCAATATAGTTTTCTTCACCAATTCACGTAGCCTATAGCCACTTACCTTAGACCTGTCTGGGAGACCCGAAGGGAAAAACCACTTGGAAAACCTAGACGAAGGATAGATTTAAGAGAAGTAGGATTTGAGAGGGATGGTTGGATGGAGTTAGCACAGAATAGGGTTGAATGGCGGGCTCAGGCAAGCGCGGCAATGAACCTTCGGGTTCTATAAAATAGATAATATTCCTTTAGCTTGCTGAGGAATTGTCTATTGTCATTGAGTAAGTAAGTAAGACGAGAACACAAGAGTTTATGAACTGCATAAAAGCAGGCATTTCCTGATTGAGTCTACATTGAATAAATATCCAGTTTGATAATATATTTATATGCTGTGATTTTGTATTCCTAAAGAAAATGACTTTTGCTGCTCTCCTCTTGACATTGTCAATAGACACTTACTTAATATGTTAAGTAATAGGCCTAAAAACTATAACTATAAATAAACAGCATGACTGTTAGAATCAGATATCTATAAGGTGGTGTAAAGTTTTGCTTGTAAAATACTAGAAAATAGCCCAAATGATGCTTAAATACGAAACTTAAAGGTCTAGACTCCTGAAGGCACTGAAAATGCATTTACAAAAGTCAGCGCTGGCTTCGTCAATTTTTATTTAAAATATCTCATCATATAGATCTACTACCGCTTTTTGCTTTAGAATATAATTCGTTCCTACCAGTACGTAGATTTTAGAAATTAATTATGTCGTAAGCTTTATGCAGTTCCAATGCTACCTGTAAACACTGATAATACGTATTGTTTCTCAACTGTTTGTTGACAGATGAATATGATGTGAATTTGATTTGATAAATTCAGTGTAATTTTCATAAATTATATAATATATGAAGGGAAGGAATGGTTTGTTTGGATTTTTATTGTCTGCGATACTTCCAGGGGTAAACTATCAATGTATTATAGCTGGTGCCCGTGGCTTCGCCCGCCATTATTAATTGACTTCAGGATTTTTTAAAGAAATTTACATTGGCAGTTTATTAAACATGTTTGTGGTTCAGAGCAATGAAAATTGTAAGTAAAAATAAAATCAGAATATTTGTTCATTGTGTTCATTTCACTTAGGCCTTATGTAATAAAGAAACTTTTTCCTAATTTTGTACTTTTCCTGAAAGTTTAGTCTGCGAGAGGCGAGCATCGCCGAGTATATCCGATGTCTCACGAAGTGAGGGAGTGAGCACGCTAATTAGAGCCGTTGAATTGTATAAGAGTAGATGAGTGAATCTTTATTTTTTTTTATGATTGCCTCGCAAAATGGTGCAGTTTTATTAGAATTCTCGAAAATTAACACTGCAAACCAGGATTGTTCAATAGGCCTAAGGATGTAGGCTAACGTCCGTATAGATTATGTACTTTTTTGAAGAAAGTCCCGATTTAAGGACAATACTACAGCCAACATGATCAATGTAATTAGGCCAATAACTGTAGGCCTACTTGAATTTATTTTAATTTAAATTTACTTGAAATAATGCATTCCTTATTTTAAAACTCAGGAAGAGTACCTACAAATGCGAAATAAAGTTACTATGTACTTTGTGAAGCTATATTATAGGGAAGAAAACTCATCAGTTGAAGACCTACAGATTGTTTGATTAATTATTGTATCTAATAAATTAGTGAATTGAGAACTGATAAAGGAAAATTTATAGCATGGGTACTTGGTATGAAAAATATAACACAGATAATAGATTTCTTTTAATGCAATCGGTTATACATTTCACGAGAAAGAGTACATTTTTTTGCGATCCCTGTACCAGCGATCCATAGGTTACCGTTACGCCGTTACGGTATCAGTAAGGCGAACTGCTGCGTAGTTTTAAATGTAAATAGAAAAATAATTAGGCTGGAGTTCCTTCCCCCAGTTTGACTGTTCCAGTCCATGCCGAGGTGGTGGTGAAAATTCCAGAACAATCTCTCTCTTTATCTCTCCCCATCCTTTGCTCTCGCTCTCTTTCTTTCTCCCAGCTTATCTCTCTCCTACTGTTATGAATTCCTTCAGAACTTAACGGGCCCACAATATACAAACACCCCTTTTTTCCTGGACACCACATGCTGTTGATAAATGGCGTGACTATAAAATAACAGCATTCGCATTCTTCCAAGAGCTTGGGGTTCATGTGAGCATATTGGTAGGTTCAACACATAAGCGAGGGGAATAGTCATGGGTTGGTTCAGGAGTCATACAGAATAACGAGTTGTGTGTTATTTTTACCCGTTTGCTTAATACTTCCTATTAGCTCTGTTCCGTCTTATAGAAGTAGTCTATATGTATATATACACACAGGGCGTTAATGAATAACACCGAAATATTTTACCTGTGTAGGGTATAGAGGGGACGTTTATTTATTTATTTATTTATTTTGTTTTACCTGTGTAGGCTATAGAGGGGACATATACAAGCAACTTTTATTAGGAGACTTTTGCTCTATGGGTTCGATTTTTCCCGTTTTAGCATAAAATCTCCCTAGGGTATGGCCGCCACTGACATCTAACATTTGAAATGATGCAAATCAAAAGAACTTCGTTGTTAAGATTGTAGTTATGAATTTAAGGCGGCCAGTCATGTCATTAGTCTGTACATTTGGCAGATTATGAAAACTCTAAATGATGATACAGCTGTTGATGAATGATTAAGAATCAAGTTTTATCGATCACTAAGAAGGCGTGAAGACAATTTAATAAAATGTTAAACCCATTTTGCTTCATTATTGACTTATGAGCACCAAATTATGACTTTAATCCCCTGTTAGTATACACATTTTACGTCATAGAGCAAAAAATCTCCTAATAAAAGTTTCTTGTCTATGTCCGCTCTATAGCCTACACAGGTAAATTATTTCGGTGTTATTCATTAACACCCTGTATGTATATATATATATGTATATATACACACATATATACATATACGTATATATATATATACATATATAACCTTTGACTAATTTATGATTTAACATAACAAGCTTTAGCCATCGAGCCAAGAAGAGAGAAACTTGTGTTTGCTAGACTTATAGGCCTACTGCGGTTTTCAAATGAAGTGCTCTTCATTTACAAGTGAACGTGTCACATTAATTTATTGTTTCCAGACGTCAAGTTACACTACCTTGCTGTTATTTTCCTTTTGGATTACAAACATCATTAAGTCATGGACAAAAGGAAAGCTTTATTGAACTACCTTTAACCTCTGTTTTAATAGAACTTAAAAACCATAAGAAATAATGGAGTTAAGAAATTACTTTTTTGTTAAAATATGATAAAACACGCGTTAATTGTCTACCCAAGAAAAGACATGCACCATTCTGTGTTCACTACACTTACACTACAATTTTCAATAAAACACAATAAGAGAATCTATTGTCTAACATTAATATTGACCACATTAGTCTATACTATTTCCTGGACACTATATCTTCTCTTTTAAAACAACAAACATTACGTTTTTATAACATTCAATTTACTGTACAACTAACGTAGTTCTTAGATTTCAAGAGCTGAACTGAAACCGAAACAGGACAAATAAGTCCGTCCATCCTGTCAAGTGCCTTCCCTCCGTTTCAGTTTTCCTATCAGTTTTTTTTTTCATCTTACACACAGGATTAACTGAAACCAAGAACTGAAAGGACTGTGTCTTAGGGCTATTAGTTATATTATATTACATTATGTTTACTGTATTATACTGTGATTAGACACAAATAATAGGCCTTCAGGCATTTGACAGTTTATAAAAGAAACCCCAACTAGAAAAATTAAAGCAAATTTGCAATCAATTATCAGTTTAAAAAATCGTAGTAGAGTATAGGAGGGATTTCTTAAGTAATTGTAGATTATTTTTGAAAACATCAGTTTATTGTATTCTTTATTTCATAAGGTAACATTGTAATTATAACATATTATAAAATACCTAGTACCTAGGTTGAGGTTGAGAAAGGAAGAATTACTTTCCATACTAATAGCACAACAGAATCGTTGAAACTTTGAAAATAATTTATTTTTTGCTTACTGATAATATTCTCTTCAACTCGGCTAAGCACAGATCTTGTGGACTTAGCAGAATATAACCCTACGTAGCCTATATTGTAATTCCTCTTTGGAGAGTTATACCAGGGTTTTTTTAGGCCTAATTGTTACAGTGCTTTTTTTTATTTGTAATAGATTCTCCAAGTCTTGCCATATCGTTAGAAGCATTTTCGAAGTCGTTAGGCGAACAAAAAATGGATCTTTTGTGTAACACTCTCAAGATATGGAAACCAAAGAACCGGTATTAAATTCTGTTCTCGTGATAGCACATTAATTATTAAGTTTTAAATATTCAAGCGTGCTAGTCTGGAAATACGTATTCCCGTTTCTTTTGCAACCTCACAGCTGTTTTCATATCATGAATTTTCCGATAATAATTAAGGAGAATAAAGATGTTAGGATAGAATGAAGTAGACGTATTTCTCTAATATTTCCTTTTTTATTAGTGTAGTAGTACTAAATAGTGTTAATAAGTTTTAAAAATCTAGTGTGGTACACTCACATAACTTTCGCTGCCCAAATCATAGAATATATAGCTTTTTTTGCTTCACATTCTGGTACAGAATAAGAAACCGCATTGCTGGGAGTGCATATTCATTTCATTCACCTCAGGCGTATTGTTCGCTAGAGAGGGCTGTAAATCTATATACATGGGTCATTTAAAAAAAAAAAAATTTTCCGTTTTGATGTCACAGGCCTGAAAAAGACATTTCTAGTCGAGATATCAAGCTTTTTTTTTATTATTTATTTTGCCCCAAACCCATGCGAATTTCTGCGCCACCCTAAATAATTTCGAAATGTACATCGTGGAACGTAACGTTAATGTTTATGTAAAAAAAGTGGGATAAAGTAAGGAGTGTGACTGTCACAACCCATATTCTGCATCCAACATTTTTACTTCTTGACACGAAAAGACCCAAAATGAATCGTCATTCGCGGATGAATGTTAGCTCAATATCCAAATGAAACTGTCTAGAGGATGTTTCAGAATTTAAAAACAAATCCGAGCCAGGAAGTTCATTTGAATCTTTGCTACAGGAAACCGTGAAAAAAGACAAGGAGTGTTACCCGATCTAGTGTTCCCCCAAAAAAGAATTAAGGGGTGGGGAGGAGGGTGATGTAGAGGGTATGAAACATTGTTTCATCTTTTTCATCTTTTCCCCCTACGACCAATTTTCGACCAGACATCGACGAGGGAGGACGGAAAAAAATCAAAACCATGGCGCGTATTTTTATTCGGGGTAAAGAGTGTTACCTATGTTTTGGGCTTCTAATTTATGGTTTTCTGCATGTTTTTTATTATCTTCTGATTGCCATATGAATGAAGCATGTTATAAGAATTCAAGTAGCGGTTAAATTTCAATAGACTTCTGTCAAAATGAAAACAAATTGAACAAAAATTGTTTGTTGGGAGGAATGTTGTTAGTAATGATTGCTACAGCAACTCAGCTCTTTCCATATAGCATTTATTTGTTTGTGCAGTCTGAAGACTGCAAATAGAAGTTAACTGGGAAGAATACTTCTAAGTCACTATGCGATAGAAAGTTACTTGTTCTTAAAGCTACTGACTCAATTGTTAGATTGCACTGTAATTTTACACCAATTATTTAGCTTGAAATGTGCCTTAATGAAGAATTGAAAAAATATTAAATTCATTCAAACCTGTGACATAATTTTATAAGACTTAGCTTTTAAATATATTTTCATGTTGTGCATTGTCGAATACTGCTACATATTCCTTTGTTAAATTTCAAAGTTTATTGGATCCGATGTTCCTCAATCAATCTAGTATATATATATATAGGGACTTATAGGCTACAGCCGATAAGAAATAATTCACACGAAGAGGCTGAAAAACTGTTTTATTTTGTCTAATTTGTATTTTTTCACATTTAATCAAATAATAATATTTTTGAGTTCACATGCATGATTACGTGATCTCTGTCTATCCTGTTTCTAGTATCAGCAGCCTTGTGTCCAGACATGCCCGAACATGTCATGTATGAGTGTGTCTAAAGAATAAAGCCAATAGAAAAGCATGTTTGAGTCGATTTAAATAAAATTGATTTGATTAACACTCATTAAACTTTGGAGAATTTTCAAATTTGGCTCATTATGAACGACAATTATCATAAGATGAACATCACAATCGTTTCCTCGTGGTATCAAAGTGCAGTTCTTGGGATGAAATGCTGAAGGTTTGCGAAAAATCTGGTGTATATGAAAAACAAGTGAAAATTAAACTGAGGAAAATTCGATTGGATAACACTCCTTATTGGAATTGCTGTATCACGTCTTTTGTAAAATATTGTCATTCGTCTCCAGCATTTCAAGACAAAGGTGTTGCTACCTTACAACAGCCCAATCCATTTCTATTTCAAATAGCTGGAAAAACATGTTGAAATAGGACAGGCAAAATGGTCGTAAACTACAATAGTGGTATGATGCCATGGAAAACCAGTCGTCCAAAAAAAAAAAAAAAAAAAATGAATTTTCAATCTGGGGATCCTGTCGAGGAGGCAAAATGGCAATTTTATTGAGAATGGCCCATGCGCAAACAATGGTCAGCTTATCTACCCATCAGATATTATTTGTCTCAGTAGCCTACAAGTACTTAGTGAACAAAGTGAATACAAAATAAATTAGAAGAAAATCGCGAAAAATTATTTTTTTCATGCAAAGTGGTGATAAAGGTAAGAAATAGGTCTAGTTGTTGTCACATCCCTGAAAAATATAGGCCTTTAACTAAAAAATTTAAATAAAAAAAATACTTTCTTGACCCGTACAGAGAAATGACGGGGTTTCCGTCACTCTATAAGGTGAATACCAGATCGGGGACACGACCCCCGCGACAACGGACAAATGAATAAGAGTAAAATTGAATGAATAAAATGCCAAAGTCAATTCATCAAACATTTTCTCCGTGTTCTATGATCAAGAGAAGGCGACGCGACGATCTTAGAACAAATGCGAAATCGGTTGTTGGACCGGAGATATTAGCCTATGGCTCAGGCACTCCGGGGGTGGAAGGCGGGACCAAAAAAAAAGTAGTGGTGATTTAGAAACCTTAACTAAAGTTCCTTCAGCTTTAATATATTATTTAGTATACCATGTTCAGAATGGGTACTTGAATCACTTTTGGTCTTACATCCTACTGCTTTCATCCAAAGAGAGGCTACTCTGTTTCAGAAGTTATATGAACGTTTTCAAAATGTAAAAGCATTTTCGTATGTTACAGAAAATCTAATGTCACATTCACATGTGATTTCTTAGCCATATATAACACTATTTTTATGCAGCGAAAAGTTGGAATGACCATATCTAGCAGGGCGATACGCGCTTAGTTTACACCGAGTGGGAGCAGAAGACAGGAGAATGAAATTTAATGCAGGGGGTGGCACTTGTCCACGGCCTTCTGATATGTCTCAAAGCGAGCGCCTCGGCGTTCACATAAGTCATCAGAAAAAGCAACAAACGAACGAGTGAGGAAAGAACAACCTAATTTCCGTTCCTCCTGCTTTTTTCAAAGCTATAATAACTCTTCTTAGCATAGCCACTATGAAGGATTTGTACTGCTTTTTGCATTTCTGATTTATGTCCTCAGTCCTTTACTTGGAGGGTAATATTTTATTTATAGAAGCTTCTAAAAATACATCAGGCTTCTAGAAGAGGGGAATTAAATTCAGCAAGAAGGACAAGAAAGATAAGTATATGGGGTAGGCCTACTGCCTAATGAGTATCTGTGTACTTAGGAACAAACGCATTCATAAAATTGCACAAAGGAATAAAAAATAAACGTAATTCAAAGACTACTTCAGGAGCCGTATGATCTACATGCTATCACCACTAATGAACGTGATGCGAGTTAGGCTGTATTCACCAAAATTATTGATGTATCCTACTTAAAGGGCGAATATAATTTTCCTGACTTAACATTTGTTTCTTAAAACTGAACCTGTTTTATTTTTTGTTTGTTTATTTTTCTGTATTTTTCTCTTTGTTTCTTTCCAGAGCCGTCATGCTATATAAATATAATATCAATATTGTTTTACCAGTATATAAACAAAAATTTATATTGCTTTTAATATATAATATTCCTTCATTTCAATTTATTATTTTCCTGCACAATATTTTATCTTTATTCTCATTAGGTCTATATCTTGCAGTTTACTTCACTTAACTTTTTCGTTTATTCAGGATTCATAAAATGATGCACTAATGGTTTATTCTGGTCAATGAAGTTTTTATTAACTTAACCATTTATAAAAACTGCTATAAATGTCCGTACTTACCTTGGGCATGGCCTGTTTCGCCCCAGAGTCATGCAATAGAAGAAGCAATCCAGTAATACATATATTTTCCCCCTCCTTTCCTGTCGCGGGCCGCATTGAACCTGTCCAAGGGCCAAACCTGACCCGCGGGCCGTACTTTGACCGTCAATGGCTATAAAGTTAAATTCAATTAAAATTACGTAAATCAATTACGTAAGCACTAAAAGATCAACTGGTAACTGGTAAAATTGACATAAAAATAAAAAATAAATGACACTAAAATTCCCTTATACCAAGCTAAACAAGGGAGTAGTGGTTTAGGCACCAGCATACAAAGCTGAAAGCCGGGTTTCATTCCCGCTGAAGACAAATTTTACTCTATAGATTAATCATTTAAGTAGAACATTTTGAAATGTAGAATGGTCCATAGTTCGAACATCAACAGACATTTTATTAAACATTTCAACGACGATGAAATAAAATGTTTTGACTATTGTTTGTCTCTGACTTTATGGCACATATTAAATATTCTTATCGTGAAAAATAATGTTGCAAGTCAGATCAGATATTATTTAGATTTAGATTCTTGTTCGTTCTAAGTAAACAAATAAAGAAATAGTGGCGGTATTTTTTCTTGGGCGTATAGGGGTAAAAAATGGGCATTGTAATAATAACCAGTTAAGATGAGAAACTTTTTCTGCAATGGAGGGCGTTATAAAAAATATAATAACTTACTAATTCCTTCAGGATATTATATTATTGAAGAAAAAATATAGGCCTAATTAGTAGATCTAAAGGAATTTTCAGTAAACACGTCTTTAAGTTGTAGCAGTAGATAAGTTAATCTCGTTATTGCTGTAACCTGTGTGATTCTATCGAATGACAAATATTAATATGAAGGGTAAAGTTATTATAAATTATTAAGCTATTGTGGTAGGCTTATATAGCATCAGTATACCTAGTGATATTACCGTAAATCTGCATAACTCCTTTTTTTAATAGATTTTTTTGCAAATACAGCCATATTAAATTGTGCTCAACACTTATAATTCCAAGGTTAATTTATGTTTATAAACTATAACTTGATTACTAATTTAACCTATAAATATAATATGAATTAATAATAGCATTTAAACTCCGGTAGAAAGTAACTCGAAGGGAAATGTTTGTCCTATGAATGTCCTAACATTTTCACCTTACTGGTGCCTATCTTGCATGTACACGAATGCACGTAGCATGGCAAGTTAATATGAACTATATGTGCCGTTTCAATTTCGCGACATTTCTGTAGACTTGAGAGAGTGGGAGGGCAAAACTCCAGCACCCCATTAAAATAACACGTCTCTTATCGCTGCTAAGGGATATAAACCAAGTTCAAAATAATGGGTTTTCAAACCAGAAATCCACAACCCTGTTAGTATTGGCTTTGGAGATTTCATTTCATTACAACTTGCAATGTAAACAGTAGCGAGCACCTTCGTGTGTGGGGAGAGGGTCAGTTTAAAGCAGGAAAATGTCATTTTTTCCCTCCCTGTGTGAGTGTGGCTATAAATAAGACAAAATATCGGTTTCGGGTTTTAGAGATGCGAGCATCGGCATCAAAAGTCTATTATAGCTAGCTACAAGTCGATTTCAATGTATAACATTGGGGAGAGATGTGAACGCTGTATAAATTTTTTTGATTTTACTGGGGGTTGGGGCAGTAAAAAAAAGGGGGTAAGCGAAAAGATACAAGCATGAATAACAAGTGCATTAAAAACCTTTCATATATAACATACTCACTCTAGTCCTCGTAGATAGAAAATGGAAGGGGATACGACAAAAGAAGTACGTACGGCGGGAGCTACATCATTTCCTCTGGTGTGACGCTGATCTTTGTCGGCAAAACAATTGAATATACATGCAGAGTAACGGCATCCACTAACCCAACGAAAAAATCTCGAATACTTTGCTCTGACGATAAAAAAATAAAAGTGGTGTAAGTACATCACACACACCTTCGGTACAACATGTTGGAAGTGTATGTTTGTTATAACAATTTAATAAAAGCAAATGACGTGAACTTACGTATTTAATGTAGTAACCATAAGGGCTATAATAGGCTACAAGCATTATATAATAAATGCAATAAAATCCTCATTATGCGTATATTGCGATACAAGTGCTGTAAGGCACGTTTACGGGTCGAGGAAACAGATTTTCGAGACCCGTAAATGCCTTTACGGCCCGTGTGTTGCATGCTATTTTTTGCACGATGATTATTTATATCAATTTAATTATATTAATTGTGATATTACCTGAAAATATTATGTAAATACATTCTTGAAAATAGATGTTTATTTCAGAAAGTGATTCGCATGTGTTTGTTGTTATGGGAACCGAATATTTGTCCTGGGGGCCGTGTCCATAAGGCTTGTATTATGAAGTATAACGTAATGAATTATGACGTGGCGCTTGGACCGTAAGTAATTTAACCTCATCGCAACGCCCTTAGCAACACGATTGTGTGGGAATGTCAACTTACGATCCATGTAAACAACTTTCGTAAGTAACACTTACTAGCTAAGGAGTGCAAAAAAGTTATAAGTAATTATGGAACTGTAACTAAGTCACATATAGGCCTATAGCAACATATATAATAGGTACATGAATAAATAACTAATTTGTCTCTTGCTATAAATTCACCTGCAATATTGGTATACATGCTTCTAAAATGCATATATATGAATATGGTTCTCAATATTTTTATTGTAAAAAGAATAACCAAACGTTGCTACAAATGTTTCTCAGTCACGATTTTCCGGATATTTACATTTTCACACCTGGGGATCGGTGTTGATATGTCCATCAAATACACATACTATTTAGTTCTTCACTTAATACAGTGAAAATGTTTAGTCAGGTTTGTTTAGGCTAATATCAAAATCATTTAATTGTAGTTATGTGTTCCCATTCTTACTGGTTTCATGCTTCTGTTAATTTTAATATTTACATTTGTTAATATTAATGAATTTGAAAATAAATTAAATATTTGATTACGCTGCAATTTAAGTTTACCATGCTTTGAAAATAAAATCCTCATTATGCGTTGAAGCAATTTATTACTAATACATTTTAAAATAAGTTCACAATAAATTAAAGCACCTATATTTGGAATTACTTTCTCTCCTGTACTTATAAAAGTTAATAATAAACAAAATAAAGATTAATAGGTTCAATTAGCAACATGCCATTTTAATCAAACCAGTATCCAAATAAATTTGTTAACGATATAGCGTGTATGCTATAATGAAAGATATCGAGAAAACTCTCGTAAAGCTAAATGTTGAATAAAGAATGTGTAATTCTAAGGAAAGCGTCTGCGTTCTGAATAACGAAAACTCTGAGACCGCTGTTAGGGAGGCCCATAATCCCTGTTCTCTTAAAAGTTGCCGCCATCGTTTGCTCAATCCATCCAGCCAAAGCTTTTGAGCACGCTAGCCACTCCAGGCTGATTATTAAAGGGAAATTATATGGAAATTATTAGAGCTACAGACGGAAATTTTCCTTCAAGATCTAAGCTTGTGTACTGTAGATATACAAAGAAGGGGTTGGGCAAGCCATTAGCTTAAGTAACGGGGGTGGTTACTTGGTGAGAGGGAACATTCAGAATCAGCTGTTAGAGTTTTCGTAAGATCTCTTTGTCGTAGTTTTGCATGAGCAGTAGTTTCTGAAAGTAGCATATGTTGTGCTTTTCTGGGAAACTTCAAAGCACACAGACCACCTCTCCACTTCTCCTTATCAGAGTGTTCTTTTGGACTTATATTGCACAAAAAAAAAAAAATACACACAGTCAGGGTCCAGAGACATAATAGCATGTGACCCTGAATCACCTACATGTTCTATAAACCGAAAGAAAAATGTGTGTATTAAATAGCATTAAGAGGAAAGAAGTATTAATAAAATTAATAACAATTATATCTAGTGGTATTTGCTCTAATTTCAAGGTGCCGATTGTGAAATGATGTTTTGAATGACATTATAGGCTTTTTTTTATTTTACCGCCGGCGTGGTCTTGTGGTTAGCGTCGCTGACTACAGATCCGTTGACCCGGGTTTGATTCCCTGTTCCTTCTCGGATT
Source organism: Ectobius pallidus (assembly GCA_964059195.1). Taxonomy (NCBI): domain Eukaryota; kingdom Metazoa; phylum Arthropoda; class Insecta; order Blattodea; family Ectobiidae; genus Ectobius; species Ectobius pallidus. Next base: position 97,956,217 of record CAXKWD010000006.1, read on the forward strand.
TTTCTGAGGTAGGGAGGTCTGGGAGTGGTGCACTCAGCCTCGTGATTCAAATTGATGAGCTACTTGATAGAGAAGTAGCGGCTCTGGTCATGGAAAACGCCATTAACGGCCGTGGGTGTCGGCATGCTGACCACATGCCCCCAATTCTGCCATCTGCCTATGGTAGATGACGCAGCGGTCGGGTGGTAGGTCTTGTCCCTTGAGGGATGTAGCGCCACGGAGTTTAGTCTAGTTTTTTAAATTTATATTTAGAAAACTATGTAAATATTTTTATTGGCCCTTGTCATTGGTACCTCTACATGTTACAGCTGCCTTGCATTATTTATAAAATTTATGTTATACGAGGTCCCTACAAGGGAGAGGTAAAACTACGAAAGAGAAAGAAAGAAAATGTTATACGAGGGATGGAGCATAAGTCATGGCAACTATATTTTTCTCAAACTAAGGCGACGATCCCATGTCACGGGAGAGTGTGGCATCTCAGATGTAGATTTTAACTTCATAGTTATTTCCTGTAACGCTTATGTAAATTAAGAAATATTACTGAAACGGTAAGTCGAGTTTATGGGACATAAGCCTATGTTGCAGGCTGCTGATATCGTCACGGCTAAGCCTGCACTTAACACTTACCTGATCCCCAGGAGGTCCATGTGGATTACTCCATATTAAGTACTAAGCTATTCTCTTAGAAAGCGTCTTACAAGAACAACCTAAGTCTAGAGGATTGAGTGAGTAAACGGAGCTTGGCAATAATTATGCGAGTGCTCGGGATCAGAGCGAGCACTGCTAACCCCAGTCCGCGACACTGCAGAAGGACCTAGCATAGCACTGTTTACTTCCGGTTATACGCCTTTAACTTAGAAATATGAAAGTTGTCTTCTCAATAGTTATTTTAATTATTTTCCAATGTTGGAATTAAATTAATTTTATTTTTTCAGCTTCTAAGATTCTTTTTACTATAGTCTAGAAACACGCCAACGCCTTCAAATATTATATCACAGATGTTATATTTAATTGCTCTCAACACTTGAAGCAGTCTGCAATTAACTTTTATTTATGTAAATCTAATTGAATTATTTACATAATTACATGGTAAATTTTATTCGCTGTTCAGGCCTAAAAGGAGGGTGTGTTGAATAGGTCTAAATTTGAAATAAAGGGAAATATGTTTTAATTCTACTTACACAATTAAGAGGGTATAAGTATTATTTATGTAGCCTATTAAAAGTAAAAGGAAAGTAAGCCAGAAGGAAGAAGGAAAGTTGGAAGATCTAAATCCAGGTGGATGGACGGTGTGCTAGAAGATATAAAAAGACTAAAAATTAAAAATTGGTGGATGGTCGCCAGGGACAGAGAAGCCTTGACCCGACCTGGGTTGTTGAGCCAGACATGATGATTAAAAGTAAAAGGATTCGACTATGTTGGCCTTATGAACATATCCTAAGTTCTTAAACAACAATAAGTTCGAGAAAACATTTTGAAACCTGTTTAATTCCTTGTACCGATAAGAAAATTTCACAGTCTTCTAACTATTGCTTCATAGAAATTGTTCAAAGGGTCTTCCATCAGTCTTGATACAGTACATGCATTACATCGGCGTATAAGATATCTCCAAATTTTCTCAAATAGGCCTGAAGTTTTAAATAAAAGACAAGCAGCTATGGGTTTAACAACCCGATCACTTCTGTTGCGATTGGAGTTTCATAGGCTATACCACGGACTTGCCGTGTCAAAGGTCCAGTTGGGAGAGATCTGGTGAACGCACTGGCCATTGGATGGCCCTTTCCTGCTCAACAATTTGGGAGTATCTTAGTCGAAGCAGATCGGTTCTCAAACCTACCGAAATAGTTATTTGGAGTTTGTCTTTGGAGTTTCGTATTTTGAAAATGTCCGCCATCGTGAGTAGGTAGCATGCCTGCCTACCACTGCAGAGATTAGGTTTGATTCCCGGTCGTGTTGCTGTTTTTCAATAGCGAGAAATTCCCTACCCGGGTTCAGAACTTTGTGGTGCATGTTGTTTAGTTTTAAGGATTGCATCGCCACCGCATTTCCACAATTCTTCCCATATTTTTTTTTCTGGTTTTCTTGTCTCTTGTTTTGTTTTCTTGTCTTGTTTTCTTGTTTTCTTCTTCTTGTTCTTAGATAAATTTAAGATCACACAGTAAAAGTATTTAATCTCTTTCAGTTCCTACGAACACACCAGCCGTCCCAGGACACCACCACGAAGTTGCCAAGAAAATTGGTAAGTACTCCTACATTAAAATCTAAACACGAAGCAGACACACAAAGATGATAAGCTTGTTTATGGTAGCTCATTTAAAAGATAACATAACATTATTTTAAAATACAGCTGAAACTTTAAATGTATATAAATATATATTTGTTATATTAACAAGAAACGTTTTTGAAGAAAAATGGAGCATGTCTTCTACAGGAAGATGTGGTATAGGGCTGGAGTCAAACTCAGGATTTTAGAATTATACGCTAACTCCGAGAACTGCTCCCCAAGAATGCACTCAGTCTCATTTCAACATAGATCTCACTGGAGATGCTAAGAATCTGTAAGATAGCAAGGACGTAGCCTATATAATCTTTATGCTATTTTATTAAGTTAGACGATTTTCAGTTACAGATCTGAAAGTCTTGTCAAGTCTAGGTCGACTTAAATTTTTCTAATTAAGTTAGCGTCGTATTTAAAAACACCTTCGCAGCTTTATAGGCCTAGTTGCCTGGAATCTGCGATCAGATCTGTAGAGGCAAAGAAGAATTTAATAAAAATGGAACGAGGTATGTTCTTGGGGAGCCGAGTGGTCAGCGTGCTGAAATGAAAAGCCGGATTTGATATATATATATATATATATATATATATATATATATATATATATATATATATCCACTGTAATTGGGCATGCACCGGTGACAGTGGTGGGCAATGAAAATACATTTTTAACAATATATCTTATGTTATATTATAGGCTATCGATAAGTACGCTCAGCTATTGAAGCATACGTAACTATAGGCAAGGCCTATAATAATTAAGGAAATATTATGAACTGATCGGTTTCAAATTGTAGGCTATTATTTTCTCTGTGCAATATTTAACTCAACATCTAATTAAGTTACCAAAGTGAATTGTTATGTAATTAATTTTTATTAGAAGATTACACATCAAGTGGCCATTTTGGCAGATAAGTCCGAACTTAGATGCAGAACTTTTGAAGTAATTTGCATGTTAACTTTAGTTAATACTTACCGCATATTTATGATATATTTCAGTTTTTATTTCACTATTCAACTAACCCAGATAAACACTTTCTTCTTTATAAAATATGTGTAATATTTCGAGCCGATTTAATTGGCTTAACCACGCCAACTTATCTACGTTTGCCTCAAACACTCTGATTATTAGAAAAAAGTCCTCTAAAGGCTGCTGCAGATCAGATATGACTTTCCTAATGGTTTATACAGTTTTCTAGTATATTACTTTAGTAAAACAATGTTTGCATTTAATTTTGGGCTTTTCTAAACAAATTATATGAAAAGCATGCCCACTCAATTTGTCGAACTTAAAAGCACACATCTTACACTTGAGACTACTTTGCACCCTACCCGTGGTTCTCAGTCAAGTCATAGCTATGTTAGGCCTTACAAGGGATCATAAGAGATTATGAAGAAATGTTTATAAGGAAGTGGTCGTGAAGAGCAAATAAAAGAGGTTAAGACGGCCGGTTTTCGCAACCCCCGTGCAGTAAGGATAACGTATAACTCCCCGAGTAATTAAACAGGCTTGGACTAAGCAGCTCCGCCGTTGTAATATATTTCTTGGCTGAAAGCTCCGAGAGTTACTGGAGGAGGACGGAGATACTAGGGTCAAGAAGAAGGGTGATGAAGTAGATACCAGCCTCCTAACCCACCCACACAAAACTTAACCCTCCAATGTTATTAAATTGTGGCTTTCCTCAAGGGAACACAATCAACCCCCTTCACCGTATTACATCTGAACGTCTTTTTGTTAACAAAAGGCCCTTTCCTTATAGATGAAGAAGTTGAGAGTTAAAAATTCTGGACATGAGAACAGGGCTAAGGCTTCAGTTTGTCTACTCATTCTCTAAGTCATCCCCCTACCCTCCCCTCGAAGTCTGTAGAAGCAATGTGCTAACTTTGTAATATGAAGGAATAGTTTACAAGGTCTTAACCCTTTCTCTCGTGGGTCCTCGTATTATTTAATAGCTTACAAAGTTATGGGAGGAGGGAAGCAATTAGAGTAATGCTGTAGAGGGTGGTATGTGGCTAAACAACCTCTCTAAAGTAGCAAGAATTGAGAAAATCTTCTCCAAGTTGCAGATAGCTTTCTGAGTTAAGTGTATTGTAACATTTTGTGTCAGTAAATTAGATTACATTTCTTTTATTGAGTTTTTCAAATTCTGCATCGACTTGCGGATATTTCTGCTTAGGGTTATATTTTGTCCTAGGTGGGAGAACTGCAACAGATAACTGGACAGCCGTTAGATGCGCAGACAATTTATTACAGGGAAGATAAAACAATTAACTGCTATTTGAACACATAGTTAATTGGATATTATTTACAGTTATCTGGATTTTTTTTGGTTAATCATAGATTAATTAATTATAATTAATTATAGATAATTTTTATTCTCTGGGTTTAGGTATTGCACATTCTCTGTGCGGACTGAACCAAATAACAGTCACCAGAAGCAGCAGCATGATTGCTTAGGCCTATCCATTCTAAAACAAGTAGAAATGTTTTCAACAACATTCTTGCGCTGTATCCGGTTAATCGGGCTGTATTTGTCATCAACTAAGCTCTCTCAACTGTAAACTGGATAACTACAAATAATTTAATTATTAGTTAAAATTATGTCATTATCCAGTTCTCTGGATATAGGCTATAAAACCAAGCAACTATCTGTGAAAACAAATATGTATGCTCCTAGAATTATAAATTTTAATATAAATCTACCACACTGAAATCAATCGCAGTATCTTTAACGTCGGTTGACTTGAAGGTATTTCAAGAGAATGTTGCTATAATGTGAACTCGTAGTTGTGCCAATTAAAAACGAATAGATGTGACGACTTCTGGAACTAATTGAAGAAGTCAGCCTCATACTGATAGTACTTACATTAATTAAATAATGCCTAATGATGTTGCTAAATTTTATAGAAATATACATTGCATATCGATCTTAATTTCACGTTACAAAATACTGTTTTTGTAGCAATACACTGCTTTTGTGATATTATAATCGTCGGCCGGAAAATGTTCACCATTATGCTTACTGCTCATGTCTGTGATGTAATTCATGCTACAACCTGATTACTTTTCTGACAGTAAGCAACTGTCAAGAAAGCTTGTTGGAACATTGGGTCAGTAGTCAAAATCACACCCTCATACTGTTTTCGCAGGTATCAATAATATGCAGGTGTTGACTAGTGACTTCATAAATAATTTAATGGATTGACCGACAGTACTTTGGCTATCCTCCTTGTCCCACTCCACTCCGCTGAGTTTAATAGGTCAATCGCAACGCTGGCCCAATTAGGTCTTGCCTATTCATGTCTGGTCAGGAAATAATTGAATGTAGACAAATTAGAACACAAAATATGTATAGATAAACTATTTCACTATACTTGGTAGATAGAAGCTGCAATAAATAGTAATACTAGTAATGATAGTAATAAAATAATAGTTTAAATAATAACATAATTGTTATAATAATAAAATCAGGTAAACTGAAGTAACAAAGTGCCAGAATGCTTTTGTGTTTAATCAGTGATAATTGCTATTATCATATGTAGAAAATAAGTTTTTTTTATTTTTTTAAATTAATTTCAGAGTTAAGCTCCAGATTGTTTCATTAAGCAGGGCTTACGGAAGAACAAAGGCCTAGTTTTTTTAATCAGATTAAAATCGTTCAGCATTGGCAGAACTATTCGGATTTGTGATATCTTGACAATCGTACACTCACATAAGAAAAAAGCCTTGTCACATTGGCCGGCTACAGGATTTGAACCAGGGACCTCCATAATGCGAGTCCAAGATGTTACCATCTTGGCCACCTCGACCGGCTTAACGGTTTAGTTTTATAAGCATATGTGAAGGAATAAGTGGGTAGTGTTAATTCTAAAAGCTAAATATATTGCCACTTCCACAGCCGTATATGAACACTGTAAAACAATATGTTATCATGAGAACTAATTTGCATTTGATAACTTTTTCTAATATACTACCATAAAATAGGCGCTAAATTGGGCTTAACTCCAGTACCGGTCAACCGATTTGGTCCAATATAACTAGCCTTCTTCTCAGGGTCCTTATAAATGCGTATACCAAGTTTCATGAAAATCCGATAAAGCGTATTTGAGTTGTTGCGCGTACAGACACACGGACGGACAGACAGACAGAAATTTTCACCGTCCCCACACAGTCTCATGAAGTACCATTCTGGCAGTTAATAACAATAATCGTAATAGGTTTATAGAAAAATGCAGGTCGTCATAATTATTTATGTAAGAAAAAGCGGGAGTGTCAAAGTACACAAAAGGTTTCAAATGTTAATACTTACCAGTAAATGTTGAGGCATTATTAATAAACAAAACAGGGTAAGGAAAATGAGGACAAGAAGATGTGGAAGAGATGAGGAGGAGCTATATTTAATTAAACCCTGAGGCAGGCTTATAGATTGAGTTCCAATACTTAGAGCACTCTGCTGGCAGCGCCGCACACGGACTCAGAGTACAACTAAGTGAGTCCGCAGCTTGGTTCAGATTACTAAAACAAGAGATATTTTACTAACCCAAAATCTAACTTTATCAATAGTCTGAGTAACTTATCTTTAATATCTTCACTACCTCTTTGTTCATTCATTCAGCTCTGGAGTCATAATTGAAGTTATATTATGGCAAAGTCCCTTTTATACTTTCCAGGGGTCTATGCACAGTCGGTCTAAGAATAATCCGGGTGCTTCGTATGCTTGCTTTATTTTAAGTCAAAAGTGGATTAATTCATACAGTTCGCAATGAGGTGCGTTTATTTATTTTTATTTATTTAACGAAAGGTCCTACGAGTCAACGGCTAACGTTAAGGGACCAAGGATGACATGCTTTGATATTTGATTTAACATCGTAACATCGTAATTCAGTATCTATGGATTTTCATAACCACGTTTATATTTCTCGTACACTTATACATTGAATTAAATCTGATGTAACCTTATATATAACGTTAAAAAGTAAATAGAGGCTAATGAATAATATTTAGAACTAGAATGTTCAGGCAAATCCCTAACGAAAAATACAAAAAGTTCAACTTTGTTTGCTTGTAATAAGTATGGGGTCAATTGAGTGGATTTTAGAGGTCTTTAAATTCCTATTTTACTTTTTCATCCCATTTATTTTTTATTCTGTTTTTAGAAAAAAACATTTTTAGATATGTTCTTTTTTATATTTTATTCTTATTTAATCTTTTCTGAATAAAAGTTCGACACATTTAGGGAAAATTTATATTAACTGAAAAGAACAGTAGGCCTAAGCCAAACAGTGAATATTTTCTGCGTACCATTCCCTATTAAGCCTGAGATGTTTATATTACCGCTAAAGCAACAAAAGCAGTGGTTTATAGTATGGACTCAAATTCGACACATTTACTCGTGTGTCTATATATGTATATAGTAGCAACATCATTAGGCTTGTTTAATTAATTGTATAATCTATTAACTATTAATCGAAAGCAGTCTTAGTAGTACATATCGAAATAAATTATCAAATTAACTATTATCTTTCCACCTAAAATCAAAGTTCATTAGGCAGGGATTCATTAAGAAGGCTACCGTAATTATTACCGGTAATACATCGCACATGCCCAATAAAGCAAATCCTAAAATTATCGTATTTTTCCTTGAAGAAACATTATTATTATTATTATTATTATTATTATTATTATTATTATTACTATTATTATCATCATCATCATCATTATTATTATTATTATTATCAGTATTACTAATATTATTTATTATTATTATTATTATTGATTGTTGGTTATTTGATTAATGATCATTTTATTATTAATTAGTATATATGTTTTCATAGACGTAGCCTACCTGTCATTATACTACTATATATATATATATATATATATATATAGCTTAGTCTTACGTTCCAAGCACTAGTATAGGGTTATGTTAAATCGTATTGCCTATAGTTAGCAACGTCTTGTGATTCAGCGGTTACTTTTCTGACTAATAACCTGGATACCCAAATTTGATTCCAGTACTTCCTTGTATTTTCCTGAGGTAGGTTTGTCGGGCACGGGATTTACTGTTCGTAGCATTGACAACGGAGAAGTTAATGTTGATACAGAAGCACACCGGTCCGACCTAAACAACCAGCAATAACAGCCGTGAAAATGTGCATGTTAATCACCTACCCCAATCCTGCCATCTAGAAATAAATAAAGCTATAGAAAATGCAAACAACAGACGGTAGGCTCTTGTTCATCCGTTGGATGTAGAGCCAAGGAGTTTAATTTAGAGCTGTCGGTAGTCATATTAGAACTATATAGTCAGATGAATACAAAACTATATTACGCTATACAGGAATGTAGAATATTTTAAATTCAAAGGCATCAAACATTGTGACAGGGTTGTGACTTGATCCTTTTCACTCTCTATTATCAAACTTTGTCTAATAATTCTTGTTAAAAGGCAATATGTAATTATTAATTTAATGTACTGAATTGTGATTTGAGTTTTCATGTAATTATGAATCATTCCCATACCGAAAAAAAATTGTTAAAATCACAGCATTCCCTCTAGTATATTTGATGTAAGCAATCAGCTGTAGACCTATTGCTCAATTTTGAATGTGACATGTAATAAACGTACCGAATGGGATTGAACGAGCTGACTAACAATCGATTTCTTTCTGCTATGAAGGAACAGCTTATAAAAGAGGCGGCAGATTTTGTGGATGGCGGAGTTCTTCTAGGGTTGTATCGGGTAGACTTGAGGGCCATAAGATTACTTGGGTCTGACCCGTGTGTCGCTCTCACCCCCACAACGGGGAGTAGGACAATAAATCAAGACAGGGGATTTAATTAAATCTTGCATTGAAGTTGCCATTTCAGAGGCGTGAAAGGGTTGCGGGGTGAGAAGGGGACGTGAAGACGCTGCAAGAGATGGGACATGTATCGTGGCCTCGCTGTTTACTCCAGCATCCTCTTCTAATTCTGGACACTTCCACTTCTTTCCAATTTATTTCAGAGCTACCATAATTTCTATCTTCAAGCCTACCACGGAAATCCGCTGGAATATATCCTTCAGAGATTTCGATTTCGAGATTGCAAGTAGCTTTTCTTGCTCGTAATTTATTTCATCCTCTATGTTTGCCTATTCGTTAGTTTATTATAGAATTACAATGATATGGTAATAGGACAATTACACAATTTAAAGCGTAGTTTACGAAAGTTGACTAACTCTATTTTAAGAAATATGACCAAGGATATTAATATTTTTGGCCTATTCATTAGCTTTAGGCTACATAAACGTATTTACATAACTATAAAATAGACTATGTAAGCTATTTGAAAATACAATTAAAAAGACTGTATCTTGATGGCGTACGGTGAAGAAGCCACACTTCAGACAGCAGTTCAAATTAGAATTTATTACAAATTTTAGGGTGTTCATTGTCATTTAAATAAGCGTAGCGATAGAACGAGAGAGAGAGCATCCCGTTTAATTGAACTTAACTTAGGCCTAACTTAACGTAACCTAACCTAACCTAACTGAACCTAGCCGAACCTAACATAAAATATTCATTTTACTAGGCTTAAAAAAATTCTGAGAAATATGAGGAAAGCTGTCTACTAAATGACTGTTAGTAATCATCTGTATTGTGACTCTTAATTATCTTAGTCTCTCTCCGATCGAGAATATTAGCATAACTTCGTACCTGCAGGCTATTTTTTTTTTTTTAGTAATTGTGTGTCTAAGTTGACAAATTTTAGTAACTTATCATTGAGGCCCTAATCTAATTTGGGAAATATTAGCATAAATATTCACTGTATTAGTGAATTTATTTTTCTTCATCTTTGAATTGCTCATATGGATTTATAGGGATGCATTAAATTCATACCAGGAGAGAGTCCGAGCGTTGTTCCTGAAGTTAACAATTATTTATAAAGGATTGTTATTCGTCATATTGTCTCAATCAAAATATTACCGACATGATCTTTAGACTACACTTTCATACTTTCCTCTGTGATTTTTCGCAAAGCCAATCGTTAAAGTGATAGGCCACTCTCTTTATCTATTGTCATATTTTTTGTTACCTGGTTAAGCTGGCATTACGACAATTGAAATTAACTTAAGCCTTAATAAAGCACTTATTTATGCAAAAGTAATTAAGTTCGATTCTGCATCTAAAATTGGATAGGACTAGATATCCCAGAAGTTTGTATGCATTATTTCTATAATTCATTAAATATGTTACCTCAAAAAAAATTCGATGACCCTATTTTAGCTCCGAAAGAGAAAATTTAATTTTGTAAGAATAATGGTACACCGTTTTATAGCTTTTTTTTTTCGTTCCAAATTTTGTAGAGGGATTGTACAGTGCAGCCCTCTATCTTGAACCGGAAGAGTTACATTAATTTAACAAGTTTTAAAAGTGTTAAGTAGTCAAGGCATCTTCAAGACAAACTTGTCTCTCAGTTACCCTGCCTGTTTTTTATAACCTTTTTCCCTCATAAGCTCTTCATTAGGAGAGGGAGTAATTAAGATGGCCGATACGCGCCTCTAGAGGGCGTTACCAAAGATGCATGCTTCAACCCAACGTAAAGATTAGCACCAGCTTGAGGATTTACTCTACGAGAGGGGTTGAAAAAAGAAGATACCATGCTAACATTGCTACTCATCCCTCACTACCCGCCAGCTAAAGAAAAGGACTAAGTAAGAGGAGAAGTATTGTTAAAAAAGTAAAAAAAAAAAGTCTGGAAACTTTCTACGGTTGTCCTTACTTATATCTTTAAGTTACGTATTTGTATGGATCTGAGGGAGGGGTGATCAATACTTATCATGCAGGGTATAAGAGGGTGTATATTGGCTGTATATTTTCCCTCTTCTTTTCTTGTTGGTTTCCTCTTCAATCTATCGTTGTTCAGTTTCTAATTAGAATTCTTTATTATCTGCCCCTGTTGTGGGACGCCAACTGCATCTCATTAATGCGGAAAAGAAAGTCTGTATCTTAGACAACATCCAAGTTCTCAATATGTGGGTCGCATATCATCTGGTTTGTGGGCAGTTTTCTTCTACGAAGAGACATTATCAATTCTCTCCCCTCCTTTTTCTCTTCTCCCTCTCTCTTTCTCCTCCCTCCCTCTCTTTCTCTCTTTCTTTCAATCGCTCTCTATTTCCTTCTCCATCTCTGTCTATCACACAGGATTAAACACACGCGCGCGCACGCGCGCACACACACACACACACACACACACACACACACACACACTTAACGTCAGTGCTGATAGGCCTACCCTACCAACTAAATTAGACCAGAGTTCGGCTGTATGTGGGAGATAGAATCTATTTCTTACGATTACAAATATTACTGGTCTACCTCGCCGAAAAGTTCCGAAAACGTTTTTCATAATGAATTATAGTATGATACACATTAATTTATAGATTTTTATAATAGGGTTACAACTTCAGAGACTATTAGAAGTGCAACATTTTTCATTTTATGACGACCTCTTTTCCTAGAACTGCTACTTGTATTTTACCACTCCCCTTTACGCCTATCAACCAGTAAACAGAAACTCAATTAACTGTTAGCAGACAGTTTCTAAATTCATCAGTACCAGGAAATATTTGCCATATGCAGCTACAGTACAAAGAACAGGGTCGTTGTGTGGATCCGACAGCGATACTATAAACATTTCAATTCAGTAATCCCAAAAGATTAAAATTCCAGCCTATTAGGATATTGGAAAGAGGCTACCCCAAAAACCTGCACTTAATCAATATAGATATTCGGATTAAGGAACAGTGATATTATATTCTCTTGTAGAAAAATGATTGTATGGGTAGAAGTCGTCTTAACGTGGAATCCAGTATAATTATGTATCTTTGAGATATCTATTCGTATTTTATTATAAATTTATATCATCTGTTTGTTATATATCTATTTTATTCTTATTATTATTATATATATATATTGACATGTTAAACAATATCTGCTAAAGAACCTGGATTCGAGTCCGGTGTTAAAGAATTTTTCTTCTAATTATTCTCCCTAAATATGCCTTATTAAAGCCGATATTATATTTTGTTTTGTAAACAAGTTTATACATACCCTCCATGGATAAATATCAACTTTATTTCTAAAGAAAATGCCTGTACTAATGCAAACGTAGGCCTATATGAAATGTAAGCAAAACCATTCAAGATATTTCCTGAAAAATGAAAAAGTAAATTGTAAAACTGAGATGTAGCGACTGATAGAATTAGTTGAGAGAAAGCTCATAATGTAATTTGCAAATGTACAACCTTTTCGAAGTTATGTTGTTCACAGAGGGACTAATATGAATGGAAATAGACAGACACACAATAATCAAGTTCCTCTGAACAGGACATTTTCGGACTTCGGCGACCCTAAAATTGGTGATAACTCCAATTAAACACATTAAGAATTGGCTAAGCATATACCTATTTGACAGCTATTCCAGCTATAAAAGTATAAACACTAGCATTATCATCACGCTGTCTCCGAGAAATTACATTCATGTTTGTACTAAATCATTTCCAAGACGTCAGGTAATTTTAAAGCTGGAGTATTTTCTCGTCACTCTTTATATGCTGTCTGCATGCAGTAAATCCGGATCTAGTTTATCTCTATTAAGCTCCCTGAGGAACAATACCTTGCGCATTCGATGTGAGCTTAGGCTATATGGAATTGTGGATCAGAGAGCGATAGTAGGCTAGCCAACAAGTCTACGAAATGGAATGTTTAAATTCACGCTGCGGTGTACCGTTAAGCTGGACCAATAAAATAAAACAAATATTTGGGACCTTCACTCAAGGTTTTTTTATTTTCTATAAAATTCTTTGAGGCTTCAAAAATTAATAAGAATTTGGGCTAATGATACCAAATGCTTACCTATGTTCTACCAAATGGAATTATAAAAGATTATAAATAGTTCACTTAGATTAGGCCTAGCCCTTTACGTATTTCTCTCTGTGCTTTAAAATAGTGAGATAATTTTCTTGTTTTGGTCACGGGCCATATTATTTTTCTTAAACATACAAAGAGCCTAAAGTAGGCCTACATTTTAGGACTTTAAGAGATGATGATTATTATTATTATTTATTATACTAGAAAAAAGCTTTAAAAAGTTGAGAGCCACACGTGGCCCACGGGTCGCGAGATGGAATTCAGTTTCAAATCATAATAAACACAATACAGAATGCTGCTTTAACATTCCAAATAGATTAAATGTAAACGAAATAATTTGGAGGTATTTTAATACACTCATGCTTCCAGAGAAAATATTGTAAGCTATGTGGAACTCAAACTTGAGGAATCTGTTTTAAAATAAGATTGTTCCATCATAGTATTGTAAGCTGACTATCTTGTGTGTGTGTGTACATATATATTGCTGTCCTGTATAATTTGCTCTGTGAAACACAGAAGATCAGCTATCGTACTCCGATAAATTACAAATATTACTAGGCTGTAGAAAACAACAAGAGTAGGAGTATCACTTTCCTCCAGTGAAAACTGTCTTAAGCTCTTTTTTACTGAAATGTAAATGGATCATCGCAGACAACTGTTGATTTAATAGTTCTAATCAGCACCCATTTCAACCCTGACATTAAGCTCCGATTCTTAGATTTGTTACCCAAATAACCTCACATCCAAAAGCATTGTACAGAACTCACAACTCATTAGCATTAATATGTAGAATATAGACATAACAAATAGCTTACTTATTTCTTACAATCCCTTCAGCCCTTTATTTTTATTGTTTATATCTAAAAGTAAAGCACAAACAGGATACTTGGTATTCTGTATTTAAATGCTATACCTTAGGTCTATATATAAGCTAGTTCTATATAATTTTTAGATAACCTGTGTCTTTCTTCCCTCATGTGCGCAACATGTCCAGACCATTTCATCCTCTGTGATTTAATTACCCTTCGGTGAAGAGTTCAGGTTAGGAAGCTCGTCATTCTGAAGTTTTCTTTAGTCCCCTTTTTCATCTCTCTCTTAGGTCCGAATATTTTCCTAAGTACCCTGTTTTCGAACACACTCAGATAGGCTATTAGGCCTATGTTTTTCAGGTAAGGGACCATGTTTCACTTCCATAGGCCTATAGTTCAACTGGCAGGGTAATTGTCTTCAACACTTTAACTTTTAGTTTCTGGACAGAAGACTAGAACAAACAATTTCTGGAGTATATAATACAATCATTGCCTAATTTTAGTCGACATTTAACTTCTGTCTTGATATTACATCATTCTCCCAGAAATTTAAGTTTCTCCACTTGTTTGAATCTAATATGTTGCAGCTAATACACCTCAGAATATGGTTTTTAATTACCAACTTAAACAATTATAAAGTTATGCATTCCTGTTGTAAACTTTTCACTAATTATTAATTTTTTTCTCACACTAATGCAAGTTGAATTCAGGGAGAGGTGGGCACCTATGTGAACCCTCAACTGGAGTCCTTTGTTGCAGAAGCTGTTGTAATTGATGCAGTGTCATTGAATAGCAGACAGGGGTTAACATGATCGCTTTACTAATTTGATCGGTGGCGACATGTTACTTGAGGTAGTACCAGGCTTGGCTGACCCCCTCGTCTGCTTTGGGGCGGGGGTGAGATTATTGCAGGCAACAGCTGGAAGAGCGTGACGTCACGGAAACAAAAGAAGGGCCTTCAGTTCGATGTCATATTTTCTCTCTGATTCCACCTAACGTCAACTAGCAGCAGCGTAAAAGTTTTCTATAAATTATCTTCTCCTAGGTCCAGAATTTATTTTCAATACAAGCACAGCATTATTGGCTGAGCTATGCCAAGATTTGATTTCTCAGAAGATATACTATTGATTTTAATCGAGGGCTAGCTGCCAATGATGGAATATGTTTCTTGCCTGTGTAACTTATAGGCTTATTTATAGGATTTGTGCGTGAATATTTATTGTTATTTTTGCATTGATTTCCTTTAAATTTATTGAGTTTGATGTACCGGTATGTTTGTATTGTAATGTTTAGATATAGTGTATGAATTTTTGTACTACATTATGTACGTAATTTTTGTGTATAATGTATTAGCAGGTCCCCGCGGCGTTACTCACGATAATTAATTCGAAGGTTGAAATTTAAGATCAAAATAATTAAAACATTATATTTATTAACACTTACACGCGAAACATTCATAAACTAAACAATTAATAATGATTATGAAAAGCTAAAAATCTGGCTTTGTAGTGCATTTGCCATTAGAAAGCGTCGCTATTGTATTTGACATTATAAACGATCGAATCGACCAGGTTGAGCTCACAGAATCGAAACGATCGATAATCCCATGCGATATATTGAAAAAATCGCGATGCTTTTATTTCTAAGTTATGACAAAAAAAGGCAAAACCACCAGCTGTTGATTTGACAATTGAAATGTTTTACCGTTAACTGATGTTTCGATAGCGAAAAATTCACGTTTTCTGTCAGTTTTTCAAACTTGACTCGCGAACCATAGCGAAAATTAAGAATCCGGCTATGAGGTGCATTCGGTCACCCTTCAGTCCATCTATGTTTAAAATTTCAGGTCTCTGTGTGCAGTAGATTTCGCTGGGCATTGCGCACAGACAAACAGACAGACACTTCCTATTAGGCCTATTATTTTTATAGATGTGTGTGGATGGCTCATCATACTATCTATTGACGGTTGTGTATTGTACTACGGTTATGTCTTTAACCGTCGCCGATGTACCGGAGTTTTGACATGAATTCTAGCAGCAGGTATTTTATATGTTTGTAAATATACAGAGGTGTATCTTTTACTTACTGATAACTACCCTCGACCTGAGCCGGCATCAAACCCGCGAACTTGGGAATAAGCATACTTAGCCAGTGCTTTAACTGTTCCACACAACTGGACAAAAATGTGTGTATGTATGCATGTATGTAATGTATATTTATGTATTACCAGTGGCAGCGATCATTAGGCCTAGTCTTGTTTGTTTGAGGGCGAAGTATGGACGTAAATCTCAATGGTTCAATGAGTTTTTATCAATGTGGTATCTACAAAAATGTGATATCCAATGATCTCACGAATATCTAACAGTTATCCATTGATATCGCGAATACCCAACATTGTCAATATGTCATACCATAAGATTCATTATATCTTACGTAAAACAATGTTAGGCCTATCAGGAACCAAAACATCAGTCAACAAAACTTTACATCACATATTAAAGATTAATGAACTTTAAACCAATAAAATCAGGTAAACTGATATAACAAAGTGCCAGTATGTTTTTGTTGAATCAATTATAATTGCTATTATGATATGCAGAAAATAAGTTTTTCTAATCAGATTAAAATCTACCAGCGTCAGCAGAACTACAGATTTGTGATACCTTGACAATCGCGCACTCACATAAAAATAAAATTAAAAAAATCCATGTCAAATCGGGATTTGATCCGGGGACCTCCAGAATACGAGTCCAAGGCATTACCATTTAGCCAACTCAGTCAGTTTGACGGTGTCGTTTGATATTCATAAGTGAAGGAATAGTGTTAACTGTCAAATTATACCGCTAGACAAAAATTAAAAAACATGTGACATTTAATTAGTCGTTACTCTGATACCGTTCAACCGATTAGGTCCAAAGTTAATAAGCTTCTTGCCATGGGCGTTATAAATGCGTATGCCAAGTTTCATGAACATCCTATAAAGCATATTTGAGTTATGGGGCCTTTTGTTATATAATACCATAAAAATGCACTAAATTGGGCATTATTCCGGTACCACCCAACCGATTTGGTCCAATATCAACAGACGTCATCCCGTGGACATTATAAATGTGTGTACCAAGTTTCATGAAAATCCGATAAAGCGTATTTGAGTTATGGCGCTTTTAAATAAAAACACTAAATTGGATTTGACGCCGGTAGGCTACCGGTGAACCGATTTGGTTCAATAACAATAGGGTTCTTCCGATGGATATTATAAATGCGTATGCCAAGTTTCATGAAAATCAGATAAAGCGTATTTGAGTTATGGCGCGTACAGACACATGGACAGACAGACAGACGGAAAGACATTTTTCGTCCCCCACACACAATCTCATAAAGTACCATACTCGCACTTAATAAATATAATGACAATAATGCCTCCTAGCACCGCTTATAAATTCCAATGAATACTTTGTAATCTTTATGATAGCCGCACATAAGGTACACCTTCCGTAGTAAATTTATGCCACCACTAAAATCAACAGTGAAAGCATACCATGAGTAATCCACATTCAGCAGGGAACTGCACCATCACTGGCCCTGGCCAATGGATGTGTACAAGCGATGTATATCAACGTCTTGTATTTTCTAGTAGTGTTAATAATAAATGACCAGCAATTATATTTGCCGCAAGTTGTACGGGCCGGATTATATTTCTAATTGTTTCAATACACACTATGAATGGTCCTGTGTTTATTTTTAGATTTTACGTAAGATTTATATTAGCGCTATGCGTTCATTAACATTCAACCTAAGAAATAATGCTTACTTGTTTAGATAACTTAAATGTTACATAAGGTTCTTATAAGCTCCATGTGTCCAGTAGCATTCAACCTAGAAACAAAGTATTCCGTAGGCTATATAGCATTACGTGATTAAAAAATTTGAACTAAAACTATTTTCTCATCTCATTTTTTATGTTATACAATAATATAAACATTCCAATTGAAGGGTTCTGAGCTATAGTGGGCCATGTGCCATTTTAAAAAGTGGAGAAACCAAGGAGTAAAGTAAAATGAATACCATAGTTTGACTTAAACATAAAAGATTGCAATACCTGCACAATATTACATGAATGATAGGCCCATAGACATGGACCACATTACTAAATATTTGATGCACAGTTCAAAACACTACCGCAACACTACCTCATTTTTGCTTTTGGTGGAGATGGCCCTTCAATTGTGGCTGTGTTTTATTAGTACCTTGGTTCTCATTCACTATCTTGGAGTAGCGAAGGTTAAAATCGCTGTTGATGGTGCACTATCCCTAGTGAATGTGTATTGTTTGGCAAGACTTATCAATAATACCTTTTCAATATAATATTAAGTTATATATTTGAGTTAGCACTCAAAAATTAAAAAAAATGCTGGTTTAACAGGTTTCAACATTTTTATCTATCAGTTATAACAACTTGCCACTCACCATATACTGGAGAATTGCGTGCATCTTTCTTGTAAAGAGTACGTACTTTCAACATCATGGAAATTATTTCCTACTTTATTATTCCGGTTTATAGTGTAAATGTTTTCGTTGAATTGAACTATTTACAAAGCACATGTGTTACACAGGTCTATACAGAACAAATCAGACTAAATGATTAACTTCTTACGTTGTTAAATAACTTCCAGAAAATTTGATTGGTTTACTATAACCGTGATTATTGTTTTTCATTTGAAAGTACTTATCAGCAAGTGTTTTTGTAGTTAACCCTATAAAGTATTTAGAAAGTTCTGGAAGTTTCGAAAATATCTTTTAAGATTGTTCATAAACTTGTTTACCATGACTAGTTTACTAGCATACTGAACAAAGCACCGCACAGACGCCAACAGTAAATCGAAAATACAGTATTATAGGCCTACCTCAACTTCTGATCTAAATTTTATAGAACTAGTTTTATTTTACTTTTAAACCAAAATAGGTGCGTTTACCTCCTATAGTATTGTTTCCAATCTTTTGCTATTTTTATGATAGCCGTTTGGAACTCTGTTAAAGCGAATGTTATGTGTTCTGTGTTATTCAATCAGTTTTACAAGCCTGAGAATATACACAGCCGAAAACCTCCATGAACTTATATAATCCGACCGTTCACTTAAAATTAAAAGGTTGATGTAATTAAGAGAGGATAGAGTTTTTTTTATTATTTTATGTTAAACAAATAATTTTAACATTTATTTTAATTCTATATTGTACTCAATAGGCTAGGCCTATAGCTATGCCTCTACGACGCTTGTAAATAACGTCAATTGCATTTTCGAAGTATGAAAAATCTCTTTTATTTACACGGGGATATTTAAATTGCCTTTCTTCTTTTTTATAGTTTTTATAGCAGGAATAAAGAGATTCTGTGTTTGTATTTGTATTTATTTGAATCACATTAATGCATGCATTATTTACGGCATGGTTTCAACACTTCTACACCAAACCATAAGAATATAGTTAAAGCTAAACTACTAATAAGTTACACTACTCAGGATGTACATTTTATTTATAACAGGATTTTCTTAAGCGACAGAGCCTCGGCTAATCAGAAGAATCATTTCAATCTTCATATAACAGAACTTACCTAGAAAATTGTGTATTGTGTATCTAGAAGGCATACCTCGCACAAATATTTAATCTAGTTTAAATAATAAGTGTTCACCTACTTAACACATTTTCCCATTATGTCTCTCTAGAAAACTTCTATATTTTCAATATATTTTAAATTATTCTTTTGTTCCATGGTTCTCTTTATTTTACTAACAATACCGTCTTTAAAAATACACAAAGTTACATTTTCCTAATGCTTTAACTGGATTTATCTCTACAAAGATTTTTCTACATGTTAGGCCTATAATATTCTTAACAATTTATGATTAAGTAAATTCTTTATCGATCGTTCCCTATAAAGAAAGGTAGGCAATTTAACATAAGTTTAATTAAGTTAAGTTGAATCCAAGGCACTTGGTCACAACATTTGTTTGATTACCTCACGAACAGAGGAGTACAACTTTCTGCCTTAACTTTTTTTACTTTAAAATTTATACCACAGGAAGAATTGAGCTCTTTACTATTAAATGCACATACGAAACTTGATCCTTTCATTTAGTTTGGGGATTTCACAGATAAGCAACATAAAAATAAAATCATATATGTACAGAATTTTGTTATAAAATAAAATAAATATATAATGTCTAACAATTATTGCTTAGATAGTTATTAAGAAATTCTAAGAAGTAATTATAATTAAGCAACTTGTAAAATTTGCAGTGAGAAGTTACCTCACCACACTGTGCATCTGCCATCGTCTAATATGAGGCCCGTAAGGATCTTGGGGAATATTTTAACAGTCGCCCTGGTTAAGTTCCTGGATATCTGGATTATTTCAACATCAACATAAACATTCTTAGCTCATTGGCGCATTCCATTCCCACCGTGATACGAGTATAATGTATATAGGCCTATCAAGAAATTTCTGTAAATTTCGCCAAAGACATATCGAATTAAAAGGTTACTTAATATTGCTATTTAATTCAAAACTGGTTTTTATATCTATTAAACTTTATTCTACCATTTTTTATAATTTAATTATACTAATACTTATACTTACCTATGATATTACGTTTTAAGAGACGACAGAAGTGTTGAGAGTGGTTTTCTGAACTACTTATTCTAGAAACTTGAAATTCTGTACTCTTAATTAAAATATAAACTTAAAATTTCATTCTAATACAGCGTATCTCAATTGGTTTTGGAAATATTAATTTACTTATTTGATTTATCAATTATCAAAATTATTTCCTCCGACAGATATTAAAATATGAACCTGAATATTTATGTACCATTCTTTGATGCTTGCTTTACAAATTTACAAATGGATTTTTTATATCGTTTATACATTTCGTAAAAAAAAAAAATATTATCCGGAAAAATTAAAAAAACTACCCTGGGACTATGTCACATTTTTTTAAAAATAACTATGCCTATGCAGAAAATCTTATTACACATTTTATTGCACACATTTATTACGTATATTGCCAAAAATGTTACAGCTGTGTCTCTATTTTTGTGGGAGAAGATAGATTTTGAATATAGCCAAATAACTCGCAAATTGAAACTGAGAAAACAGGCGATTAAAGTTGCATGCACTGGCAGTCTGAAGTGCACCTAGGTTTAAAAATGGCATCAGCAATATCTATTCCATGCGTCTAAATGTCAAAACATTTTACCCAAGTATACTTCAGGGTATAATTGATTTTTTGACACTACATAAAAAATAGAATTTTTAACCAAATGGCTAATCAACACTTATCACCTCTTAAGATTTTAAAATTGTAGTGAGTGAATTTTTCAAATGGTCTCACATAATAGGACATAAAGAACAGATTGATTTTATTTTATTTAGACATTATTAATATTTAATTTAATTAAACGTTTTTAATAGAAAAGTTTAACATATTTTATTAAAACAATGTAAAATGTTCTAGGAAGATGACACATGAGGCCGGTATGCGAGGATACAGAAGTAGAGTACAGCCCCACAACAGATAGAAAGGGGTGAGGAATTCATTCGTATGGGGACTTTTGTCGCATCCATGACAATTATCTGGGGTATGAACCTCTCCATGTCAAGGGTTAATCTCAACTTCGCATTTTCACTGAACGCGCATTTCTTTTTCTATCAGAAGTGGAGGGAGGGAAATGTAGTAGGAACAAACCACCCCGTTCTTTTGCAACAGCTGGTCTGGATGCAGTAAACGTTGCCAGGCAAACGATTTGTAATTCGCCCCCTCCCGCCCACCCTATACTTCTGTGTGCACTTGCAATGGGGAGGCATGCTTACACACACACACGCACGCACGTATACAGACATATATACACATACACATGAACGAATCATCAATAAAATTTTCCCGTCCTTTTCGCTTCCATCCCTCTCCTACAACACCCCCTGCCATGTAGCATGGGGTGACATGTAATATGAGGAGGGCAAAAGAGACAAGGGTGGATTAAAGGAATTGGGGCGGTATAGGGATATGGTTTTCTTAGATTTTTATCCCCCGCCATGGGAGATGAACGGAGGGTTTTTGGTTTCTTGACGCTCTAGGTCATTACTAAACATCTTGCCTGATTTGATTTAGGGTGTATGGAAAATTAAGATAAACAATGTGTCTGATCTTGTATACTTGCCACTTTCGTATCAGAGGCTGCTAAGCTGGATTAACATAAGCTATGAATTTCAAATCAGCTTTGGCTGGAGATTCCGCAGCCTCCAGCGGAGTAATTGAACATTCATCCCAAGCTATGGATAGGGAGATCAAAACGCAACTCCACTATGCAATGGCAACTGTTAGTGTAAGCTGATCAGATATGACCCTCAGTTCCCATAGAAACAGACACTATCAGAAGACCATAGAGATGTTTGTTCTAAAAATCGTCGAAACATGTACATAGGAATATAGTCAAAGATTGGACCTAATGAAACAAAAAAATTAAAACAAAAGGATCTAAGAGCCAAAACCATGATTTTTCAGTTGATAATTTCAAATGGATCTATGTACCCAAACCAATGCATTTCAGAAGGGTCCAAGGTCCAGGGAAAGCCACGTTAGTAGCAATAAATTCCAAGATATAGTGTTGGGTCTATCTCCAGCATGTATTCCTGTGGTTCTACATCTTGTTTTCTACACAATAATGACTTTGGCACTTAGACCCTTATAAAAGTAAACACTTCAATTATAATTGTTAATCACTCTATGCACATCTCTTTAATTAAGGTTTGTGTATAGCACTTGATATACATTCAATGATAATTCTTTCACATTGGCCGTGTGTAGGCTAAGGTGGAAATATATGTTTTTACTTCATATACAAGTTTCAGTCCAAGTCAAGCTCGGAATAATTAAAATTAATTTATAATGAGGTGTATTAGATGATTGCGATCATTCTATATATTACTACATGTTTAAAGAAAATTCAAATTTATCTGAGTACACTTATTTATTGAATGAGATTCATTTTTTATGCTGTCATGCTCTTGAAACCAGAAATTTAATTGTATGCAGTTTTAAAAGAAAGTTTCTTGATTGGTTGCTTAGGTAGAGTCTATCCTTTTTACACTAAAGACGAATATTTGAATTTAATGCAGTTAACATACTTTGACTTTATGTGGATTGTTAATATAAGGGACTTATTGTAATTGAAATTGATTTGAACGTGGTAGGTGTTTTACTGGAGATGAAAACTAATTCAATCCGATACCACTGTTTAAGTGTATTGACCTTGAGACTCAAATCCAACTGAATCCCTAAAATAAGGGTAGGGTTACTACTGTTCAATAAATAGTTCAGTACGTAGTGAAAATATCCTTAGGATATAGGATCTCTTATTGTATAGGCCTGGTATTAAACTCATGGTAGAAGTTTAGCAAGTAATTCTATAAACTTATCCCAGTAATGTACCATTGCATCGTAGGAAAACATGCTAGGAACCTACAGACTAATTTCGAAACGCAGTTGATATTTTATGTTTTTATGGATAGTTTGATTTTCATATTATAAAAATTGGGACCAAAAGAACTGGTAGTTTATTATGTTGTGTGTATCACATTGTCTATTAAATAGGCATATTATTACAGTGACCCATAAGGACGAAAATAGCATAGACAGAAGATTAATTAACTTAGGCATATTAGACACTTAAAGAAATCTTACTGTTAAGCGTTCTTTTAAACGAAGCCTAATTTTGACATAGAATAAAAAGTCATATAAACTTATTGCAGGGAGTGCA
Organism: Ectobius pallidus; assembly: GCA_964059195.1. Lineage (NCBI taxonomy): Eukaryota > Metazoa > Arthropoda > Insecta > Blattodea > Ectobiidae > Ectobius > Ectobius pallidus. The sequence goes on from CAXKWD010000006.1 coordinate 97,980,031, forward strand.
TATTTAGTTGTGTCAAGGTGTATTGCTCACCACGTAAGTCTTGAAGCATCATTTATGCAAACGATAACTGGCTTACAAGTACGCTTCGAAAAAAAAAAGTTTCAAATAAAAGTTTTAACTCTTATTATAAGTAGCCTAGGCCTACCTCGAACATGAGTTTAAAGAAAATCGTTAGAGAAATAAAAGAATCGATTTTTAATGTATTATTATTATTATTATTATTATTATTATTATTATTATTATTTAATATCCAGGGATGGAAACCCTACTTCGCCACACAGGCATGTTAGGGTTGTAGTTTACAAACTAATTTTAATAATTATATACAATCAATTATTAAATAAGTAATTAATTATAGTTGATCGTGAATGTATGTTTGTAAAACTGATAAATTCTCTAAAAAAACAGGTTTTTTAATGTAAAGTGATAGATAAGTAAGGGAAAGTCGTCGCCAATCATGGGTGTCACATCCCTAGACGATATCAATCCAAATATAAAATTTCATTTTGATACGATTTTTGAATCTTGTGCTATACTTTTGACAGAGACGTCACACACACAAAACAGACAGACATGTTTCTAGAAATTAAATTTTTATATTTCGTATTTATGCTGAAAATTCTGTATTGAATTTCAAGTTCGAACACAATACTTCCTATTCCTTTATTGCCTATGGTAATGGTTGATAAAATAATATTTATTTAATCGCTTTCATCACAATTTCACCTATTGATTAGATGCACATTTTTTATTTAAAAGATATAACACGCGTTTTAGGAGTTTGGTTTAATTGCAGAAAAACCTTATTACTTTTCGTATACCTTTCAGAAATAACCTGTTATCTTCACAGTGATGAATCTAAAGTTTGTAACAAACAATACAAGATTTAGGGACAAGTATTCGAGTTGCTTTTAAGAAGCCGTAGCTACATTACTGCCAGGTCATCTCAAAATTAATTACCTAAAGAAGGCAAACTATTCTCGAAAGGTCTATGGAAAAGTAACATTCAAGTTAAGCAGCTTAAAGATTTCTCTAATTCAAACAAATGTTATGCTTTAATAGAATTTCCGGAAGTTATGGGGTTTTTACTTCCGATTTATTTTTCGTGGTTATAGAAACAAAAGACATTCCATGACTGGTTCTAAACATATTTGCTTTCCACTCTCATCCTTTTGATTGGCGTAACGGTATTTGAATTTTGCAGAAATTTTGATGTAAGTAATATTAGAGCACTATAGTGGATCAGGGTGTGTAAGTATTCATGATGAAGAGTTGGAATTAAAAGCATTGTGTGCAGTGCGCACTGCATCGGCATATACAAGCGTGCTGGACATGACAGTCAGTGCATCGGTTACCAGTTAATCCCATGGTTTAAATCAATAAAATGCATGTGTTATTGTGAATCCTAGGGGATGGCAGCCTCTTCTTTTGTTACCAACTGCAACCAACTGCAAAACTCGTTCATTCCATCTGCAATTACACAATGGTTACACAGAGCTGTTATTTGTAAAAATGCACCTACAGAATGATGCAATTATAGAAGTATATGATTATCAAAATACTTGCTAATTACTTATTTACTAATATAACCGAAACTATTATATAATTTTGGTTCAGACAAAACCAGCAGAACAATATTTGTAAGTATAAAGAACATTTTGTTGAGTTTACATGGGAGATTTAAGAATGCCCTATGTACTTCGTATAAAGTCTCTACTCTTATCATGATTATCAAAGTTTCTTCTGTTTATGGAATGTATGCCTAATAGTAATAAAAAAAATGATGTGGTGTTACCTATGAAAAATCAACGGTGTAAAATATTGTGCACAAACTTTCTTATGTACACATATTAGGAATTGCATTATTGAGGTTTCAAGGGTGACGAAAAAAACCAGTATGTACAGTGACACACAAAAAAAAACGGGAACTTTTTAACATCCAATATTCAAACCAAGAGTGACGGAAGAAAACATTCTATTCATAGTAATTGAAACCTTAAAACTTGCCATTTAAGGAACATTAATGGAATTTATCATTTTCAAAAAAAAAATACGTCCTTTAGATGGCGTCCTCCTGTACGAATGCATTCTTGAAACCTGCTGTTGAGATTCCTTATTGACCGCTGCGACATCGCAGCTGGGATACTGTGAATTTCATCACTTATTCTCTGTTTTAACTCATCCAGAGTTCTTGATCGAGTCGTGTACACTTTACTCTTGAGATACCCCCACAATAAAAAATTACAAACAAACAAATCTGGCGATCTAGGGGGCCAGGGAACCGAATCTTGAGATCACACGGTTACCGAACAATTCTCGCACAGCTTCCATTGATTGCCATGCAGTGTGTGATGTCGCTCCATCCTGTTGAAACCAGGTTTCTTGAACGTGTGGAAAATTATTCAATTCAGGTGTAACATCTCCACGTGACCCCCTGTTCATTTTCAAAAAAATAAGGTTCGATGATCCCATATAATGAAACAGCACACCATACTGTCACCTTACCAGCATGTAAAGAGCGCTCAAGAACTTCATTAGGATTTGTGTCTGCCCAGTATTCACGTAATTTGTAAGATGAAAATGGGCCTCATCTGACTTCCACAACTTGCTTACAAACTCATCGTCATTATTTGTGTTAGTCATCATTTGTCGACGGAATTCTAATCCCAACTGGTAATCGTTTTCCTTCAGTTTTTGCACTATCGGCAGCTTGTATGGATGAAATTTCAAATCTAAATGAAGAATTCTGCGAACACTCTCCCGGGACATTTCAACCGCAGCTGCTTGCTTGCGAATTCAACGCCATGGGCTCTGTAAGACAGACTCGCGTACAACATCAATGTTCTGTGGAGTACGAGCACTTCTTGGTCGTCCTGTTGGTTTCTTCTTTAGAGCAGATCCAGTCTCTTCAAAGTCCAACTTTTTATCGCGTGTTTTGACTGAACGGCACCGTGAAGTTCTAAGTTGTAAAAACATAGGAATTCCCTCTGCGCAGCTTTCAAACTACCATTGTTTTTATAACACATTTTTATGGCTAACGCACGCTGTTGCCCATTCCACTGACCCATGGTTACTAAAATGGCGGAGTTTTTACTTGCTCAAGATCATTGCCCCGCAGTGCTGCCACCTGCTCATGCCTGCCACTACGCATTTCAAAAGTTCGCGTTTTCTGTGTCAGCTTGTACAAACTGAGACCAGGAAAGGAGTTATACAAACAAACATAAAACCTAGGCCATACTTTCAGGAAAAGAAGATTAAGATTCTATGGTCACATTTTCAGAATGGAAAGAGACAGACTTACCAAACAAATTTTTGATCACTATGTAAGTAACCAGAATTTTTCAAGGAAGTCGAAGACGATTTCAAATTACTCAATATAAAAAAGGAGGATATTGCAAACAGAGAAAATTTATAAAGTAATATTTGATGGCGAATTGCCAGAGAAACCCAAGAAGAAAACGGGAAGTAAACGGACGGAAGAACGGAAACAGCAACATCGCGAAAGAATGAAGTTTTGGGAAGACAAGAAGAAGACAACTGTTTCACGTGGTTTTAAGCTGCCCTAATCGAAAGGAAAAAAATAACAATAATAATGTCCCAATTCATGTATCGGAATTTGACAGTAACTGCAGGTGAGCATAGGTATAAACTCAAATGAGTTAAGTCCTTTTGTAAGATACAATAAAGGTGGTCGACATGTATACCGATTGCTGAGATTCCTTTATTTCAAATTTGTATTGAATAATGCTCCTGTCATTTGGTTTTTGGTTTCCGGTTATGTCTTTGGTTCAGAAATGCATCTTCTGTCTTTTTGTCCTCGCTCTCTCTCTCTCTCTCTCTCTCTCTCTCTCTCTCTCTCTCTCTCTCTCTCTCTCAGCATATAAGTAATTAAAAACTTAGACTTTTCACAAACTAGTTTATAGGGCAAACTAGCTGCGTTTCTTGGGAGACTGTACAGCAGGATCTGCGCTGCCCTCTTTGTGTGCATTGCGTCTTGAGTTTTGAGGAGATATTATAACACGGGGGAGGCTGCGAAAATTAATTAATTACACGACCTCCTCACCCCTGGCACTTCCAGCAGAAACTCTGTTCTACTAAGGGTAGACTTCCTTCAGGTCTACCCAACCCAGCCACAAAACAAAACGGAATTTAATATATGGTCTTCCTTGTGAGATTTATGGAAATGTTCCACATACAAGAACTAATTTCATATAGTTATAATTTGAAAATGTAGAAAAGAATACTTGTTCAAATATATTATTCAGCATAAGATACATCTTTCCTTGAAGTTGCAGCCTTTTTTTAAAAGCCAAGTTTTAATTAGTGTAACTTGCTTTCCATATCATAAAAGTAAAAGCTTGAGAAGCGCCAATCCTCCCTCCATTTCCACATTGGCTTACCCGTCCCCTTTCTCGTACAGTTTGGCGGTCTGTTCTGTGTATGCACGAGGGTTAAAACTTTACAATGCTCATGTTTTCAAGCCCTCAGTTTTAACCAACTATTGGCTGGCATTGTGGCATTTTCAACTAACACATTTGTCTTCGTTGGTGGTGGGATGCAATTATCTGCTATACTTTTCGAATGCTCAGCTTTTTTCACGGAAAAAAACAGACATACGTTCCACTTTGTGAATAATTACACCAGGTTCAGCGGCGTACAAACAAATAGCTTGTAGTGATTTATAAACGAGTTAGGTAGAGTGGTAATAATTTTACAGCACAGCACGCCCCTGCTTCTATTGTTATATCAATTGTTACGTTGCTAGTAGTGACAGCTGTTTTTCTCGCGTGTCAGTTTTGTAACAGTTGAGTAAGCCACTTAACAGCTGTATAATGACCGCTTTCTTTTAACGGGTAATTCGTCTTGTAAATTTCTATTATCGATCCGTGTGTTAAATTCCACTTCATCCGTGTTTTAAAGCCATGGTACACAAACGAACATGTAGGGTACGAATGTTAGGCTATGTCGAGAAAAATCAACATAATGCAAAAGAAAGATAGTGCAAGTCTTTTATAGTTTAGGAAAATTTCTACAGCAGCCTCATTTATTCGTCTCTAAACATGACGTGGACCATGTCAGCTATTTTCTTTGTGAGAAAGTAGGACTAAAATTTGTCGAATCTGTTTTCCAGGATTTACTTTTTATTTGAATTAGTCTAACTTATTATTCTCATAAGTTTAGTAGATGAGGTTCTATTTTAATATTAATATTCTATTTTAATATTAATAATGTATCTAACTCTTTCTTTATTTAGCTACACAACTATTCTATTGAATTGACTGCCTATCTCAGCTATTTGTAACATTGATATTAAGGTGAGACCAGCGATATTGTTTACAATGCTTATGTTTATCATGGTGATAATGTGAACAACCATGATCATAATAATTAAATCAACAATGATATTTATCTCTGTTGTAATTTTTCACTTTGTTCAGTTAATAGACAAAACTCTCTCACTCGAAAACATGCCACATTTATAACATGTTCCATGTGTCTTGATTCTTGCCTATTGCACCATCAGACCTTCCAATCCCAACCTGGTGACATCAGTTCTATGGATGGAAGGTCATTCTAATGGTTGTACTCTGGATATAAAGATTCATTTTCTGTTTCCTCCACCAGATTAAGATTAAGATTAATAAGATTAATAAGTGGCAAATATACTGTATGAACAAGGTAATTTACGGGGACCAATACCAAATGCTATAGTATAACTAATAACGCGTCCACAAATATATGCAATAATCTCACACGATACAGCAAATCCTTTTATAATCTGATAATATTTATATATTAGTTATTATCTATTTCGTAAATTATAATTTGGCAGTTGTAAGTGCATAATTCCCTGTAATCATCAGTGTTTAATTTGGTGTCACTAATTACTATTGTAAATCGCATAGGCTCTTAACCGCATAGTAAGAAAAAATTCATAAGTGAACGAGGATGAAAGATCCGCCTAACACGACAATGTCGAGCTTATATTTTGGTCCAAACTAATCGCTCTGAGAAAATATAAATTTATATATATCCTTAGACCTAAAGCAGTAGTTATATCAATCTGAAATGGTGTCAGACGACGACTTCAAATGTTCATATCACGAATTTTTCAACCAGGACAACATAAGCTGGAATTCCGGTGACCCGAATTCTATCCCGGATGCCTTGGCCTATTACTTGTGAATTATTTGCCGTGCAGGATATATTATATGGCATGAGGTGAACAACATTCTTACGTCAAAATAGACACTATCCGGGAGAGAAATGCCTGAGAATACCACACGGAGCTGATGGGAGCTTAGGGGAACAATGCCCATTCGTACCGAACTTGAAGGGATCATGGAGTTGTTTATTTATGCTTTCTTGCTTCCATCTACCTCAGTAAATTAGAGTGGCCCGATGCAGTCACATACGTTTATGGGTGTCTTTTTTCTTCACTATCCTACATCTAGTACACTACCGATAATCTGCATTATATACGTTCCATACCCTGTCCTTTCATTTGTATATTTGAACATTTTAAAATGGTCCTACTTCTTCAGAAGAAAATACAATTGCCTTGACTTATGCTCCATCCTTCGTATTATGGTAAGGTGTGTAATATGATTTGTGATTTTTAGCTATTAAAGATTGGGGCTAGTTCATAATTTGGAGCCTTGTGTAGAAAAGAAAAAAAGTTAACAAAAACACTACTTCGTTTTATCCATAATAATGGATAAGTATTGTTTCTTAACAAAAAATTGTCAGTAACAGGGATGTATTTATGATAAATAATATTTATGAAATGCCAGTAGATGACATAATTATGTGTTCTTCCAGTCCCAATGACGGTTGGCACAGAGAGGGGCACATGCAGATTTCCATCATCATTTCAAGCAGACGCATTGACGTTGAACACAGTTTGACAAAGAAATTACACCTTTGTGAATATTTTCTATCCAGATTTAACAGTTCCCAGTAAAAAAAATAAAAAGCCATTGTTTATTTACTGAAAATCTTATAGCGTCCAATTCTCCTATTTTATAAAGAGTCCAACTTTCAACAGTAGAGAGAAACTCCTTACAGGATAGCTCCCTTAAATGGATTCCAAATAGGTACAGCTCAATAGCGTCACATGCAAGAACTATTATTATTATTTTTTTGGACTGAGATTTTTTCCACTTTTATTTTCTACGTGTTTCTATTTTTATATTACAATTTAAAAGGCAAATATCATTGAATGATTTTCTTTGTATTTATTTAAAATGTAGAATACAAACGGCTGAGTGAGTGAGTCCTCAAGACTGTTGATAGTCGTGTTTGAAGATAGTGTATCGAAACGCTGGAAAAATCGACATACAATTTTTAAATTGTTCCTCTCGCTCTAAATAGCAAATAAAATACCTCTCAAGTTCTTAATGTATTTAATAAGTGACTTATTTACTCGTAAATTCTTGAAAAAGTACTAAATTTAATCCAATGGACACTACCAAAAACTAAAATAAAGTTTAGTCACTTAATGTAGTGAGTGATGTTATTCAAACTTAAATTTTTAAATTGTCCCCAGTTTCCCTGTTTTATGGTAAATAATAATATTACTACTACTACCACCAATAATAACATAATCTATAACTGAATATTGTTAATAGTCTATTAATTGCGAATGCACTTCCTTTTTCTATTTATGATATCGTAAGTAACCTGTACTGAATGGCCGCAGCTAGTAAACATTTCCTTACACGATTCTACGAAATAATTACGAATTCTTGGCCTATCCTTTCTAATGAGCGAGTATTACACGTTGTAAAGAAATATTTCATCTTTCATTTTTAGTTATAAAACATACGATGGAAATTGTTATTAGAAACCTGAATTTGATTCTTGGATTACGTATGGAGGTCGAAGATGTTTTATATAATAAGACGTGGCGGTATACGCGGGATGGGGCGGGTTTGTATAGGAAAATCAACGTGGGCAATGCACAGCATAGGCAAGGGGATGCTGTACACAACCGACTGGTATGGCTGTGGCATGTAATGACAAATTTCTCGGCAACGGGAGTGTGAAATAATTCGACGTAGCCGCGATAATTAACATTCCAATCGCGCAAAGTTATGTCTCTCTCTCCACCAGCCACCCCGCACTCCGCGCGCGCACTTGGCATCAGACAACGTGTTTTCAACTATCCTAACCGTTCAGAGCACACTTCAGTAAGACGAATTCTCCTGTTAATGCATTTTTTTTAAATATCATTCTGCATGACTGAATCCCTTAGCCTGAATATTTCCTCGAAATTTAATCTATGGCGAATATATTTTTAATTTTGTAAATACTATACCACTAATTAGAACAATGAATTAATAACCCAATGGTCGCGTCGGGTCGAATAATCTTGTAACTTATTAACAATGTATTTTTTCTTTGTCAAGATAGAGGCTAATATCAATATACAACAACGTTAAATTGATGATTACAAGTTAAAATATTTTACTACAATATGACTAAAGAATATGGCATATATGTCCAAACGAAGCGAGGTCCTGTTTTAACTCGACTGTTCGGCATTTCGTCTGCTTGTCTTAAACTTGTCTGTTAATGCGGTAAAGTTGATCGAATTTCATCCAATTTGATAAGAATTTTCCTTGAAGTCATTAAAACGACATAGGAGGGTTTTTATTTTTTGATTCCGTTTAAGTTAAAGAGGAGATCTTAGACATTTTTGGACGCGAGATATTTGTTAACAGAACTACTAGCAGTACGAGAAAAATTAAAATATTCTTCTGTTTAAAAACTCCTCAGGACTGTAAATCAGACTAAAAAAATCAGACTGCCTTTTAATTACACGTACTTATTTTATTCGTCGGGAAAACTATTCTACAGTTTTATTGCTCCCGTCACACAACTATTTTATGTTTTCTTTATGTTTACTTATACATACACAGGTAGCTATTCATCGGTGCACACAGTTCATAACTATTAACATTTCTCTTGATATGAACTAAAAACTGTATGGAAATTTTTATAAGAACTTAGATCATAGGATAAACGTTAACTTGGAGGAACTCGACTTATTCTGACAGCCCTCTTAATGTTCCATTAGCATTTTGTAGGCTAATGCTTGGTTGGCCGACAGTAGGGTTCATTATCCGAGCTGGCTAGTTATGTATCCAAAATATAACGTTTTATAGACATAACAGGAACAAGACTTTTCAAAAGTCGAGACCATTATTAATAATTATTTTAAGTGCTACTTAAATTCTTTATTATGTACGTGGTTCACATGATATTGCCACCGTAAAGTTGATTTAAGAAACATGCCTAATGGATGGATTTTTATCGATGGCAGATCACGATTGTCTAAATTAATTCTAATATCAGCAGTTTCTCTTCAATAATAGCAGGAAATAATGTGAAAAATATCTTTATACCTTTTAAAACACTGCAAAATTTTGTCTCATTTCTTTTACGATTCTGTAAAACTGTCCTTACTGAGTTGCTGTTCAACACAGTCTGTTAACTTATAAAATGACAGCAATTCTTTGAGATATTGTACACGTAAAGCTTATTTAAAAGGCACGTAATAACACACCACTGAGCTTCCGATGTGCTCACAACGCTACAACTTAACAACACCACCACAACTTAACAACACCGCCACTAGAGTACGTTGCACGCCATATGTACTGTACCATCAGTGTAAGAGTACGTTGCACGCCATATGTACTGTACCATCAGTGTAAGAGTACGTTGTATGCAATGACTGTACAGGACTGCGTAAAGCAAAACAAATAGCCTTAAACAAAATGAAAAATTAAATTTTGACCGAACCGACTGTGCTACCAGGATGAAACTAAAGATGTACACTCCCCGGGTCATGAGCAAAGTATGGTGAAAATTTCAGACGTCCAGGTCAAAGGGTCTTGGAAGAATAAGCGAGAAGAGAGCATTTTCTATAGTATAGATTATTATTATTGCTAATATTATTATTATTATGGTTATTATTATTATTATTATTAGTAGTAGTAGTAGTAGTAGTAGTAGTACACATAGATTAATAATAATAATAGTAATAATAATAATAATAATAATAATAATAATAATAATAATAATAATAATAATAATAATAATAATATGGCAATACATTTGCTGATTTTTCACCATTCTTATATGAAGGTTGAAATAATCAACTGAATAAATAAAGACATTTGTTTTGCATTATTTTGCATATTTCGTAATTTTCAAGAGAGGTTTATTTGCGTATCAGGCCATTTTCGGCTTTTTAAAAGTTTTTTTATAACTCGTTAGTGATGCTATTTCCATGACTCAGGGATGAGATTTATTATTATACATATTGAGATTGGATCAATTACACCTTGTGTAGGTATTTTTGAAAATATTTCTCTTGTGTAAGGAAAACCAAATTTTTGAAAACCAAGATAAATAAATCCAAATAATCTAGAGGCTATTAATGATCTTCTCAAACGTGTACCGTTCATTCATAATTAAAATCATTACAATTTAATTTTTGTAACTCAATCAAACTGAGGCAAGTGTTGCAGGAATGTCAGTGAGATTTTTTTAAATTCTTTATCACGTGTAGAACTGAATAATCATTGAAGTAATATTTCATTACTTGTAAAAATCCAACATTTATTGAAATAATTTTTTTCTCCTCTGTCAAATAGAAATAAATGCCAGTGCAGCAATGGTCTAACCGAGGAAAGCAGTATTGCAGTGTCTCATAGAAATTACAAATCCCTTAAACATTTTAACTGTAGATTATGTAACGTTGTAGTTAAATTGATCAAGCCTCATAGAATACCCCATCAAAAACAAAATTTTATTTTTCAAACTACATGAAAAACAAAAAATGTAGAACTTTAACGCGCTTTTTCTCTAAACTTTAAAAAAAAGTGGCTTAAACCACTGTTGCGCTAATCCCCTCAATTTAGCGTTGCTATTTCTGTTATTTATGCTTGTCTACTGTAAGTTTATATCAATTAACATCCACAGGAGACTAAGCAGACTTGCAGTGTAACCGATGCTCTTATTTCTAAGGAATGTGCATTTTGTTCTCTGCTGCATTTGCAATAAAATCTCATTTGAGAATGTGCGCCAATTTTTCTTTCTTTATTTCATCATTGCAGTTTGTGTTCTACTAATAAAGATTTGAATATTTTTCTTATTTCATTTTAAATTGCAAGTATTTGTCAGAGACAATTTGAAGGACATGCCTGTTATATAGTTTCTTTTCACAAAGGGTGTTCAAGTACCGGTACTTTAGCATAAATTTGCTTACTTTGTGATTAACAAAAAGTGTGTTTTGTATTGTGAATTTAAATATTATGCATAGCCATCCATTACATTGTTCTTTAAAACAGCTCGTCATTTTTAACAAGCTAATCAGATTTAATACTGGATAAATTATTAGTCATTTATATAATCTTTGTCTTTTTTATAACTTGCAGATCGTAACTGCATTTTATTTGGAATTTTTCTCTATTTTTGATCATTAAGTGCATTGCCCTAATCATTACTATTACGCCTATAAGGACACATTAATAGAAATCACAGGTTCACTGATCCATTTACTTAAATGAACAACTTACGAATAAATTATAGCCTACGACCAGTTTAATTCTTATGCACTAGTCACCGAAAAGTAAAAAATCTATAATTTAAAATATATTCAGCGTTCACTATATACACATACGATAAGTAATGGTAACCCAAAGTACATTAAAAATATCGACCAGCATTCCTTTCAGACGGATTTCTCACACAGATCCTGCAATCGAGATACGGAAGCAGATCTATGTGATGGAGCAGTGTAACCACTATTGCATCCTACTTAGTTTACAAGTTAGAGAATTTGATCACCACTAATCCTGTCAGAGGGTAGAGGTTCTCATGGATGCATAAGGTACTTCATGATAAGCATCTCTCACGAAGCCTGCACCTGAAAGCGAGGTCATTTAACGGTAAAGGTAGTGTATCTGTCCGCCTAGGCTTGACTAGTATATTTCATTTTCATTTCCTTCTGAAATGTGAAATTTAATTTATATTCTTTTTAGTTAGTTAATTTCTTTGGTTACAAAAAAGTACGTTGAATCATAAAAAAATAAATTTTACTGGTTAGTTTTCAGTCTTATCTTCCTAAGAAAATTTGTATTATCCTATATTCTGCATAAGGAAATTTATTCTGGGTGTCAATCTTGAGTATTCTGTATGGTACGCTGAGATCATTTGGCTCCTCAAGAATGTACTCAGTGTCATCCCGCATAAGCCTATTCCTCTACTACAGTATTTTTCAATGCTTTGTCTTCTAATCTGTTGCGGAACATGGAATCCTATCATTACTTTATTATTATTATCATTATTTTTATTATTATTGTCATCGCCATCTTCGTCATAATCATCATAATACATTTGTTTGTAAATTATAATTATATTATTTTCTATATATGAAGACATCCGTGGTACAGAAGTTGCTTGCTCTCCACTTGGTCTTTGAGTACCGGTTTCTCGCATAATTAAAACGTGATCATCACACAATTACAACTTTCTGAGTCTTTTGATTAACATACGAGGATCATTCAATAATTAAAGAGACAAATTGGTCTGGGGAAAAGACGGTTGGTAATACAAGTTTGATACATTTAGGATTTTAAGTTGGCATCACTGGGATGAGTTCTAATCAGCTGATGGCTCAACATTGCTCTGTTTATAACCTCAAAATTAAGCTTAACAATGTCGGGTCTTTTTTTTAAATTCCACATTGGTTGAACATCGTTCTGTGATTCGTTTTTTGATTCCTGAAGGTGAAAACCCAGCTAATATATACTCTAAAATGACTAAAGTGTATGGTGAAAGTTGTAAGATCCATGGAAATATTTACAAGTGGGTAGAACAGTTCAAAAGTGTTCGAGAACCAGTGACTGACGAACACCGTTCTGGCCGGTCGTCCTCACTTGAAACTCGAATTGATGACATTTGTTTGGTCCACTGAAGGAGGCATTACGTGGGAGTTCCAGAATAACGAGGATGTCAAGAAATTTGTGGGAAATTGGCTCCGACACCAAGACAAAGAGTTATTTGCAGTCGGTATAAAAAAGCTAGTAACCCGTTAGGACAAGTGCATAAATGTTGATGGGGATTATGTTGAAAAGTAGGAAAAGTCTTGTTTTGTAAAAATAAACTGTTTTTGCTCCAGGTCAGTTTCTCTTTAATTATTGAATGACCCTCGTACGATGTACAGTAGAACGAAAATATAGGTTATCATTCGCTATAAGCCATCCTAAAGATTTTTTGTTGTAAAAAAGTAGATCTCTGTACGTCCAAAAGTCTAAATTGGGACTACATTTGGAAACCAGCTGAAATGTTTCATTCCGCTGCTGAAGACTTGATTAATTCATTTGATCTATTTTCCTGAAAATTTAAGCTAGCTTTCGGGAAGTGGACAAGACAAGCAGAATTAAGGTTCTACGGAACCATTACAAATTCAACGTACAACAAGCATTAGCTCTCGTTACAGTTCGATTGATCGAATCCCAGATGTGAACAACATCTCGTACATTTTTTATAATTTACGTTAAAATTCAAAACCTCTTTCTAAAATGCTACAAGGTATATTCAGCAGCCTAGTTCAACTAACGATCAATTACATATCCTTAGGACTGTAGACATCGACCGAAGAGAAGTTTAATTAAAAATTTAATTTTCTAATAATAATATTATTGACTTTATATTTTCGCCTATACCCTAATCGCAGTATGTCATTATCTATGTCAATGCATAGTCAGTTTCATAGACATAATTGACCTATGTCATTATTAAAAACTGATTAGAATTCATGTGAATTATTATAATGTGTCCAAAGTTTTCAGTTTTTGTGAGGGTCGGCTAAGGGAAAGAAAGTGTGACAAATTCCCAAATTTTCCATTTTTTTTTTCAAAATTTCTTAGCTCCATAATTAAACATTTAATCTATAAGAAAATAATACTTCCCCATGAAATGCTTCTTATAGCCTGTTACTATTTAGATAATATTAAAACCTCTTCATTTTCATTTTGTTCAAGATATCTTTCCTGAACTATACTATTAAAGAAATAGTTTAATAGTTTATACGTACTGTATAAGCGTATGCTATGGAAACTCCACATTACATTGTAAGGTTAGATATAATACTTCCACCTGTAGCACATTTAGCGAAAGCAAAGAAAGCATCTACGGAGTTCAGTTAAACTTTAAAATACCTACTTAAGCTGAGGATTTACAACATGTTTTGATAGTCAACGTCATTTGCTTCGTATTGAAAAGTAACCATTGATCGAGAGTATTTAAGAGAATTTTTTCTCTGGCACTGGGATTTGAACCCGGGACCTTTGACTTTCTGTGCCGATGATTTATCAGCTGAGCTGGCCTTCGTTCGGTATATGTCTCCAGACGGAAACCGTCTCCTATGATTACACTTATTGATGACCTCACTGATAGACATTTTGGCTACGTCGTACAATGTGCACTAATATAGTGATTTTCTGACAGGGTTCCCTTGTTTATTGTACAGTACCACTTAGTAAGGTAGACCATTAAGGGTAGGCTAATCAAGGATGAAATAGCTATTCCATCTGTCGCCGAGTATCGAAATCTGCCTAGTTCTAGTTTTATATAAAATTGACGTAGTTCCATTAGCGTAACTAGGCCTATTAATTTTTTTATGAATGCTAGGTCTTTCGGTGTAATTTACATCATCTTCATGGCTTATTGGTTTGAAGATATGTAGATGTATTGACAAGAAAGCAAGATACTCTGGGGAATGTGTAAACCACGCATATAATAAACAGTTGAGCTAATGATATTACACGTTTATTTTGTTGATCGAACTAGTATCCTGCAACATGTATTAAATGTTGGTAGAGTATCGGCAGGGAAAGCCGAAGCCCCCAAGTTTGAATCCCGGTGGCAGAGGGGAATTATTCTCTTAATATTCTCAAGTAATGCCAACAGAAACGGTATCAGTAGAAACATGAGTGTATTACCATTGAATTACTTAGTGGGGTAGTGTGGTTTTTGCCGAAAAACGCTTAGGGTTAGATATGGTACATAAATAGCAAGTACACAAAGTAACAATTGTGGTTCTAGTGAATTGAGACACGGTATTAGTTTAATTGTAAAGCGGGATACAGAGCACACTAACGCCTGCGACGGAGAGTGAGTGAAACTCCCGCTGGACAGTGGAAAAGTAAAACCACTGATGGGCAATTTCGAGGTTCGGGACAAGCGCATTAATTCGGAATTCCCCTCCTCTCTCACTCAAGGGCCTAACCACCACCAGTCCATTCCCCCTATCACCCCTCCCTCACTCTTTCGCTTTTTTCTGCTGCTATCAGGATTCCAATATACATGATTAGTTGACTCGTTTAGAGGCGCTTTTGAACTGAAGTCGGACCAACTTTGTTTAATAATCTCCCTGCCGAATGCTATAGATGGATGTCATTGTCAGCTCGATGCATTCCATACTGGCAGACTCCACAGCAAATCCAGTTAACAATTATTAAGTGTGTTTGATATCATCACACGTCCTCTCCGTTTAAAATATAGCGGCTTTTGTGTTCTACAAAGTGCCCTCTGTCACATCAAGCTGTTTGTTACATGATCCATTCGGACAGAAGCCTGTTTCTCTTTGGTATCCCTCTGTGTGCATGTGTGTCTTTCAAAATAAAACAATAGAGGAAGATACCTTGTTATGTACCGGGCAGTATAACAAACAAATTAAAAACCATTTTTAAAGTAGACAGAACAGGATGAATAATTTTCATGATTAGGTTGTACCGACTTAACTTATTGAATACCACAGTGCTTATTTTACTTTTATAAACTAAGGGTGGCGTGAACCAACCAGGAGTAAACCAAACTAAAGTAGTAAATCTAAGAAAGAAACCCGAAGTAAACAAAAAGCTGTAAATCTGTCTCACTCTGGCACATTACTCCTATGACTTAAGAGTGAGACAGACAAACTGGTTTTTGTTTACTTCAGGTTTCCTTCTTAGATTTACTACTTTAGTTTGGTATACTCCTGATTGGTGCATGCCACCCTTAGTTTATTTTTAAATAATTCTATACTCAGTTGTACATTTATGAAAAGAGTCATCCCAAGACTGTTGTTATTCCTTTATATCGCTAGATAGCGTAGAAATTCTAGACGATCACATCTAAAACACGCATGAATTCTCTAACAGCTCAAATTTAAGTTTTTATTTAGTGCATTAGATTCAAGATGATCAAAAATGCATTATAATCATTATACAGTAATACAACCGAAGCATACAAAATGAATATGTTCTTGTACAAGTTACGTGTCATATTGAAACACAGCAACTAAAAGCATAAATATAGTTGTTAACCTCTGTAAAATAAGTAACAATTACAAACTAAGGTCTACAGTAGGGAAAATTAAGATACTAATTTCTATACATGGAAGCGTAACAAGACTGAAATTTCTCGAGAATAAGGAACAAAAGGGGTAAAATTATCCTACTGTATCCCATCAAAATATAATTTTTAATGAATTTCCTTTTTATGTATCTCTCTACAAATAATGAGTGTGACCATAATATTTAATATAAATTCTAAAGGAAAATTAAGAGAGGAGAGAAAGGGAATAGGAGAGAGATAAACCGAGAGAGATCAGAGAGGGATGGATGGATGGACGGACGGACGGACGGACGAACGATAAGAGAGAGGCTTCTTCAGAATGTAAATGGTTTTTTTTCTTCTTCAACGAATGCTTCTGCTTTCTCATTTGGAATTATTACTGTAATAATTATTTACGATGCAAGACCGTTACATAGAACTTAAAAAGGCAAACACGGAGTTTTTTACACGAGCGCTGGCATAAAAGATTGACCTATTTGTAAAGAAATATGTATATCTCTTCAAATTATAGAAAAGGCAATAAGGAACTAATATTGAAAATCATTCGTTATGATAAGATATTACAGACTTTGAATGAACGGGGATAAATGAAGGTCGTAGGTAATGTTTTGAGCGAATCTAAATATTGTTCTGGTTTACGTTTGTTTTTTTTTTTCAAACTGCCGCGCCGGTATGGAACAAATTTTTACTACCGAAATAGTTATGTTATTTTGATTTGTAAATTATTTTAGATACATGGAAATAGTAGTAGTAGGAATAATAGTATTTGCAGTAGTTAAAATGAAGAAAATGGATAAGTTATTAACTTGTACGAAAAGGAAGAGAACGACATTGACATCTGGTGGTAGGCCTATCCTCTGTAATCTCTATAACGTTCTACCACCTACTTTTCCCTTAACGGGGGCAGCCTGTAAAGTGGAATTGTATATATACGGAGAGAATTCCGTTAAACAATGCTGAAGATCCAAAATAACATAAAGTAATAAACTTCTGACCGTCCTTACTGAAAAAGTTTACATAATAAAGGTAGTTATAATGTGTATATTTAAAGTAAAATAAATAATCGTAATCTTTATTGCTATATTGTGAGGAAGTTCTTTTATTTTTTCAAGGTCATGTGCTAACCTCATCTGACGTTACATTTGTACTCATTCTACTTGGCCACAAGGGTTGGAGATTCTGACGCATTTATTTTCATTCCTGACCTTATCTCGGGGAGTTATTGCTCCTTGAGGACTTGCTGCTGATAGTAAATCATCCAAGCGTGAGCTGAGGAATATAGCCAAGTTGCACACAAAGGTGCAATGCAGAGTCCGGAACATTCTCTACTCAACAGCTCCTATGACTTGGCTCATGCAACCGTTATTCATCATCATCATCATAATCATTATTATCATCCTTATCTTATCGGCCTGGGTGCCGGAGTCAGTATGGTATTGGTTTCCTATGACCAGGGTTGCAGATTCGATCTCCGCCTAGGTGGTGCCATGTATGTGAATTTGTATGAGGTAACAATGGTTACATTGGTTTTATATTAGTCATTTTAATATAATCATTATGTCTACAAAATTTTAAAAAATTCAAACTAATAATTACAAAAGAACTTATTTTAGTAAGCGGTTGTCACTTATCACTAGAGCCAGGAAGTTCGGGCATTTATTTTGGTTAAAATAGGCAGGCAAAAAGGCACTTATAAATACCGAAAATAGGCAAAAATTTAATTTAAACACGCATTCAAAACTCAAAACAGTAATTCCAATCTTTATTAATGAAAATACCTATCTAAGATTCTTCATAATTTTTCACATACAGTACTCACTCTTACCCTTCTTATTTACAAGCAACAACAAAATGTACCATCAAGGTGTCACCTGTCATAGTCAGTTTTTCGACTGCTTGAAAACAAATAAATGCATTTATAGGGAGAAGATCGTCTATAAATATTTTTCTGATCTGAATGTGTAATTTCATTATTTGTGTAGCATCGTTTTCACTTTCATATATTAAAATTCTTTTAAAATGTTTAAGTAATAACAGAAAAAATACATCGATCCGAAAAAGGCAAAAAGGCTTTAAACCTAAAAATAGGCAACAGAAGCCAAAATAGGCGAAAATGCCAAAAATAACTGGTCCTACCGTCCAAGTACGGAAACATATCCATCTCTGTTTATTTCTTTATTACATTCACCCAAATATAAAAGGCATTTTGCCTAACTTCCGGGCTTTACTTATCCCTTTATTTTTAAAAGATTTTTTTTTTTTACCTTTTTACTCTACTTCTCCGAAATATAACTTATAGATCTTACGTTTGCCGTACATCCTTAAAAACCCTATATTTTTTCAATATGATTTGGAGGTTAGATGAGAGAATGGATTGACTGATAAATAAATTCAAGATTCCATGATGATGTAACATATATGTAGACCTACGGATGAATGGTTGTTTGGATGGATGGGTGGATGGTTGGCTGAAAGAATGTGCATGGAAGATAGGAAGTTGCATGAACAGGTAAACTGAAAAACAAGTAATTGAACTAATTTGTGGAGAAATGGATGAAATGGATAGTTCTATTGGAAGAACTTATGGCTGAATGGACTTGTGGATGGATGGAGTGTCAGATGGAAGGCCGAACGACCAACACCGGCCGGAGGATGAAGCAGAAACGAACGAAAAAAGAACGAAAGGACGTTTGGATGAGCGAACGGACGATCGAACGTACGGAAAAATGGTAGAACGAGAGCAAGAGAATGAAGGAATGAGACAGGAAGTATACCAGAGAAATTTAACTACTAAAACTAGGAAATTTATACCGATATAGGAATAGTTCCGTTATAGATCTATAAACTAAAGCAGTGCATACAAAAGTGAGAAGGAAATAAAGGAAGATGTTTCAGAATGAGCTATAGTAATAGCTGTTAACAAATGAAAGATAAAAGGTAAAGGAATAGCCAAAAAGAAACCGTGAGAAGGAAATAAGTTACGGGGATGAAGATAAATAAGGAAAGCAGATTGATCGTGTAGATCCAAGATCGATTGTGTTGGGCTAGCTTCTTAACGACTCCAGGTTTTAATCACGCCAGTCAGTCAAGGCAAGGCAAAGTGGTTCTAGCTCTTGAGTTAGGTAGAGCTTCTCTACTGTGCTGCTGCAATTATTAATTAAGGCTCTCCCACTCCCAAGGCATTAACAAGGCTTAAAGCAGCCGAGCTAAAAGGAAGGATAACAACAGAGAAGACGATGAAGAAGGATTACAGGATCGATCCTAAAGTAGAGAAAGAGGTTTAAATATGGCCGTGCATTGACGATACTTAGGAAATAAATAACAAAGAGAAATAAAAGAAGACAGACGTAACGGAGATAGTGTATGCTATAGCCTACAGTACACAGACACACATTCACACAATTACACATTGAAGTACATACCATATAATATATAGGCCTATGCATATTGTATATGTACTGTACAACACCACAAACACGCTTGCCCAAATTATATCTTCGGTACCTCCTTCCATTACACTGAGCCAGTGAGTTCTGGAACGGTGTGAATTCAATCAAGTGATTGCAACTTAAGTTCTATTAGGTAATGAATTTTATCAGCCTTGGTCAAGAGAACTATCAGTAACGGCCCTCTGCATTTTGATCACCTGCCCGCAATCTGTCATACGCCAATGAAGTTGAAAAACCGAGGTATGGGTGATGCATCTGTCTGTTGATAAACCTTAACACATCAGCCATCCATGTTATGGGATGTGGAAACTATAACCATACGTTCGTCTAGTCAAACCGTTTATACGTTCACTTAACAAGCCGTTCGTCTATTTATATCTTCGTCCATTCCCTATGTAGGCCATAATTTTATATAATATACCTAGTACAATGTAGGTTTACAAATGTAAAACTACGATATAGTTTTACAAACTTTCAGATTTGAGAAAGATGTTAACCGATAGTTAAAGCTATGATCTTTTCCATGAATTCGACTGATCTTATGTATAAATGCATGTGCTATTCATTTAAGTAGCTAAAAATGTAATTTTAATTTAACCATCAAAGTAGGCGTATACTATTACTTTCTTATGGATTCAATAAACAGTTTTCTTTCTTTTTATATTATTTTTATTCTTTTCTATTAGGATGTAGACTACTGAATTCACACTTCAGACAAATAGACCTTATCACCTCAATAATTATACTTTCTTCCGAGATAGTGGCCCTAACTAGAGGAAAAGGTATTTAACCAGAAGTTCAGAAGTTTTGCCAGAACGATCACCTAATAAAATATTCTCGTATCGTCCGCATATTAGTGTTCTTGTATTTATTTTTTAAAGTAATGCGATAGTAATAGTATAACCGGTATGTGAAAGTACACAAATAAAAACTAATTAACTAACAAATAAAATATAATATACAGGTACATTTATCGCTTTTGTGTCCGATATTTGTTTATTCCAAAGTAATGTATTTGTATTGTATATTTATTTTTCATAGAAACTACTTAATTTCTTTTTATGCTTTCAATGTTTCGGATTTATTCCCGCGATCACGTTTAAAATGGCCACAATATTCAGGCTTTGTATAGTAATTCCTTGCATTTCAGTTTCTCACTCCGTTTCCATGCTTTTCTCATGTAGGTCTATGCCAAGCTTTAACTGGGCTCAAGAGAAAATATTGCGCCAAGTGTTTATCCTTATTCCTTCGATAGCTTTTTTTTCCTTAAAAATAGTAATAGTAATATCCTTAAAACTTATAACTGTTGATCAATAAGTCAATTCAAGTACAATTCCGAAATTCTTATAGCAGCACTAAGAAAGAATTGCAGTCGTTACCATCAATCACCACTTCAATATACTAAATTCTTTATATGTAAGCCTATTTCTATTCATACATAATTAACAGCCCATTGTAAAACCAAAGGATCAATGATCTTAATTTTTAAACCCTTGTGTCTCAAGAAAACCCCTAATAAGTTAGGCCAAAAGATGTTCCTACTATACAAGATGCGAGCAAGGCTTGGCCTATATTGTTAATACAATACAGTTAAAAGTAATTTATTATCTCTTAATTAGTTCTGCTTAACAGTAGGCCTATTGTGGAAAATACTGAATATTCAGCACATTTGTTCGTAATTTTCATGGTGGTTAAAAACAATTCCGTCTCGCATTTAAATTGTCAGTTGTGTACGAATTTAGATGTCTTCTCGCGTAATGAAATTATAATATAATTATAATTATAATATAATATAGTGATGTACGAAGCATTAATGGGGGTGAAAGGGATTATCCCTATGAAGTAGGCTAACTCTCCGACAAGGCATGGTTTAAAATTCTCAACAAGAATATTACACCACAACTTACATTCAAATCAATGTATGTTTATTTAAAACCCAAAGAGAAAACGCCATTATTATGCTATGCAAAATGAATAATGTGATGATGCTCTTTATCTTTTGGCAGCTTCTGGATGTAGTGTGTTCAGCTGGAATTCGTTAACAGTAGACCTTCGGCTTTAGTACACTATCGTTTACGGGTTTATGTTCTGTCTTGGAGGGTCAGTAACAAATTACGTGTTTGTCGGAGCGCGACTCAAGTTCCCACTTGAAGACAGTCCATATCTTGCCACCTGATCCCCATTTCTAGTTGTCATCACAGCCATGTTCAGTCATCGGACTTCTCTGATAATGCTTTAAGAATTTTTTACTTCCAGTTCGTACGCTTGGAACAATTGTTGGTGGTCCAGGATAAATTTTGTTTTACGTTTTATAGCGTACGCCTATATAAATCTCACCGGGGATAAAATCTCAAATTCATGTTAAACATAGGGTGGCGTGCACCAAACTCATGCAATTTACTCTTTTAGTAAGCCTTACTTCTTTAGTTCTAACTACTTTAGTAAGCTACTCTTTTAGTAACCGTACTCTTTTAGTAAGGACGGCGTGCACCAACCAGGAGTAAACTAAACTCGGCGGCTTTCAACATAGAGGAATGTACTAAAGAAGTAAAAATTTTATTTACTCCCACAGTAAATGAACTTACTCCACAAGTGGTGGAGAGCACCAACACGGAGTACGTTACTAACGTAGTAAGTTGTGGAGTAAATAAGGCCAATATTTACTCCTACTCAGGGGGTGGAGTAAAGTTGTGGAGTAAGTGTGTTCTGTGGCATTTGCGTGAGTTATGAGTTACATATCACATTAAATGGATTACATCGTTCAAACTCAGGATAAGTTATTGAGATGAAGAAGGTTGTATACCAAAAATGAGAGTTGTGGCAGGTGATTTAATAAATATTAAGCGAACCATACCTAGTAGGGCATTTAATAACGTAAATAATTAAGCTCATAAATCCTTACATGAAATTTTGGCGTTTGGAAGAAACGATGTCAGATTCTCACTACATCCATGTGATTTCAGCCAGTCAAATGTGGAAATATCATTGCGGAGAGCGATCCAATTAGGAAGACGTCCACCAAAGGTGAGGGGAAGAGTGAGTGGAAGGGACGTTTGCATTGCACGGTACAAGGAGCTCATGTGCTCTTAAATATCTTCCTAGCTGGATCGGCCTTTAGATGTTGCAGTTCTCCCTAACTTTGGGTCAGAAAACGACGATGTATTTCAAGCTAATCATATGGATACAGATATCGGCGAGGTATAGTACATTCCAATACATGAAAGCCTCCGTTCTTGGAGCTACCCAGAAAACACTTCCCCCTGCTACTTAACCATAGAATTACTGAACAATAGGTGATTCTCATTGTTAAACGATTTAATGTAATTATTGTAAATTAATTTTATTACATTACACTTCTATAGCTTAACTTAAAGCACAACATTGCGAATGCCAGATTATAATAATAATTATAAGAGCTAAAAGTTCAATAGTTGCACCCGCAGTGTTAATGAATAATATGTCCTTTTTTCTCACCCAGGTGTAAAAATGTCCAAACAGGCCACATCGGAAGAAAATTTGACTGACTCTGGGATTGGCGTATATTGAGAAGGGGACACATTGTAAAACCATTCCTTAAAGACTCCCCAAGTCTCGAATGGAGGAGTGAGACGAGACTTTCATGTTTGGGAATAAACTATAGCAGATGCTGCAGGTCTATAGTATGCTGCTAACTATTTTAATTAACCCTGTGGACAGGAAAGTGAGCATTATAAACTATATAGAAAAAAATGCCAACATGAGTGCCGAAAGAAAATTTTAAGGAGGGGCCCGGAGGTTGAAGCTGCACAGGATCTAGAGAAGTAGTCACTGAAATTATTTTTAAACACACAACCATCTACATAATTATTATTGGAGTTCATAGCTTCCGAAATATTGTACCGCCCTTTTTTGTTTAAATATTACATTTCTCAGTTGTAATATTATTATTTTTATAAGGTAATATTTTTTAAGTAAATGTTCTGTGCATTTGAAAAAGGACAGAAACATAATGCCCCTTATTAGTTTTGTTATCCTTTTTATCCCCCCTTTTTCATGATTTTGTGTAATACTTCTTATTAATATTGTTAAACAGTCAATAAGTATTAATAATTCATTATAGTGAGATTTATGATAAACAACTATAGAATAATTGATTTATCGTTTTTGGGGAAGAATATGTAACTTTAGGAAGTATAAATATTTTAATATATTTTAGAACTTTATTATTATTATGAGAGAAATAATTATAATATTGACAGTGAATCAATTATGAAAATCAACTGGAAATTCCAATTGTTTGCATTATAATACAGAAATAGTTTGCACAAAAATTGTAATCACAGTACCCATACGTAGGCTACTAAACTGAAAATACCCCAATTGAAGGAATTAAAATTAGTAATGAATAAAACATTACTATTAGACCTATTTTAAAACATGAAGATTGTCATTAGTAATATTTGGAACAACCCAAATTCATATTCATTGTTTCAGCGAACCTTTCCTTTTCATTATCTGGCACTTGAATAATACTGGCAATTGAAATGCACGTGTTCTGCTGCGCTGCACTAACGTTTCTGCTCTGTTCTGCGCAGAATTCGACTACTTCTTTAGTAAAAATCGCTTACTACTTTAGTAACAACTAAAGAAGTAACTATCAATTGAGCTCTCCAACACCAACTAAAAGAGTAAGTTACTAAAAGAGTAGCACTAAAGTAGTAAATTTATGAAGGGAACCTTACGTAACAAAAACCGGTTTGTCTGTCTCACTCTAGCACATACATTAGTATGACTTAAGAGTGAGACAGATGTACTGGTTCTTGTATACTCCAGGTCTCCGTCTTAAATTTACTACTTTAGTAAGATTTACTCCTGGATGGTGCACGCCACCCATAATCTTATAATATGGTTACAACTTGTTGAATCTAAAGGCATAGGCGTAACCAGGCCGACAATATGGGGGGGGGGGTTATAACATCTGGGGGGTCGGGGGTATGGAATACCCCCCAGGGAGAGGGGGGTTCGGGTGTTCTCCCCCGGAAAATTTAAAAAATGAAGATGCACAATAACGAGTTTTAAGCTTCCCACGCTTTATACTCGTATCAAGTAATTTATAAGCAGACTTAAAAAAATGGTACAATTTTCCTTTTTTTAATCAATGGGGGGGGGGTTCAAACCCCCCAAAACCCCACCTCGTTACGCCTCTGTCTAAAGGATGCTTTTGGGGTTTATAGGAATATTTTCAGGAGTTCATACCGTTTTTGGTTAAATTTCTATGTGAATAATAAAATGACTAGAGGTTCGATTTCGGTTCAGGGATAAATTTTCCTCTAAAGTTTGGCGTTCATTATAAACCTAATATCAGAGCTGAAGTCTAAGTTCATCTCTGGGATCTGAATGCCAAGTAAATGCGTGGCTGAATTTATATTTACATATTATACATGTGCATATGTACAGGTAGGGGGAAAAAAGCGGACCGACTCTTATAGCTGATTTCAGTTTATATACATCCGTTATCTATGCATTTTTCTGTCTGAAAACACACTGAAAAATTAATGGCTTATTTTCTAATGGGTTTCGAAATGGGGTAAGTCAACAGTAGACACTAGAACAAATTTCAATACATTCCCTGGTATCCTGTGAATGCCGCTAGGCATGCGCAGTGGCTCATATCGGCAACTTAGATATTTTAGTCGGTCCGCTTTTTTCCCCCCTACCTGTACATATATGTACATACACATACACACAGACACCACACTACACAGACACAACTGTACTCGGCATTCAGGTCCCAGAGGATAGACTCACAGCAAGAGTCCGAAATCGCGGAATCATCTACAATTTGGCAAGAAGAATAATTCATCAATAGTATTCGCCAACCAAAGTTCAAGTTAAGTTTTTGTTGTAACAAAAATAACTGTTTAAAAATATCACTTTAAATCATCTGGTTTGTATTTCTCACTTAACTTTTTAGCAATTTTATTGACATCTTCAGACGTTTTACCCTGACCAGGTAAGAAGAGTGTAAAGCACGCTTTAAGTATTAAATTGCCTGATTGGCATTACTAATTTGCGATAGAAATTAAAATCAACACCACTATTTTTATAGGTCGTTTATAACATCCTTAATTTTTAGAGTACTTACTCTTAAAAGACAATAAGCCTATCTAATTTTGTGTACCTTCTCAAGCTCTTCTTGAATAGTTCTTTAACACTTTTGACGGTCTATTGTTGTATGATTGATTTGAACTTTTCTCGGCGAATATTTTGAAAGTTATTAACGGGCTTTGAAACTTGGTATACGCAATTACAACGTCCATGGGAAGAAGTATATTGACATTGGACCAAATCGGTTGACCGGTGCCGAGCAATTTATTGCTTAATTAATGGTAGTATATTAGAAAGAATTATAAAATGCAATTCAGTTCTCATGACAACATATTGTTTTACACTGTTCACATACTGGAAATTGCAATACAGTTAGCTATGACATATTCCTTCACATAAGATTACCAAACTAGTCAGATGTTTGTTTATTTCGTTGATCGAGTTGAAATGAGTTCTACATGAATAGGGCCTGTTATATACAGAAGTTATATTACTGTGAATAAATTAGGCCTACATTAAACGGAGTTCTTTGCCAGTGGATTTTGTGTAATGTTGACATACTTTAAGAATTTCTTATATCGGTGTATACGAGTTTGAATTAACGTTAAGTATCCAACTTTAGACCTTTTTCTTCTGTAAGTCCTGCTTAATGTATCTTTCTGGAGCTAAACTCTGAGATAGATTACCAAAATAACTTATTTTCTGCATATCATAATTGCAGTTATCGCTGATTAAACAAAAGCATTCTGGCACTTTCGTACATCAGTGTACCTGATTTTATTAGCATTATTATTGTTATTATTATTAATTTTATGGTATTGCTACTGATATTATTATAATTCTATTGTATTGCTACTGATATTATTATCATAATACTATCTTGTATAAAAACTACATGTATATTATTTATATATTTAATTATATTGTTCCGTATCTGATCACAGTATGTTATCGGTTGCTGCAGTCTGTTCTACTGTGGGTAAAATGTAAATGAACCTCTCACTTGCCACAAAGGCAGAAAGATTGCGGGCCTGCATTTGAGAGCGCATCGCGCATTTTTATTGCATTGTTGTGCGTGTCATTTAATTTGCTGTGTGCATTTAGTTCGTTGACCAGAGCTTGAAGCGTTAATGAGAAATCAATTGAGCAACTGCACAGAGAATTTGCGTGCACGCGTATTACACTTTATAACGCGCACTAGCCATTTGTAAGTAAATATCTCCGACTTTACAGGTATGCAATTAACTGCAGGAGAGTTAATTATTGCGGGCCATGAACTACATCAATTTGAATTCAGGAAACTTATTATTTTTATCAATAAAATATTAGTATTTATTATTGAGTTCCAATAGAATTTATGAATACAATTTTCATTATTTTTGCCGGCTCCTAATTTTGTTTATACGTAGTATTTAAGCTTAGTGCTGTCGTTGGACTAAAATTTTACTGCTACCATATAAACAAAAAATTATGACGTCTAAAATGCATTTTATTTATTTTTTATTTATTTTATTTTTATCAAAACAAGACCACCCGAATGAGCATGCGCTCGTGCTCGGGCACAGTTCAGCCATTTACATTGCAAAATACAAATTACAAAATACATAAAGAAAATATAATGAAATCAAAACCTAAAAAATAATAATAATAAAGAAAGAACAGAAAAGTAAAAAGAAAAAAGGAAAAGTAGTAAGAACAAACATTGAAACCCTGAGTTATTACAAATAAAATCGTTCCTTAATTGTCTGCTAAGTACAGAGTGAAGTAACTTTTGAACTATGAAATAAGATTTTTGATAAACTTATTGAATTTTTTGATGTTCATATGTACTATTTCTGGATGTGACCTAATTATAGAGTTATAGAGTCTTGGACCATAATAAATGCTATGTTTTGAGCCAGAAGAGGTGAAGTATTTTGGTTCTATTAAAGGCAATGTTTTATTTCTTCTAGTATTGTAGTTATGAGGATCCGATACATGTACGTTGCGGTATTTTTGAAAGTATTTTGAAAGTGTGAGCTTATAAATTTGTTCTACAGTCATCACATTAAATTCAGGAAATATCAATTCTGTTGGATATTCTATAGGCTTTTTTCAACAAATTTTTATAATTCTCTTCTGTATTAGAATCAAAGGAGTCAGTACAGATGTGCCACTTCCCCCCAGCCAATGATACCATATTGGAGGACAGATTGTACTAGAGCTAAGTAGACTGTTCTTAAGACTTCAGTCGGTAAATATTGTTTTAGACAGACAAATTTGTATAATGTTTTTCTTAATCTGGTACATAAATATGTGATGTGTTTATCGAATTTCAGATGACGATCTATAATAATACCAAGGTATCTGACCTGATTTGTCTCCTTCACAGCCTGGCAGGTACATGAATCAGATTCACAGTTGATATCATGTAGTCTTACGCACAAGTTTTGATCCATTTTTAATTGTGGAGTACCAGCAGTTGTTAATGAAAACAATGTTTTGAGATAGCTGTTACTTTCCGAGTCTCTATGGCATTACAGAGTCATATCCGATAATTTGGAATCAAGTTCATTTTTGGATCATCAAGTGAAGAAATTGTAAAACATTAGTACTATAATGCTCAGGCACTTCAAAATTATGAATTAAAATACACATAGGAAGTTTTTAATGTAGTAATAGGTATAAAACACGCTTCTTTACAGTTAATAGGTATATTCATATCAAATGAAGAAAATTCCTTTTTACCCCTAGGAAACTATTGTTGGAAATTTGATATGCGCTTGACGAAAGTTTTATATTTAGGTCTATTAGGCTATTAATACCCATGGCTCTGCCAGAAATGCAATTTTATAACTCTTTCGATATGAGGAATGGCACTTCATTAACAAAATTTGTTTCTGAGTGATTTACCGCTACCAGATAAAATACTGTGAATGTTTCCGATTTGAAAATTGCCTGTGAACTTACGCAATTCAAATCAATAAGAAGAAAAATTATTATTTTCTTCGTCAAGTATACAAGTACCAGTCGGGGCTTGCGACTTAAAACGAGAGTGTGCTTCATATACCATTTCATAGGCCTAGCCTATATTTAAAATAAAATAAAACAATTTAAGCTAAGTTTTATAATGAGGTGGGTATAGGTATTATTTGTATAGCCTATTAAAACTAAAAGAATTCGACAATATCGACCTTCTAAAATATAATACAATTTAATATCGGTAGGTCTAATACGTTGGCTCTTTAAAAAAATATTCTTTTTTCTTGCTTAGAATGAAATAAAGTTCAGTTCTGCACATTTCCCCAAAGCCAAGATAAGTTAAGAAAATTTCTGTTCAACATTCCGAATAGCACACCCGCGTATCTATATATTTTCAATAACTTCATATTAAATTTCCTCATATACTCGCTTTTTGCGCCACCCATAGCCTTTTGATTGATTTAAATTTGGAGTAGGTCTATTTGACTCTTTAAGTCTCACTTTCTCCTCCAAAGATCTACTTGAAAAGGGTCTCTTTAACAAATCCTTTACAGAATATGCCATGTTGCTTGCGAATCACATTACGCGCACTTACAAAAATTCATCCCCCGACAACACATCAGCCTACAACCAATGCTCGACTCAACCCTATAGTGGCTGGGTGTATTACAATACAAGCAGAGCTGGTAGGCAGAAAAACCAACAGAGCATGCGCAGTAGAAGTTTCACAGTAACTTGCCTTATCTCTGAGTGAGGTCGTAGCGGCTGAAGCCATTTCAGCACTTGACACTCTAATTTCTAGTTTTCCCAGAGAGAACGTTACAAAATAATATTTTCGGCTGTATTATTTGAATAATGGCTCGCATTCGAAGAGAATATGCGTAATGTGAATGCTTTCAAGAAACCATTTACGTACATAGATGAAGTTAAACTTAAAATGGATGTGTTTAGTAAAAGCCTGAAATATGTTTTGAATGTATTTCAAAATACATTCATCATGTTCATGTCATCACATTTAAGAACATATGGCGTATAATGACGTTTAAAAATATTTTCAATAGAGTATTTTAATTCAAAGAGCATAACTAGAACTCATGCTAAAGATATAGCTGTCTATGGTTTGAAAGTTTAAGTAAGAGTTAGCCGACTAGGTTGGAAATTACGAAATAAATGCTAAGAGAACACGTTACACATATCCAATACAACACCATCATTATGATCAAATATTGGTTACATGCTATGGCCATTACAACGTTTAACAAATTATCATTATGTCCCTCTAAATAGATTTAAAGGTGTTTTGTATAACTGGCTCTCCAAACATCCTTTTTACGGAATTAACTGTAATATGTAGGCCTACAACTTTCTGACGTCTTCTGTAAAATATTGTATTTATCATATTTTTCTATACTGATTTTGTACTTCGTGTTTGTGTTGAGTTTCACTGTAGTCTATAGCGCCATTCACGATGCGCATGATATAAAATTCAATAATTAGATAACAGTTTTTAAACGATCAATAAAATTAGATTTTTTCCAGTCGGCTTGTGAAAAATAGGTTAATTATCCTATATTTCATCGATTTGACATTCGGTTCAAATCTTGAAGAAGTCAAAGGAGATTTAATTATGTTTAAGAATTATTTTCTGTGTTTATCGACTCATTCTCATTCTGCCTTCTACAACTTAAGCTTAGGCCTACCAATTTCTATCACCATAATCTACCTATAGGTTGCCTTTTATCAACTAAGTTATCCTAAAAGATGTTAAAATAAGAGAATATTTAAATAGCACACAAAGAAATAGTAAGTGTTGTCATTATTTAACAAATTTTCATTTTTAAATAATAAAGATGTCATAAGCATGAAGAATGTCATTTTTCACGTCGGCAGGGAGCTTCGTTTTCCCGCACCACCACACTGTCTTGTCTGCAGAGGCGAAATCAATATCCTTATGTTTCGTTAAAGCGTTTATGAGGTTCTCCCGGAAATCCTTGATTGTCGCACCGGGGAACGCTCGCCGCCAACTTTTATAAATCCTCATCCAGTCTGGGATGACTTTCGGAAACGATCTCGGAAGACGGCAGATCGATCCCTCGTTATTTGGGGACAGCGTGCAACATGCTACATACACATAAGAATTCAACGAAGATAAAACTGAACCTCTTGCAAATGAAATTTTAAGATGTAATAATTTAAGTTCGCTGGCTACAGATCCGCAGACCCGGGTTCGATCCAAAGTACCTCCTCAGACTTTTCTGAGGTAGAGAGATATGGAACGTGGTGCATTTAGCCTCGTGATTCAAACTGAGGAGCTACTTGATTGAAAAGTAGCGGCTCCGGTCACTGAAACCATCATTAATGGACGTGGCCGTCGACTTGCTGACCACATTTTCCCCAATCCTACCATCTACATGTGGTAGATGACGCAGCGGTCGGATGTTAGGCTCCACAAGGGATGTAGCGCCACGGAATGTAGTTTTAATAATTTAAATTGAAAATCAAATCGTCGAGCGAGGACTGGCATTCTATATCGACTATAATTTCACCCCGAATTTTCGAAATATCATCTTAATATGTCTTTTATGAATTTAAAATATATAAATTATCTTTTTAAAAATATTTGGTGGAATGACAGTACGTAGCAGTAATATATACACAACATGATTAGTAGGCTATTATATCCTTCATGGCGAGAAGCGCCGTCATTAAATTACTTCACATCTATAGAAACTGTGTAAAGTTAGCTATATTGCCGTCCATAAAGCCATTAAAGCAATTACCATAGGCTAAACCAAAATAATTTTACACCCCTCTAATACACTAATTTAAATCATCATCGTCTTCACTCCACGGTTTGGGCATTTTGCCCGTTTCGGCTTCACAGGTTTCTCCAGCGTCTCCTGGGTCGTCCTCTTTCTCTCCTTCCTTTTGGGCTGTAGTTTGAATAATGCATTTGGATATCTACCATCTTCCATTCTTAAAATATGTTCATGCCATTGTTGCCTAAGTTCTGATATTTTTATTATTATTGGTTCAATTTCTAATTTCCCAATATATCCGTTAGGCTATATATATATCTCAGCCAATACATCCGTTTGAAAAAATTATGTTTAAGGGAAATTAGTGTTCACTCTAAAAATCCCCATCCCTCAATTTTGTTTCTAAGGTTTCGAGTTTTGTATACTTAATAAACACTATTCACTCATTTAAAAATCAAAATTATAAGAAAGGAACTTGACCCTTTTCTGCAAAGCCATTAGTAATTTAAACTTATTTGTGTAGTTCATATTATTATGGAAGTTTGCATATTAAGTGATTTTATTTTACAGATATTTTCAATTTTTTTAAATTTGTGTTATACTCGTAATTAAGTTCATCCTGACTCATGGTTCAATTTATAATAATCTTATTTCATTTATCCCTTTCAGAGCTGAATGCTTGTTTAAGCAATCATAAAGTAAAATCATCAGTGGGCACTTAAGTTTCACATCAATGAGGACAATTTTAGTGGGAAATGATAAATTATAACACGTGGATAAGAATCCTCACATTTTACATTTTACTAATAAGTATTTATCTGCTTTCATTCAGTTTATGTTTCGCATTTATACGTTAAATGAGTCAAAAGGTTAAACAATCCTGAAATTTCAAAACTCTAGACCCATTACAGAGAAAAAGGTACACTTAGGCTATAGGCCTATAAAGAATGTCAGTCGGAGCCTTTTAAGTTTTCTCATCGAGAATAATAGACTAT
This sequence comes from Ectobius pallidus, assembly GCA_964059195.1. NCBI lineage: Eukaryota > Metazoa > Arthropoda > Insecta > Blattodea > Ectobiidae > Ectobius > Ectobius pallidus. The sequence continues at coordinate 98,012,698 of CAXKWD010000006.1, forward strand.
GCTCCCGAATGAATACTTGTTTCCACACATTCCCAGTGAATATATCTCAATGAAACTTTTTTTAAGAAGTTGAAAACAACAATAATTTAAAACAAAAATTATACTTTCCATTTACATCCCCCTAATAACTCTCTATTGTAGAAAGAAGGACGAGGTATCGACCCAGCTGCCGAATGTTAGATCCTTGGTAAATAGGGCCTAGAGTGATAGATTAGTTTTAGATTCTTATGTGTGGTGTCTTTGTATTGGCTATACTTAATTATTCACTATTTTCACTGTGTTTATCCTTAATCATATGTAGGCTATGCAGAGCAGCAATAATTACAAATGATGGAAACACATGCGTACTAGGTATTTCTAGGAATTTACGCGTTGTTTTAAATCACCCTATAGAAGGGGTGCAAAAGTAGACAATATTTTGTAGAGGCAATTAGGCAGCCCGGGGACACAGGGGCACTCTTTATATTCTCGTAAGCTGGAAGCAAGGAGTCTCAGTGTATTTACATGAGGGTTGTATGTGGAGGGATACAGTGTACGGTGGTGGCGGGGATATTAAAGATATAAATCCTTATCTAAACACCCCAACCTCGGCTACTACTGCTGGCCTTCCCACCTTACACAACACTAAACTGCTATATACGTAAATGTAACTTTTTATCGCTTGTTAGGTCATTTAAAGTCACAGAATTAACACACAAGATTGATATTTGCACACGTAAACGTGCATGGTATATTGCTTTTGAACTGTCCTCAGAAATGTGTAACACAGAAAAGTGTTACAGAAAGTAGTATCTTTTAAGGGAGTAGAGGCATTGTATTCCAGATTTAATTCTAACTTTTCTCCTTAAGGTGTCTAAAAATTATTTAATTTGTATTGTTTAAATTAATTAAGTTACAGCGGTTCGGTGGATAATGATGGTTACCTGGGCGCCACAGTATAATGCATATACTGAATATTTCTGATTTGTTGAACCCGCCTCCGGTCTGCCAGTCGATCGTTGAGCACTTCCCTCTAGCTTCAGGGTAGGAAGCGAAGAACACCTTAATATTATTGCTTGAATAATAATGCAGTTTCTTTGAACACTGAAGGAATATTCTGTTTATTCAAAACGTTGGAAATACAAGTCCAGTCATTGACAATAATTACAAAATTTGTTTGTGAATAATTAGTATTGTTGCAAGTTCTCGGTAGATCGTTACTAGTGATACAATTGCTGCCGTATATGATTTTGACTAATCGCGATTGAAAGTAAGAATCCTTCTAAGTCGATTAATTCCACAGCTAAAATTTTATAAGTCCAATTAATTCTGTGGGCACGCGGCCTCAAAGATAAGTAGAGTGATTGATGTAGGCACGCGGCCTCGACGTAGAGTGATTTTGACTGTTCTAGGCACGGGGCCTTGAAGTAGAGTCCTGTTGACTGCTCTAGGCACGGGGCCTTGAAGTAGAGTTGAATATGACTGTTATAGGCGCGGGGCCTTGAAGTAGAGTGATTTTACAGTGCCCCGGTAGGCCTAAGGAAAACTTTCTTGGACAAACATTTATCCCTACTCTTCTTAATTATTATTCGTGAATCCCGGCACGTGGTACTATAGACCAGTTCTTATTGGCAAATCTCCCGACCAATAATAATATGTTAGTTTCCCACGGAAATCAATTGGATTTTCCCTTATTCTCAAAACCCACAACTTAGCGTCTCGGATTTCTAAGAAGGTTCGGACAGCGTGTTGTATCAGTAGCAACATCAGAAGCAAGGCTTAAACACAATAGCCGACTTCTTAGAATTACTTAAGTGGATCAGTACCCTTTGTGATAAGATCTCGGGAGATTCCCGATACATTGTACCTGAGTACTGCATTGCCTTATCTCGCACCCGCTAGGTCTGCTAGGGAAATTCCCAGCTTCTCCGTCTATTCACTGCAATCTCATTTTAATAGTTATTTAAAATGATGTTGTTAAACTTTTTACCTTTGCCTTCTTTCTAGTTAATAATATTTATAATGAATGTTCCGTCTTTTCACGGTCATTTTAAGACCAAACACGGGCTATGAGATTTTATGATTTTAGTTTGAATAAATTTGGGCAATTAATCTGTCATTTATTATACTTAATTTGGTTATCTTGTTTATTTCTTTTTACCGAAGTATCTGAACTGCAATATATGCCCCAGTCTATTAAGACAGGAATCATCATAGCCTATGATTGACTTACTGGCTGAATATACTGCATCTCTCCACAAAATATTATACCTTATTTTCCTCCAGTGTTGCAACTATCTTAAACAAATACATCAATAATTTAATTCCTATCTTGACACGAGACTTCACCTTAAATCCTGTCCCACATGTACAAGTTTTCTGACCCTATCACATTCATGCCTTCATACATCTTGCGGTTTTCTGTAGTGTTACGTTGTTTGTACGTATTACTTGATTTATTGCATGACCAAGACATTACAACAAAATTTTACGTAAACACCATAAATTTACCGATATACCCTCGTGAGACCATGAAAATTAAGCTCAAGCAGTTCTCACTGAAATTTTATAAAATATATTGAATGCATAAAGAAAAACAAAAACACTTTTTTTTTTATATTGAGACTTTGACAAGGTCGATCAAGCAGTTCTCACTACACCTACACTATATTATAAAGAAGGCATAAAAACACTTTTTCATGAGGCTATGACAAGGTCGATCAATCAGTTCTCACTACTATTACACTATGTTATAAAGAATGTATAAAAACACTTTTTTTTTTTTATGACAAGGGCGCTCATTCAGCCCTCACCGCAATTCCAATACAATATATTGCAATGCAAAATACACACGCATATTTTACTCTCATTCATACCCATTCCTCTAATCCTAAACCTATGTGGAACTGATAACCTATCATGCCAGTAGCTATTTTACCGCGTAAAATATACATTACAGGTTATAGGCCTACATTATTCCAGCTCAGTACAATGCATTTCGATTATTCTGCCCTTATGTATGGTTTAATGAAGGACAGGTTGTATCTTCCTACAATTCTGTCTTTTTCCGGGTCGTATGCCTCTACTGTAATTCCGTTAAAAACTTGGGTGACTTGGTACGGTCCGTCGTACAATAAATTCATCTTTGCATACTCCTTTCTTAGTGCGCTGGATAAGTTCTTCCTTTTTACCATTATTTCTTCCCCTATCTGAGGTAGCCACACAGTTTTGTGTCTCTTTGCTTTGCTTCTCCTCTTCTCGTTCTTCTTGCGGATTCTCTCTACGACCCGCTTACAAATTTCCTCCATAGTCTCGCCATTTTGGTCGTAATCCAGCGCCTCAGGCATCCCTTTTACCAGTTCTTTAGGCTCACCCCCAGTCATCAATCGAAATGGCTCTATCCCTGTTATTGGGTTGACTGTGTGGTTCAGAATATCTTCGATTTTCTGGCAATATGGTACCCAGGCTGAATGCTTCCTGTGACACAGCGCCCTAAGATACAGTGACACATTTCTGAGTTCCCGCTCACTCCGGTTCCCCTCGGGATGATATTTTGATACCTTATATACCTTCACTCCATGTTTATTTAACACGTTCTTAAACCTCTCACCTGTGAAAGGCGCTCCGTTGTCCGAAATTAGATTTTGGATGGGGCCATAGGTCGGAATAAAATCCCCTGTAAGTTTCCTGAGGCATTGGATACGGTCTGCTCTTGTCACTGGGTAGAGTTTTACGAAATGAGTAAAAATGTCTACCACTATAAAGATATACTTCATCCCGAATCTCCCAGTGGGAATCGGTCCATGGTAGTCTATAGCTATTAAGCTCCCTCTCAAGCCTATCTATATTCTGCCTATGTTCTTGGTCCGATTGGTCTATCCTATCTCCCAGTTTCTCTATCTTTTCCCCGGTATTTTTCTCTAGTTCCTTCATATTTTCCTTAGAATTTTTCTCTAGTTCCTTTATACTTTCCCTAGTTTCATTGATACTTTCCCTAGTTTCCTTACTAGATTTTTCTAACCCCTTAATACTTTCCCTAGTATCGTTACTTGATTTTTCTAGTCCCTTCATCATAGCTTCATTAGATTCCCTCATACTTTCCTTAGATTCCCTCATCATAGCTATCAAATATGCAATAGAATTCGGGTCTATAGTTTGATTCAATTCCCTAGGCCTATGTTCAGTTACACTATCATTCTCGGTCAGCTGAATATTTGTTGCAATATTTTCCTGCCTATTATCAACTCCCTGCTCCAAAACCCCGTCACCTGTCGCGACACTGTTCTCATTGTTAATCTCCATTCTACAATTATTTATTTCCTCACCAGTAAGCAAGTCGTGCCCCTCTCCACCTTCCATATTAATTTTATTCCTAGTAACTTTTCCGTTTCTAAGCCACATACATAAATTATAAGGGTACTGATACACTCTTACGATCTACCTTACCTTTGGTTAAGAAGTTCAACATATAATGCATAACATGTATAATTATACCCTTGCACAATAAATATTCGATATGCCTGAGTTCTTTTAATTTGAAAAAGATTTTATTTTACTTGAATTTATTCTTTAATTTACTTAGTGAGTTTCAGTTTAATTTTACTTTGATCTTAAATTGCAAACTTTTAAAAAAATATTATTTGATGTCAGGCTTACTAATTTATTTAATTAATATTTACTGTTTCTTAAATTATTGATAATAAAATTGTTTACTTTACTGAAACTCTATGTATATTTAAGTTCTTATCTGTTGGTGATTTTTGATGTTTTCTGCGGCGGTCTCCGGAACTGATGTACCACGATCTTGAATTCCAGCGGTGCCTTTACGGGTGACGTTCTAGAAATTCTGCGGTGTCTTCCTTCCGTTTTGGGATGATTTTTGAAGTTGGTGATCCTTGATGTCCAGCTTCACTCGTGCCCCACGTTGGGAAATAGCCATGTACAGCGGTTCGGTGGATAATGATGGTTACCTGGGCGCCACAGTATAATGCATATACTGAATATTTCTGATTTGTTGAACCCGCCTCCGGTCTGCCAGTCGATCGTTGAGCACTTCCCTCTAGCTTCAGGGTAGGAAGCGAAGAACACCTTAATATTATTGCTTGAATAATAATGCAGTTTCTTTGAACACTGAAGGAATATTCTGTTTATTCAAAACGTTGGAAATACAAGTCCAGTCATTGACAATAATTACAAAATTTGTTTGTGAATAATTAGTATTGTTGCAAGTTCTCGGTAGATCGTTACTAGTGATACAATTGCTGCCGTATATGATTTTGACTAATCGCGATTGAAAGTAAGAATCCTTCTAAGTCGATTAATTCCACAGCTAAAATTTTATAAGTCCAATTAATTCTGTGGGCACGCGGCCTCAAAGATAAGTAGAGTGATTGATGTAGGCACGCGGCCTCGACGTAGAGTGATTTTGACTGTTCTAGGCACGGGGCCTTGAAGTAGAGTCCTGTTGACTGCTCTAGGCACGGGGCCTTGAAGTAGAGTTGAATATGACTGTTATAGGCGCGGGGCCTTGAAGTAGAGTGATTTTACAGTGCCCCGGTAGGCCTAAGGAAAACTTTCTTGGACAAACATTTATCCCTACTCTTCTTAATTATTATTCGTGAATCCCGGCACGTGGTACTATAGACCAGTTCTTATTGGCAAATCTCCCGACCAATAATAATATGTTAGTTTCCCACGGAAATCAATTGGATTTTCCCTTATTCTCAAAACCCACAACTTAGCGTCTCGGATTTCTAAGAAGGTTCGGACAGCGTGTTGTATCAGTAGCAACATCAGAAGCAAGGCTTAAACACAATAGCCGACTTCTTAGAATTACTTAAGTGGATCAGTACCCTTTGTGATAAGATCTCGGGAGATTCCCGATACATTGTACCTGAGTACTGCATTGCCTTATCTCGCACCCGCTAGGTCTGCTAGGGAAATTCCCAGCTTCTCCGTCTATTCACTGCAATCTCATTTTAATAGTTATTTAAAATGATGTTGTTAAACTTTTTACCTTTGCCTTCTTTCTAGTTAATAATATTTATAATGAATGTTCCGTCTTTTCACGGTCATTTTAAGACCAAACACGGGCTATGAGATTTTATGATTTTAGTTTGAATAAATTTGGGCAATTAATCTGTCATTTATTATACTTAATTTGGTTATCTTGTTTATTTCTTTTTACCGAAGTATCTGAACTGCAATAAAGTGATTTATTCCTTCGATATCGTAAGTGAAACACAAGGCATCTCACGAAGCTTTTAATTCCTTGTACCAATTTAGTTACGCTTATTTTTAGAGAAAGAGCAAGTGTAAGCCTATCACCTGAACATTTCTTCAGAGTAAGCTAAGGGCCGAAGAATTTTGACCAGAGGCTCTAAATTATGCTTGGAGTTCTTGAACGTGCTGTAAATCTACGACAAGGGCCCCTAGGGGACCTTCGGATCTAGAAATGAGCACGCTACCTCTACTCCAACGCGGTAGACCCTTAGCAGTTTACTAACAAAATATAAAAACATATTCACAAACTTCATTTTTGTACCATTGAGGGAAGTTCAATGTATTTTACTATTAAAAGACCTCCTTATACCCTCAATATACTGTGTTTTTATTTCTTTAAGAATATCAAAGAAAGAGAAACACAATATATTGAGGGTATAAGGAGGTCTTTTAATAGTAAAATACATGTTCTTCTATGTTCTGAACCTTAGTCGTCTTTGAATTCGTGATTCTTCGGCACATATCGAGGAAGAGATAGGAAATATAACTAGCGTCAAAGAATACCATGTTTGTTTTTATTCATTACATGTGAAATACCTTAATGTATTGTCGTAACGAGATTGTATTCACTTGTTCCTAAAAGGGTGTAAAAAACAATTCGCGAATAATTTAATGAACCGTACTCTATTAGTTGAAAATTATTCCTTTATAACAATAAATAACATCCTTACTTTTCTATCTAAGTATTTCTAACATAAAATAACCCGACTGCATTGTTTTACGCTATCTAGGAATTCGAAGTAAATTACAGTGCACAGTATTACTTTCAGAGTACAGTACACGCATACTTCCAGATAACATTAAAGATTTGTGTTCCCTTTACGGCCTCTACAATTTCAAATATTTCTTTTTTTCCCTTTTCGCAGCACTTCCATTCTTCCCGTTTGCGGTTTCCATTTTCTGCTTGAGTTCGTACGTTTTCGAAATAGCAAAAGCAGACCAAGCTGGCGGTAGGAATCATAGGACAAGTAGGGTGTTGAAGGGTTCACTACAAGCCCGCCCTTCCTCCCCAAACCAGGCCTCTTTTTCCTCCACCCGCTGGTATGCTAGTTATGTTGACAGTAAAATATATATTTAACTAAGTCGGTGTCATACGAAAATTATGGCCATTTATTATCATACACAAGCATTTCATCCTCCTCTCGACTCTGTGCTCTCACCCCTAGTTTGTGAGGGTTACTTACTGAGCCTTTAGCTTTAAACACCAAAGATAAGTAATTGTCTCTATGTTTTCAGTAGCTATAACGTCAGACATTTGTTAAAATCTCTACATCTCTCACTCTGTTGCCAGTCATTTAGACATCTTTCAACGTGCTCTGCCTGGCTCATCAACTATTCACCTATTTTCCTGGTATTATCTTTTGTCTTCATCCTGGCATTATATTATCTTATTATCTTTTGTATTCAACATGGCATTATTACTCGTAGTAGCTATGTTGTGTGAATTACAAAGATGGGTGGAGTTAATTTACTGAACTTAGAATTGAGCCATTAATCCTCTGATAACCGAAGTATTTGTGCTCCATGATTACCAAGAGGGGTTATAACTATGAAAGTAATGCTTTTGTTATTACAGCCTTTTTACATTTTATTTAACTTACTAATATAATGACTTACACTTACAAAGTATATAAATTCAATGTTTAATGTATTATATCTCACAAAGAGAATACCAATACATATAAATTTAAATATAAACAAACCCACAAAGTGAAAACCTGAAAGCATAGCAATGTAAATAAAACGTAAAACAATATAAATAAAACACAACAATTTAATATTACAAGGGAGTACTATGATATAAATTATACCGCTACCTTAAAATTTGAGTTGGTGATTTGAGTTGGGTCAGATCTTTATAAATAAAATCTACTAGAAAAATGAAAAAACTGGCTTGTTATAGTGCTCTTGCTTTCAATAAAAAAGACAAAATCTTGGTTTCCGAATTGCACATGTTTTCAAAATGTTTCAAAATTATCTCAAAATGGGATCTAAAGTGTAACATAGGCGTACTTCGCTTTTTTGGGTCAGTGGCTATAATATTTACTTTTTTCTACTTCTATTCTCAGTTACACAATGGATTTCTTCAAAGACTTCTAACTTGTCATTTGTATTTAGACGCTGTCTATAGTAACAATAGAATGCGACTGGAAAAGGGTTTTTGAACTTTTAAGATATTTCCTTTTAACTCTTAGGATCTTTCAAAACATATTTACATACTCAAATTAATTAATTAAATGAATGTATATAATGTGAGTTAATCAATTAAAATTAATTATTTTCCATTCGTTGTGGTACTGATACACGTTATGTTAAGTTTTCCGGTAAATCTTTTGGTTCCAAGCCTCATAGAAAAGACAGAGTTCCATCTCTTCAGTCAGAACGTGATTTAGTATTATTATTGACCGACTTAAAGAGAACACTTTACAACAGAGCACTTCTGCATGTTCTTAATAACCATCCTCCCTTTCTGAATGCTTAAATGTTTTATAGTAGTAAAACTACTACAATTATAAAATTAAAATGTAGGCCTACTATGTAGCATGGTATGCGGTTCAAGCCACGTGTATTTGTTTGCATGCGCTAACGGAAAAATATGAAGATAAAAAAGGCTGACTAAAGCTGTGGGATTCTTTCGATGCCTGACCATGTGTTAACAACGACATATCATACAGTGGAGTCACGTACTGGCCCGCGTCTTTGTGTGACACTGCCGATATGAAACAAACTTTTCACTTATGAAATCAACAGTAATTTTTTTCTTAAACCAGAGCCATATTATAGTATTGTAATCATGCTTCTGCATTATTGGTTTAAAATTGTATGGATATTTTCCAATAGTTTATTCCATATAACCTTAAGAAAGAGAGAAAATTTAGCTTTAATTTAGTTTTAGATTTCTACGTAGTCTAGGACAGTTTACCAGGGTTTAGGTTGTTTTCATGAGATACGTCAGAGCGTCTCATTAAATTCCCTTCATTGCTCATATTACGATTATTTATTCGCGAAACAATTGCTCCTTTCAGTTTCAAATTGCGTCTGACACTGCAGCCTTGTCTTCTGTGATTGACAACAAAGCTACAGAATTAATTCCTCCTTCTTCCTCTCTACTGAAAACGTCTTCATCAGTGCTTTCAGATTTCTCTCAAGGCTGTATCTGGTTACACTCTATACGTTCCTTAATACGCGGCCGGATGCATTATCAAAATATGGGCATAAGCGACCTTAGTGAAATAGGCTATAGGCTATTAATGTAATGCATAAAACTAGTACGGTTTTTTAATTAAATAGTAGGTGATTTTCAACTTGTAATGTGTGGATCAGTTTTTAAAAATCATATATTACTTTACACTTTTGAATACTTATTATTTTAACGGTTTTATTTCTATGACTTCAGGTTATTCTTACGAAATATTATTTAGGCTAAGTAACTATCCAAACGTCCAAGCTAGATTTTTTTAAAAAATATGATAGGCTATATTTGACAGGGTACTGATGAATCATTCTGTACATTATAACTGATTTTAATGCTAACAGGAGATCCAATAATATTACCAACGAATGACTGTAATCTGGTCTGGTCTTATTTAACATGATTTCTCTTATTTCCATGCTAATGCTCTAATGCTACAAAATCAACTTCAAATGGAAATTCTAGCAATCGCATACCAGTCATCAATTCCACAGAATGACATATCGAATCAGAATTATAACATTTCATAACGGAGCTATGTTGAAGGATAAACTGCAATAATGGCATGTTTATTGTTTCAAAAATATGTTTATAAGCCGTATAGATGAATCCAGATGAATCCAATGCGTACTCTATACATGAAAACCAAACAATGGTGGCTTCGCAAATATTGAGAGTAGAACGCAAATTATGGGATCGAGGGGTATTCACAATAAATAATACGTATGTACAACAATTTATTGCTCTTTAGCGCAAGGCTTAATAGTATTCATGTTAAATAGTCAAATATCGATATGCACATTTGCATAGCCCAATCAGAGGTTCAACTCTTATTCTAGAATTCCATTCCAACACATTATATTTTCGTGTCTGAGCACTAGTTTTAGAAGAGACTATGTGATTCATACATATATGTCGAAGTAGTTCTTCTATTAATCGAGAGAAGCTAGATTTTCTAACAGAAAAAAGTGACTTAGGCTATAGCTTCCTATTCGCAACGGCTATGAAGTGGCATCTGGTTTTTTTTTTTTTTTTTTTTTTTTTTTAAAGACGCGATTCACTTCGAAGCCCACGTAATTCTTACAGTCAGTGGGCTTGAACATCAGAGCTGCCGGTTTATCAAGTATAACAGACGTAAGTTTCAAATTTGTAACGTCAGTAAGTCAATTTAAACTCCATTATTTCTTACTCCTACTCATATTTGATTTTACGCATAATACTAATAATGTGTTAGTCTTAAAAAATGAAACACCTGATATTTGAACTATGTATGCTTAAGTCCTCTATTACTTTGGTACGTTATCATCAACATGATAATTAGTTACTCATTTTTTTTTAAATTCTGCATACGAAAAAATCTATTCCTATCATGGGAACAATAAACTGTATTCTAAGTTCACAGTTCAAACCTCTTTGCGTTATGAAAGCAAAAAGACTGAAACCCATAAAGAGCAGGTCTAATAATCTCGATATACGAAAAAGGCAATGTTAGTATGTTTTGCCCGTTGTAGACTAGACAACTACTGGACCGATTTACGCACGGTTTTTTGCAAAACGATCCTCATTGTCCGTAGGTTTAAAGCTATTGAAATCATCGATGCAACCAGTAAGAAAAAAAGTTAGGGGTATAATTTCTGAAAATATTACTCGGAATATAGCCTGTGTCGGAACTATAAGATGAATTTTATAACGAAAATAAAATTGTTTCGCCCGTAAAATTTTATTCACATACTCCGTTAGTTTGACATACGGAATTTTCAGATATGCTTTTTTCGTCTGACATAAAATAAGTTGAAAATTTTTAAACTATCTTTCTTTCCTTCGTTCTGCATTGTGTTAAGCAAGTGATAATATTGGAAAGGACTGTACTGAGGAGGAAGGAAGTGGCGTATAAAAAGTGTTATTAATTACAAAGTATGTGATAACGATGATGGTACTGATGAAGAAGAAAGAGCAGTCAAAGTCTTGAGGAAGGAGGGAGAGGTACGAAGGTACTATAATGAAAAGGGCCTCTTTGAAACTGCTGCTCATTAATTATCTGCTGCTGGGGAGGATGGGGGGAGTTAATATCGGCTTACAGGTGGTGCCTTGAGAGAAGATTCAGCCTCTTCGCTTCAACTCGTCTTCATACACTGCCTCTTCAAATATGGCTACAGGGTAACATGTTGTCAAGGGATTCCGAAGATAGGATTGCCTCTATTGCTACTAACATTCTGTTTCTGCAGAGCATTGCAATAAATATCTAGTGTATTTCCAACGATACCATCTCCCAAGAAAGGTAGGCTATATATCTATTCATTGATGAAGATCAATTCTAGAGTGATAGAAAAAAGCGAATAAGTCAAAATACAAAAGTTTTAGGAGAGACAAATAACGATTTATTTTCACAGCATTTTTACAATATTTAGATCAGTCCACCCATATATTATTACATAGTATAAGGTATTGTGTAAAAATATCTGCTGAACTGAACTAAAAATTGTAAGAATGCTGTGGAAATAAATTGTTCTTTTGTGATTCCTGAAACTTTGGAATTTTGACTTATTCGCTTTTTCCCTATCACTCTAGAATTATAAATAATTATTGGTTACTGAATCTACTTCAATTCTACAGTAGTTTAGCTAAGAATTGTAGTTCTCTCGAAATATTATTCAGTATTTATCATACATATAAATTTGAGGTCCTCGTTAGTTCCGGAAATATATTTTTCATATGATGGTATGTGTGCCTTTGAGTTTGTAATGAGTTCAAATGGGCTCACATTGATTATGGCGAAAGTTGCAGTAGCTCCTTGTGCCATCGACGTAAGTGTCCATGTGACTTCAAAAAAATGAAAGTCATTTGCAGAACATTAACAGAAATGGGAGCCTTGATGGTGTAGGCTTGAGATTACATTTGAGGAATGTAAATACATTTCATCTGGAAGTACATTGTTTCCACTACTTTTTATTTAACACATATGAGCGTACATGAGCTAAAGTTTCAAGTTATTAACATTGCAACTTTTTGAGCTATTATTTTTTTAAATAAACATAATCATGCGCAAATGACTCCTATGACTATTAAAAAAATAAAACATTCAATTCACACTCATTTAATTTCTCAATCATTGTCCTTTAAAACAATGAATTATTTCCTTTGTAAGCTTACTTCTTGAATTTCCCTAAAAGCCATGTGTAGTTTTATTTTTTATAAAAAGTCCATTGTACGAATCTCAAGAGAAATAATTTATCTCTAAAGCTTTCAATAACAATTCTAGGATCGATCATAATTCTTTCCACATAGCATACTGATTAATTCCATCCACTTTAAACAACTCCACAAATATTAGGCTATAGTACAAATAAATGTAACTATTTTAGTGTGTAAAACTAATGCAGATGCATATTTCTTTCTTTTTAACTGTTTATTCAGAACCTGTACAGAACATTTCACAGAAGTAGTATAAATAGTTCATTACATGGAACGTTTTGAGCAGTGAAAGTGTAGAAACAAAGTTTGCGAGAAAAATTACTATTAAATTTAATAATACACTTTTTGAAGTTCATAATGTCATTTAAATGTCGTCTGGGAGCATGATTACATAAAAAGACATAAGTGGAGTGTTGATATAAATTCCAAAAGGTTAGGGAATTTTTTAATATCGGAAAGATTTTGTACACGCAGGGGGGAAAAAAGCGGACCGACTAAAATATCTAAGTTGCCGATATGAGCCGCTGCGCATGCCTAGTGGCATTCACAGGATAGCAGGGAATGTATTGAAATTTGTTCTACAGCCGATAAATTGCTTGAATTGATAAATAATTTCACTTAATTTGCATTGCTTGTGAAAACAAACGTTTCTGTTACATCTCTTACATTTATTTACGTATCACAAGGCTCTGAAATCAGTTACAACAGTCGGTCCGCTTTTTTTCCCTGCCTGTACACATTTGTGTGGTGTTTTGTCTTAAAGCAATAGTATCAGACTAGAAGACATTTTCCAACTTCATTTAATTTGATGGTAAATTAAGTTATATATAATTACGGCCTTGCGTACATCACTAGTCCATTACTTCATTACTTACTATATTTAACAGGAGCTATGCTTACAATGCAGTTAGTGAGTAGAAAGGGCAGCCAGTAATTCTTGAGGAAACTGCTCTTGAGACAGTCATATCTCGCGTCATAAACTTTATGGACGAAATAATCGATGCGTGACGTAGACAATGGTCTATTCTACTTGTGTATCCGTTCTCCCGCGGGACCTCATCGCGCGTTGGGATGAGATGGACCAAGTCATCTTAAACATTTCTACCTCCCGCCTTCCTCGTTGACTTCGTCGTTGCTGACCAGCAAAATGACCTATTCATCGAAATAATATTGCTTTCAGGGGTAAACAACACGACCAAGCGTATTGTAACTTCGGTTTCTAGTCAGTTTTCCTTAATTTGTTAGTCTTAGAGATGATCCACATTGCCATACTTTGTATTTTTAGACAAGTAGAAGTTTATTTGCCTAAATAAAATCAGGTAATCCAATAAAACAAAGTGCCAGATGAAATTAACAGTCCATCGACCTGGGCTGGGATCGAACCTCGGGCACAGAAAGTCTCATTGAATGCCCCACTCAAATCTACAATCTTTATTTGACCGCACACAGAGACATCAATTTATTCATGCCAGCCCCTTTGGTGTCTATGCCATCAGGTCTTACATAAAATGTTATCCTAAGACAGTGAATACTACTAAACGCTCTCAGTTCGCCTGCAATCGTACGACTGTACAAGCTTTATAATTATACTGAACTATCACTAAATATGAATGGAGCCCTACACAACACTTATATTATATATTTTACACCTAAATACACTATAATAAATACGACTAGGTAACACGTGCAGTACTTTAAAAATGGCGTCAGAAACACCTGTTCCATGCGCTCAAATGGTATAAAATTTTGCACAGATATACTTTAGAGTATGCTTGATTTTTTACATTAAAATAAAAAAATCCCTTTTTTGACCAAAATAGCAAAATCAACACTTCTGTCCTCCCTTAACGACAGCGCCTGGATCGCCATTTCCCGACAACTTCTCGGACATACGTGTACTGCGTGTAGCGTAGATGAGGTTCTCAGGCGCGAGTGAATTGATAATACAAGTTTATTCTACTCAGCGTGTCTTTTGTTCACAACTCTGGCGCTTAATTTAGACTCTAAAAAACTTGCAGAGCTTAATTTTTTATTAACATAAGCAGTCAGCAAGTAAAAACAATCAATGGGCTCTGGGTTCGAGATGGATGAGGAAAATGTCTGTGAACCACCTTGTTCCTACACGAGAATAAAAATCCTCACATTTTACATGAGTCTAAAACTATTAATCTTATATCTCTGTTTTTATGCAATGTTTTGACGTGTCGAATTTATATGTCAGTAGCAGTAAATGAGTTAATAGATTTCGGGTGCTATATCACATAAGTTTAGTAAAAATTTCATATTAATAGGAAAAACGGAATAGCCTATCTATACAATGTGAAATACAATGTACATTTTCTCGTGACATGGTATCGATTGCAATACGTAAGATTTTTTTCGAAATCTACCTAAAAAAATAGAATTGGATTTCATTTTCTACACGTACATCTTATGTATAAAAATTATATTATATTGTTATATAAATAATTTACATTTTTTTAAAAGGTCGCTTCTTCTAAGATTTACAAGCCATTTTCTGCTCCTGAAAGTAAAAGAAATAGGAATGAATACACTAGTATGGATGCAAGCATGATAATCCCGTTTGCAATTTAATTTCACAAATTTCACAAATTTTTTCTTACCTCTCAGGATCTTTAGGGCACCTGAAGAAAGATAAATCGGGAGAATTCCTTTGGCTGTTGGTGCAGTTTATAGCACCACAAGCGTTTCCATAAAATACTGTCGACATTTTTCATAAGAAACATATGTAAGAGGTTGTGTTGTCTCTTGCTCACCGCTGCAGTCGCGCCGGTTGAAAAAAAAACTGTATGGAGCATCGCTACTGTTAAGCCGGTTGTCGACTAAGAGCTAAACTAAGTTAGTTTAGCGTAGCTCACATACAGTGCGGGATTTCATATGTACCTAGTTGTACTAACAAAACTACATATGAAATCCGGCACAACTATATATGAAATCCCTCACTGTATGTGAGCTAAGCTAAGCTAAGTTAGCTTAGCTCTTGGTCGACAACCGGCATTATACTATACTGTGCTATGGCATTAGACACCTGGGGTTTCACTTTCTTCAATGATGACTTTTGTATGAAAAAAATTAAAACCCTACAAATTACACTGGCTTCGTTATTGTTGATTTAATATGTAAAGGAACACATAAATGATTTTAATGAACAATCGTATTATCATGATGACTTAAGCCAAAAGCGTGGTGTAAAATATTTACGAGATTAAGGAAAACATATAACAGCCATAGTAATCTGGAGGCCAAACTTTTTCATCATCTTCATCAGTCAGTAATAATGGTTAAAAAACAAAGCATATTACACGGCAAATGAATTATGTCATACTTAAGTCACTGAGTTTTATTGGTGTGGCTTTTAACAAAAGTGCATTTTATTTTAATTGTTCTGAAATTATAAATTATGTAATACGACAGATTTGATTAACGACAGAAATAAAGTCTATTCTGTTCATTTGCACCTAATTACAAACAATAGAAAATGCCTGCGCTTTTATGAACATAGTCATCCTTACGTAGGCCTACTTAGTGTTTAATTCTTTGTGTTTATGTCCCAGGCTGTGACAGTAGGAGCTTTGTTGCAGCAGCCTGTATTGAGTTTGAACATGCAAGCAGTATGACAGAATGATGAGAGTTTAAAATGACGTGGCTGGGCGAGCCCAGTTCTGCAACTGTCGGGCATGGAATGTAAATTGTTAATTTGATTTAAATGAATTTGAACCATAATTCTACCCACTTTAGTGTTTCATGTAAACTACTTTCGTAATGTGTCATCCCAGTAACTGAGCATTAAATGTTAAACGCAATGGAAAGGTGGCAGCACTAGGCATTGTATCATGCATATGTAGTGGAGTCTACAGTAGATACCCAGTCATAGAATCAGATGAAGATAAAGAATCTGTTATTTTGCCGGAAAAATGATCTCAACCTAAAATTCAAAGAATTACGGAAATATACGAATATTTTTACGCTTCGAAAGACTAAGGGCATTTTTGCTTTCAGAAAGAAACTTAATCACATTGCGATTCTAAATAATTATACATTGGAAGAACGTAAAAAGTCAGATTTAGCATTTAGTTGTTGCTATTGATTAAGAAAGATCACACAAGATTTAGTTGTGTGACTGGTAAGAAAGAAGAAAATCAGAGTGGAACGAGCATTTAGAAAGAATGAATTAAGAAAGATTGGTTAAATCAGCAAGGGCAAATTTATAAACCAGAGGCAAGAAGGAGCTCGGGTTGTACACGAAAAAGTTGGTGTGATTAGAGAGAACAGTCGACTGGTCTAAGAAAAGAAGAAGAGAATGATGATGCCTATGACGAATGTAGTGGGAAAACTTCGCTCAAGAGAAACACGTATTTGGAAACTCCATGCTACATAATGTGTGTGGTTTTATTTTATTTTATTTTATTTCGTTTTATTTGTTTTAGTTACCTAAACCCAAATTTTAAAAAGAAAGTTTTTGAGCCCACCCAATGTTTTTCAAAAGTTTGTGCCACTGATGAATCCAATAATAAATCATTACTAAATGATTTGCTCTAATGTGCCTATGTCAGTTATAATTACGCCGAACCACCCATTTACCCATTATTATTATGTGTAATATTTTTACCTACCTTAATTAATTAATGTCCTCACGTACAGAAATGTTTCAAATGTAGAAATTTCTATTGGATATACATTATTAACAACGTTCTATGTCATATGTAGGCCTACATCCGGTGGAGTTAGTATTACTGTGCAAATTAAAGGGGGCAGTAGATAACACTAAAACAAAATATAATACATTTTGCGTTTTGTGGTTAGTCCCGTATATTACAAGATGGCAGTCAATAGTCTCCTCAGAATGGCAACAGCTCAAAGCCAGATCGCACTTTCGGGGACAATGACCTTCCGTCATTAGTATAAAAACAAACCCCCTGCGTGATTACATCTTGACGTTGCCGGTTTCATAAACTATGTCGTTTGTGTATTTAATTTGCATTAAAATTGCCAACTTTATTGAAACATTCAATGAAAAATTTATTCCTTATTCTTTCCTCTGCTGATGAAAAAAAAAAAAAGATTAAAACAGTGTAGATAATATAAAGTAAAGGTCAAACACAAAGTAGTTTTATGAGGCAAATGTCCCACTTGGGACAAAAATGGTATTTGAAAGGAACAAGCTGTTAAAATTTGCACAGCTTTATTATTACTTCCTTATATCCTATGTAACTTTAGATCATGTGTTTTAGTATCTTATAGCCTACTATAGCTCCGTTACGAATGACTTAAGTAAAAGGTACGACCAAGGTAGGCTACTTTACAGCTGAATGTTGTAACTTATTTATCGCAGCCATTGTATGACTACTTGTCTTTAGCAAAGGGTTTAAAGTTATTTGACGCCTGTGTCCATGTAACCTCAACCAAATTACCTCAAGGTAAGCAAGCAGAGTGATTGATAAAAACAAACTCACTCTCCTCCAGCGACAATGCACTGTGCATACCTTACTTTGTATTCTCATTAAATAAGTTCCTATCTTGACTGTAGGTGCTAGCTACTTGATATTAGTCTATATTAATAAAAGGAAGTGTCTGTCCTCCGTCTGTCTGTCCTCCGTCTGTCTGTCCTCCGTCTGTCTGTCCGCGATGCCCAGCGAAATCTACTCAACACAGAGATCTGAAATTTTATAAGTAGACGGACTAAAGGGTCGGAATGTGCACCTCGAAGCCGGAATTTTAATTTTCGCCTCCGTTCGTGAGTTATGAGTGAAAAACTGGCAGAAAACGTGCATTTTTTTGCGTTTTAGAAGCATCAGTTTCAGTAATAAATTTCAATATCAAATCACTTACAGATGGCTTTGGCTATTTTTGTCAACATACCTCATAGCCTACCTTGAAAATAAAAGCAACGCGATCGCTTGATTTTGTTAGTCCATCCTAGACGATTCATTTGTTTAGAGTGTCAAGGCCCACAGACATATGACATTTTCAACCTACACGGAAGAAGGACAATCAACCCTAAATATGGTCAAACATTGTTCGATTTGAACGAAACTGGGGTTTTCTGGGCCAAGGAACTCGAATCTAAGGCCGCTTTTACCAGAGGACGCTACCTAATCGTGGAATGCACTCCACGTGATTTAGCCTAGGTGTTAATAATTATAATTTGAAATAATTATCGCGGGGGAAGCCGCGGGCACATGCTGTTTGTCTGTCTGTCCACGATGCCCATCGAAATCTACTGAACGCAAAGATCTGAAAATTTAAAGATAGATGGACTGAAAGGTGGGCGAATGCACCTCGAAATCGCATTTTTAATTTTAGCTTTCGTTCGCGAGTTATGAGTGAAAAACTGGCAGTAAACGTGATTTTAGCGCTGTCGAAGCATCAGATTTCAGTAATACATTTCAATGTCAAATCAATTGCAGTTGGCTTTGGCTATTTTTGTCATACCGTGGAAATAAAAGCATCGCGATCGCTTGAATGTTGTAAGCCCACGCTGGTCGATTCATTTGTTTAGAATGTCAAGGCCCGTAGACATATGAAATTTTCAACCTACACGGAAGAGGGATAATCAACATAGACCTAAATATGGTTAAACATCGTTCGATTTGGACGAAACTCACTATGCAGGGGTTTTCTGGGCCAAGGAACCCGAATCTGAGGTCGCTTTTACCAGGCAACGATATCTAATCGTGGTATGTAATTCACGTGATTTAGGTGTTAATAAAATAATGATTGAACTATTATGCTCTTAATTTTTAATTCTTGAAATAATTATCACGGGCGATCGCTTGATTTTGTAAGTCCATCCTGGACGATTCATTTGTTTAGAATATCAAGGCCCGAAGACATATGAAATTTTCAACCTACACGGAAGAGGGATAATCAATATAGGCCTAAATATGGTCAAACATTGTTCGATTTGGACGAAACTCACTGTACAGGGGTTTTCTGGGCCAAGGAACTCGAATCTGTGGTCGCTTTTACCAGGCGACGCTATCTAATCGTGGTATGTAGTCCACGTGATTTAGGTGTCAATAAATATAATGATTTAACTATTATGCTATTAATTTTTAATTTTTGAAATAATTATCGCGGGCGAAGCCGCGGGCACATGCTAGTGTTAAAATATATGCTATTGTAACGCTATTGTAAGTTCGATCAGTAAAATAAAATAAAAGAGATAATTGATACCATCAGCTCAACAATTTTTGAAGTGAAACTTCTTTAGCCGCGGTAGGGGTAAATCGAGAGCTTGTGTAACGCTCAAAATCGTCACGAAATTAGTGTTACGAAATTAGTGAGGTGTGAGGGAACGGACTGCACAGAAAACAATCAACTCAATAATTAGGCTTATCCAAAATTGAAAAAAATCCAAAAATTAAAAATTAAAAAATCCTAAATTTTAAAAATTTTAAAATCTAAAAATCAAAAATTAAAAATCAAAAATCCAAAATTAAAAAGTTCAAAAATAAAAAAATTAAACATTAAAAAATTTAAAAACCAAAATTAAAAGATCCAAAAATCCAAAATTTAAAAAATTAAAAATTAATAATTCCATATATTCAAAATTTAAAAAATTCAAAGTTAGAAAAACTCAAAAATTCAAAATTTAAAAAACAAAAATTTTTAAATAAAAAATCAAAATATTAAAAATCAAAATTTTTTTAAATTAAAAATCGAAAAAATAAAAGATTCAAATATCTAAAATTATAAAGTTCAAAATTAAAAAATCCAAAATTCCAAAATTAAAAAAATAAAAGATCAAAAATTAAATAAAATTCAAAATCAAAAAAATAAAAAGTCCAAAAACCCAATATTAAAATGTCCAACAATCCAAAATTGAAAAAATCCAATAATCCAAAATTGAAAAAATCCCAAACTTAAAACAAGTTTCACTTCTCTCGCGTGGCGTTCCACGCACACTTTTTTTATTTTATGCCTAAGCCTTTCGATACTCTTGTATCATATTGTTATGTATGCGTAGATGAATATCTAATTAAAAGTTAAAATGGCATTGTCTTCTGCTCATGTTATTGTGACTATTCCATTCATACGCCACGTGTTTGATATTGACCAATAACTTTAGCAATTCCTCGGATATAGACCAATCACGAGCGTTTATTTTATAATATATTTTCTCGGATCGCAAGGATGCAATTTTATCTGATAAAACCTCAGCTCGTTACTGGATACGTAAGGCGTCCATGAACGATGATTAGGCTAACACTTCACATGCTGCCAGTAAACAGAGTGAAAACACATTTTATACAACATAACTAGTTTGGAAATTGAAAAAAATATAAATGTCCATTGACTAAAAACGCTTTCGATTCGGTGCAAGCCAGTTTGTGTGCTTTTATAGCTTTTTGATGTAAGCAACTATGACGATGTTCTCCATCTTCTTGTACATACTATTGGTAGCATTGGAAGATTCGTGGACTGTTCATTCTAGTATACCGAGATCTTACGGCTGACAAAATATTGACAACATAGTAAGAAAATTATAATTATTTGCACAATCCGTTATATTTTAATAATGAAATAGTCTTAATAAATCCTACTCGAGATTACGAGTTTCATCAGATAAATATATCGATAAACTCTTAATCTCTCGTGGGCTTACTTATGATAAAATCACCCAAGTACTTCTTCTTGTGTATCCACCGTATCAAAAGACTCAGGTATAAAATAAAGGTTGTTTAGCTGATTGTATCAATTATCCATTTTAGTTAATTTCTTCATTTTGGTATTTCATTGAGGATAATAACTTAATTCATTCACCTGTAGAAATAGAAGCGCTGAAGAAATTGCAGTACAGGAGAATATTAAGTTAGGTTTATGTATATGTATAGAAATTTGGGCTCTGAGTATTGAAAACACGAATAACTAATTGATTAGCAGGAAAATCCTAAATGTAGAAGAACAGGTTGTTACATCAAGCAAATTATTATCTTCTATTAACATTATGATATTATATAACCTTGTATGGATTTTAAAATAGCTTATTACTTTGTACATACTGTAGTGAATAACGTAGTCTCAAGGAATTCATTTTAATCGTAACTGCAATCCGAGGAAATCGACTGCTCGCCAGTCAACTTGAATCTCAACCGGTTTGGCCGTTTCAAAATGACACTGATAAGCCAGATATTACAATAATTATACATGAGAGCCTAGAAGAATTTAAGAGCAAATCCAGTCGGTAAGGCCGACTCTTGGATGCCGAAGGATGGGGATGGAGTCGTGACCGCAGCATCCTGTTTCGGGTCGGACTGCAGGGCGTAATTTCTTGACGTCACTGAGTAAAACTCCCGGGGGTTTTCATGTAAATTTCAATTTCAATGGAGATTAGCCTCGGGATTACTTTCATTAGTGAAGTTGTAACCGCGGGACATGAGTCTCCGCACAGTCAGTTTCACATAACTGAGTGCTTCCTCGGTTACACAACAAAGGTCATATCCGAGGCCCAAGTGTGAGCTCATCTGGAGGGGTTTGGGTTTAAACCCTATTTGGGGAAAAAAATTGTAGGTTTAAACTTCTTCTCGCAGCCTTTTCCTACCATTCAGACATGTCTCCTGATTTTGGAGCTATCTTGCCTGATTTTAGGCATATTTTTCATCATCTCTTATCATCGTCGCCAGTGCCAAAAACGAAAAAAACCACTATACAAACTAATATAAAATCTGTATCGAAATTGTGAACTAGACCCATTTAAGAAATTATTAAAGTCATCTTCAATAGAAAACCTACTGGAAGGTATTCTTTGTTGCTTACGTCATTCTCTTTACTTTTTCAATTTCTTTCGTTCTCCTTCTTTATTTCTGTCTTTCTTTCTCGTCATTTCTGTTTCCCTCTCAATAATGTTATTTGATCATTCAGAATTTTTTTTTTACCTATTATTATAATAAAAACCTTTCTTGAACTCACACTCTAGCTATTGAATTTTAACGATTTATATGTAAGCCTACAGTTTCCTTGTAAACTAACATAGACTATTTGGATTTGAATTTATTTCTTACATATCCTTAATTATTATATAAGACACAGAATAGGCTATTGTCAGTTACCGTATTGTAAGATAGAATAGTACAACGACAGTGTTATAGCTTCCCAAGCTATCATTAATTTTGTACTAACTATACCGATCTCCGATCATATCCGTTAATTTCTTACATCCTAGAATATAATATGCCTACGCATGGTCGGAGAGGATTCCATGGCATGAGCGGACGAAACCTGTTACGGTGGAATGAACTAATGTTTCTTTGGTGAAGTTTAGTCTACTAAAAGACTGAAAACTTTCTTCCAGCCTTGGGTCATTGTAATATTATTACAAATCGTAATCTGATACGAGATTGATGTTTTAAAGGATTTAAGTGTACGGGGTTTTGTTAAATTAAGTTACACAACTAATTTTATATTGATATTCTAACTGTATAGGCTTACTAACCTAGCTTGCTGGCCATAGCATTTCCTCGATTCTCCTCTGCTTCCTTTTTAAGGGATTACCGAAGTATTGAGAGTGATTTTATAAACTAATGTCCTAGAAAGTTGATATTTTGCACGCTGAATTAAAACAAACAGATTTTGAATTTTAAGAATTCATTTTAACATCGCAATTTGTTTTTGAGATATGGATTACTTGAATTGGTTTTTAATCAACATTGAAATCTATATCCTCAGACAGCTATTAAAATATTAATCTGAATGTTTTTTATGTGCGATTCTTTGTTGTTTACTTTACAAATTTACTGATAAATCTATATTAATAAAAGGAAGTGTCTGTCCTCCGTCTGTCTTTCTGTCTGTCCGCGATGCCCAGCGAAATCTACTGAACGCAGAGATCTGAAATTTTAAACATAGATGGACTAAAGGGTCGGAAAGTGCACCTCGAAGCCGGAATTTTTATTTTAGCTTTCCTTCGAGAGTTATGAGTGAAAAACGGGCAGAAAACGTGTATTTTTTGCGATTTCGAAGGATCAGTTTCAGTAATATATTTCAATGTTAAATCAATTACAGCTGGCTTTGGCTATTTTTGTCATCATACCTCATAGCCCACCTTGGAAATAAAAGCATCGCGATCGCTTGAATTTGTAAGTCCATCGTGGACGATTCATTTGTTTAGAGTGTCAAGGCCCGCAGATATATGAAATTTTCAACCTACACGTAAGAAGGATATCAACATAGGCTTAATTATGGTCAAACATCGTTCGATTTGAACGAAACTCACTATACAGGGGTTTTCTGAGCCAAGGAACTGGAACCTGAGGTCGCTTTTCCTACCAGGGGACGCTACCTAATCGTGGAATACACTCCACGTGATTTAGGTGTTAATAAATATAATGATTTAACTATTATGCACTTAAGTTTTGAAATAATTATCGGGGCACATGTTATCTTATAATAATAAAAGGACGTGTTTGTCTGTCTGTCCGCGAAGCCCAGCGAAATCTACTGAACGCAGAGATCTGAAATTTGAAACATAGATGGACTGAAAAGTGGGCGAATGCACCTCGAAGCCGGATTTTTAATTTTAGCTTTCGTTCGCGAGTTATGAGTGAAAAACTGGCAGAAAACGTGATTTTAGCGCTGTCGAAGCATCAGATTTCAGTAATACATTTCAATGTCAAATCAATCGCATTTGGCTTTGGCTATTTTTGTCATACCGTGGAAATAAAAGCATCGCGATCGCTTGAATGTTGTAAGCCCACGCTGGACGATTCATTTGTTTAGAATGTCAAGGCCCGTAGACATATGAAATTTTCAACCTACACGGAAGAGGGACAATCAACATAGACCTAAATATGGTCAAACATTGTTTTATTTGGACGAAACTCACTATACAGGGGTTTTCTGGACCAAGGAACTCGAATCTGAGATCGCTTTTGCCAGGCGACGCTATCTAATCGTGGTATGTAGTCCACGTGGTTTAGGTGTTAATAAATATAATGTTTTAACTATTATGCTCTTAATTTTTTATTTTTTATTTTTGAAATAATTATCGCGGGCGAAGCCGCGGGCACATGCTATCTTAAAATAATAAAAGGACGTGTTTTTCTGTCTGTCCACGATGCCCAGCGAAATCTCCTGAACGCAGAGATCTGAAATTTTAAACATAGGTGGGCTGAAAGGTGTGCGAATGCGCATCGAAGCCGGATTTTTAATTTTAGCTTTCGTTCGCGAGTTGTGAGTGAAAAACTGGCAGAAAACGTGATTTTAGTGCTGTCGAAGCATCAGATTTCAGTAATACATTTCAATGTCAAATCAATTGCAGTTGGCTTTGGCTATTTTTGTCATACCGTGGTAGGCTAATAAAAACATCGCGATCGCTAGAATGTTGTAAGCTCACGCTGGTCGATTCATTTGTTTAGAATATCAAGGCCCGTAGACATATGAAATTTTCAACCTATACGGAAGAGGGATAATCAACATAGACCTAAATATGGTTAAACATTGTTCGATTTGGACGAAACTCACTATACAGGGATTTTCTGGGCCAAGGAACTCGAATCTGAGATCGCTTTTACCAGGCGACGATATCTAACCGTGACATGTAGTCCACGTGATTTAGGTGTTAATAAATATAATGATTTAACTATTATGCTCTAACTTTATGCTCTTTTTTTATCGCGGGCGAAGCCGCGGGCACATGCTAGTATTTTATATTGTTTCACCCCAAAAAATGAAAAGTTAAAAAAATGACGTAGCCTATGACTGTATTAATTTTATTTAAGAACTAAAGCCTATACAGAAAATCTGATTATACAATTCATTAGTCACATTATGAAGTCCATTGTGGAAAATTTTCACATCCATATCTCAATTTTTGTGAGAGAAGATACATTTTCAGTGTAGCTAAATAATTTGCAAATTGAATCGGAGAAACAGAGAAGTCTCTGCATTCACTGGCAGTTGGGTGTGCACTGAGTTTGAAAATGAAGTCAGCACCATCTGTTCCATACGACAAAACGGCATGAAATTTTGCATATGTATTCTTTAGGGCAGGGGTGCTCAAACGGTCGATCGCGATCGACAAGTCGATCGCGAGTGCTTTTTGAGTAGATCTCGAGAAGAAAAAAAATTTTAATAAGTAGGTAGGTAACTAATAAAATAACACTGCTTGCGGCAAAAGGTGTCTTTATCAAAGGAACGCGCGGCACTTGTCAAAGAAAAGCCGCGTTGTTTCTAGACTAGACAGTGGAGTCTAGTCTAGAAACAACGAGAGACAGTACAGTCTAGTTTCGGGCGGCGCGTTTGACGGGAACATTCGAGACTTTCGTTCACGCCGATATAAATGTTGCGCCTGCAGGAATTGGAGTCATTCTGAATTGTAACTTGATGGCGATACTACGTCGATAAGTACAAAGTTTATTATTAAATAGTGGAAAATGAGTGCAGTGAAGAAATCTAAAACGTATCATTTTAATAAGGATTGGGAGGAAGAATTTTTCTTTTGTATGGTGAAGGATAAGTGCATTTGTGTTATTTGTCGTGCGTCAGTTGCAATACCTAAGCGTGGTAACTTAGAGAGGCATCATAAAACGGTTCATAAAAACTATGAAAAGGATTTTCCGCCACAGAGTGAATTAAGAAAACTAAAGGTACGTGATTTGATATCTTGTTTGAAAAAAGAACAATCCATGTTCACAAGACCAGTCAAACAATCAAAAGCTGCTACGATCGCGTCATTTAAAATATCTCATATATTGGCGAAACACAAGAAACCATTCGAAGATGGATCGGTGGTGAAGGAAGCATTTATTGAAGCGGGTGAGACTTTATTTGGAGATTTTAAAAATAAAACAGAAATCATGTCTGCTATTAGAGAACTTCAGTTATCTCGTCCGACTGTCACAAGGCGTATTGAAGTCATGAGCCAGGACATCGCAGATAAACTAAAACATGATATCATGGAATGTACATACTTTTCTTTACAGTTCGACGAATCCACCGATATGACAGACACTGCCCAGCTGTGTATTTTTATTCGGATGGTATTCAATGACATGTTGGCTAAGGAAGAATTTTTGACAATCATACCTCTGAAGGGGAAGACCCGTGGCGAAGATATATTTGACGTTTTCTTCAATTTTGTAAAAAACTACGAGCTACCAATATATAAATTAGTGTGCATTACAACCGATGGAGCACCAGCAATGACTGGAAACAAAAACGGTTTTGTGGCATTGTGTCGAGCTAATGAAGAATTCCCTTCATTTTTTTCATTCCATTGCATTATACATCAACAAGTTTTGTGTTCAAAAGTTTTAAACACGGAGGAAATTATGGGCATTGCGACAAAAATTGTGAATTCCATCCGTGCACGTAGCTTGCAACGGCGGCTCTTTCAGTTGCAGTTGGAAGATAGGGAGTCAGCTGAACACACTGATTTAGTTCTTCACACGGACGTCAGGTGGTTGAGTCGCGGAAAATTCCTAGAAAGGTTTCAAGAATTATTGCCCGAAATAACAGCTTTTCTAGACGAAAGAGGTGATGACACTCAGATTTTGAAAAACGAAAAATGGCTAAATGATTTGGCATTTTTGACTGACATCACAATGCACTTAAACACCGTTAACTTGGAGCTTCAAGGTAAAGGAAAAACTATTATTGAGATGATTAGCGCAGTAAACGCATTCAAAAGTAAATTGCAACTTATGATAGATCAACTGAAAAGAAAGGATCTGAAACATTTTCCGTCTTTGAAAGCAAGGATTCCTCAGTTGAATTATGATACGTATGAGGCTGAATTATCAAATATTTTGGGACAATTCGAAATGCGTTTTCATGATTGCAGTAAATTGGAAAATATAGCATCATTTATGAGTTATCCTTTTTCATGTAAAAACATTGAGGAATTAGCTACTGAAATAGCCAGTCAGATTATATCAGATATACATCTCAAAGCTACAGCATCTGATACAAATTTCTGGTGTTTTATATCTGAAGATAAATATCCGAATGTAAGGCAAATCGCCCTTCAACTGACGGCATTTTTTGGGTCAACTTACTTGTGCGAGTCTGCATTTTCTGAAATGAAGATAATTAAGTCAAAATATCGCAATCGACTAACTGACGATCATATGTCATCATGCTTGCGATTAGCACTCAGTGGTTACGTACCATCTTATGAAAAGTATGCTGAGGACATGCAGTGCCACGCTTCAACATCCAAAGCCACTCCTTAGTTAAGTTTAACACCATATGTAACTCTTTTGTTTTGTAACAACCAATAAACTCGCAATTTTGAATAACTATGAGTTTTTTCATTGTTATTGTAGAGAAGAACCTAACTAAACCTAACCCAAACCTTGACTAAAATAATGTACCTATACTGCGCAGAAAGCTAATATCTATATATGCTACGGTACGCCCTACCTACGTAGGTAGGGTGTATCGTGTATGTACGACAACCCTGCATCACACACACTTGCAGTCTCTCAGAGTCGATCGTAAGTAGTCTAAAAATATTGAGGTAGATCGCCAGCAGTTCAAGTTTGAGCACCCCTGCTTTAGGGTATACTTGATTTTTTTACACTAAAATAAAAAATCGCACTTTTTGACCAAAATGGCTAAATCAACACTTCTGTCTTTCCTTAGGTTTATACATTAAATAATCTCTAATATTTGGATTGTGTACTGTTATTCTGCTGGTGAATTTAATTACATTCCTCAACAGCATTCGTCCTGTGTCGCTGACCATGGACATTCCACGATGAAATTGTAACTCTAGTATTACCCAGCTGTTATTTGACAAAACATTCAAATAACAAGTTTGATCATTTTCCAAGTATTCTATAGGAAACAAGAAATTTGGGCACATAACTTAGGCTTAAGTACTCTCGACCGAAGAAAGTTGTCATTTTGAAGTGTTCGAAGTTGTCCACTCGTCCCTCGTCCGTTCTCCTCATGAGACGGATTGTTGAGTAACACGAAAAAAATTCCACAAATGACGACCAGTTCCGATGATATTCACAAGAGGATTATACCTCAAACCATGCCGCAACTCACCTTCAAATTTCGTACACACATAATACAAAAAATGTATTATTAGACAAAACATCAGCTATCAGTTTGAATTGAGGGACATTTAAACGAAGCTTGAAATTAGGAAGAGTTCTAACGTCGTCTCGTTATTGGCATGCCTTTGCTTTTCCTGTATCGCAGTATCCACAACTGCTCTGGCATTCGCAAATACTTCTCCATGCTTTATGTTTATGTGTGTTTGATTTTTTTTGTGTGCGTATCCGCTAGTCGCGGGTTCGAACCCGGCAGCGGTCGATGCATTTTTTTGGGACTTAAAAATCCTGGGTACGGATTCCTCCGGGAGTGACTATAAACCGTGGGAGCCGTGTCGTAGATTTACGACCCATTAAATTATTCTAAGTTTATATTAGACCGTCTTCACCAAATTTTCTGTTTCCTTCACATCCAAATAATACCTTAGTTTCCTCTGGCTAGTCGTCGAGGCAATGGGCTTACCACCTGGTCGTCTGTCCAACCAGGAAATAAGCATAACTAAATTAGTCTTCGGTAATGAAAACCCCTCTCGGAAGCCCCGAGAAGTGACGGGATGCGAATGACTCGGTGAACAATATAAGTAAGCCACTCTGAAGATTCTAAAATTGCAATGTTTAACTTATTCTGAATTTGTATGTATTCTGCGTTACCAAATATAACGATACTGTATATTCAAATTATTCAAAGTAATTAGTAAAAAATTGCATTTAAAATTATAATTACACTGCTCGTTCCTCTTAACAACATGCTCTATCATCCCATAATTTTCTACTAATAAGATAGGTCTACTTCTCTTTGAACCTTCACAACAGAGTTAGCGTTGACAGCCCCTGATTTCTTACAGTTACACCCACCTAGCAAAAACAATAGTTATGAGCCCCAAAAGAATATATTAGATGCTGTTTACGTTTACTAGACAAAAATTTGCTTTTCAATTTCTGTGTTGTTACCCAGCATTATTAACCCATGTACACAAACCAAAATAAATAAAAGTAATAATTTATTTCATAATACCTGGTCTCCCTTAAGTTAATGAGGGTTGTTCGTATTTTACAGCGACATAACACTATGTTTGCATAATTAGTAGCCTATACTTCTGAAAATCGTCATAACGTAGATCTGTTTATTTTAGTGGAGTAGGTTTCATACAAAAAGATTCTGAACTGCCTGTTGCACTAAGTGCAATTCTGAATGATGTCCTGGGTGGAATAAGTAGTTCGCATCTTGGAATCTTTATGTTCGTAAATGTGACAGTACTATGTCTGTAGATTCACAGGCAGGAGTTGCAGTAATGCAAATGTATTTGATTAAACATAATAAACATGGGATCGAAGTATTCATGAAAATTTCTTGTTGAATATCTGTCTAATGAAAAATAACTGAATTTTCCTAATAAGTATTTTTTTCTTTTGCAGGTAAGTTGGATTTTCCATTATACGTATTCACTTGTTCCTCTCTCATCCGGCGGTAAGTAGCAACGCCTTACTGCTATAATAATGCTACTGATACTAGTGATTATTTTACTTACTGTTATTCTTGTCACTATTAAATCATTCTCAGAGAATGGTTTGAAATTCTAATTTGAAGGTCTTTCTTCTCGGAAAATCTGTCCACAGATTTAGTTTCTAAAATTATGCACATTTGAGAAAAAATAATAGAATAAATGCAAAGTACAATGCTATTAAATGTACTTTTCAAAAGCACTTTTATGTTCCACTTTAAAGTGTTCCGATATAACACTTTTATAATTCAGCATATTAAAAGTCTATAGAAAATGCAAGTTAATTTAAGAAAACCATGATGATGATGACGATGATAAAGATAATGAAAATTATAGTAATAATAAGCACAACCTAACAACCAAAATTAATTATTGGCAAATCAAAAAGTTTCCTTACAAGAGAAGATCACTAGATCCAGAAGTCTGACTTTCGCCTTAAAAATAAATATTGATTACAATACTAAGCTCTTAAACGAGAAGTATGGATAGCAGAAGAATTTTAACATTTAGTACATAAGAGACATTATTTAATAAAGCGATATACCGTAGGTCTACAGTATATTCAAATAAAATATTATTAAAAATTAAGTATTTTAGGTAAAGATAAAGACATTGTTAAAGAGTAACACTGAACAAACACACACCAATCTGAAGCATCAGTTTCTTCCCAGTCTGATGCTGTTTATGGTTTACTAGATAAGAATTTGTTTTCCCATTTTCCTAAATACGAGATACTTGACGCAGTTCACGATTCCATTTGAGGCGTCATAATTTAAGAATGACCGTTCGGGGGTTAGAGAATTACTACTACATATGATGTAATTTTATGTACATTTTAATTATGTACTGTGTATATTGGATGATTACATGCTGTTCTTGAAGACAAATTGGCCCTTTTAGGAATTTAAATCGGTACGTGCTCCAACCAGATGACTTTTGTATTTCGGACGATCTGCAATCATTAAGAAACTTGTGTGAACGTTTTTAGTGTCACGGAAAGGCTGGTCCGAGGCACTCTTTTGTAAGCTACCCTGTAACAGGAGGCCCTAGCCCGCACTGGGATGTTATTGGGCTAATAATAATAATAATAATAATAATAATAATACTAATAATAATAATAATAATAATAATAATGACAACAATGACTTTATATCCCCTACTCGAACTCATTTAATTTCGCCACTATTATTGCCCTTAGTAATATGTATGTCAATATGGTATCTTGGAAGTGATACAGTGTGCGACAGTCCGCGGGACACAAGGAGAGTTCGGCATATATCAGTAGCTTGTTACGGTATCAAAGGCGGCTCATGTGGTGCGGTCAACGCTACGTCCCTTTCTGAAGGAGATGCGTGCCGTCCAGTCACATCAAATATTTAAATGAGTAAGTGGTTCTCTCAGTGTTGTCTCCTGCCCTGACATCCACCGACGCAGAGAGTACTTAACCTTACGTGTGCTTTTTTCATTGTTTAACAACCTACATCCACCATAGAAACATGCCACTTGGAGTGTGTTATTTTCTTATCTTTCCTTGGTGTTACATAAGGCCAAAGAGTGTATTTATATCAAGGCCGGGAGTAATAGTTTGGTTATCTAGAATTATGTTGTAATTAACGTTTACTAAGGAAGAGAAATGTTGAACTGAATTAACTCAAAATGTTCTCTAATTAAAAGTATATCAATGCTAAGTACAGTAGAACCCATATTATCAAAGCGTCGATTAATAGAGGGCCTTTATTGTTTGAAGTATACTTTCATACCGTAATGTTCATACAAATACGTAAGAACTAATAGTATGTTTACTGTTAATTGAAACTTGGGCTCGCTTGCTGCAATTGCGGATGATTATCATTGATGAAAACGGGATGAGAATCTGCCTCATATGTAAGGGGAAGAATCTTAGGTTTGTATTCTGAAAATCTGTGAGGGTTTGGAAAAATGGAGGAAAAAATATCTACCAATAACTTTTACGGCGTCGAACAGGAGAAGCAACGGACATGTATGGTGTTACTAGCAGAAAAAGAAAATGAGAACTGGATTGGAAAATTTTTAATGAGCTCAGGTTCGAAAACGTGGGAAATAGTGGTGCGGGGGCGAGGGTGAGGATGAGGATGTGTAACGGAAATTAACAATTAAAGCAACGGATATATTAGTAATGGGATATGCTTAGTGTATTTGTGAATATTTTATTTTTCTCTCTTTTCTTTTTTTGAATAAACATGTACGGTCCATGCGGACCTGTGTGTGAAATAATTAATATAATAAATATATTTACTTACTTAGTAGGATATCAGGTATGTATCTCAATCAGGGCCGGATTAAGACCCTTAGATGCCCTAAGCATAACTAATTTTGGTGCCCCCTTACACTTGTGATTCAAAATATTAAAGCAATAATAAACCATCAAATAAAATTTTTATCGCCAATTTGAAATTAATCAAAACTTGCGGAAAATCTTTCTGTATGCTTTCGTGTTATTTATGGCACAATATTTCATTTTACTTTTCCTTTTTGCTGACCCTTCGATCAGATCTTTATAATCAAGCTTACATAATACATTTGCTTCTATATAGGCTACTGTAACAGAGATTTACTGCGGGTTGCTACAACAAAATGCAGATAAGACTTATCAAATGGCCCATTGTAGTATTGCCAGTTACTGAGCTCACAAGCGATCTAATAAGCCATATAATCAGCAGAGAAATCAAGCCATAACCCTCGATCATTAGCTAAATTTTGTTTTTCTTTATCTTTTAGAAAGAATAATTTCCCTACCATCGCCGTGATTCACTTACTCTTTCATTTTCAGCAATACGTAAAGATATTCAAATCAACATTTGCGAAAGCGGTATCTGTAGCAAGAGAATTTACAGGCTAAGTGAGATCATCTATGAGATAATATGTACCAGATGAACGTACTTTTGACACCTTGTTCATTCTACCCTCATCAAATTTTGAATCTGAAATGGTCAAAGTGCCATTTTCATTACATTTAAAAAATAACTATAAATGTATTTAATTTAGTAATTTAAATTATAAATTCGGTTGTGCCCCCTTTCCTTTGACGCCCTAACTACGTGCTGTCTTGTGATTATAAGGTAAATCCAGCACTGATATTAATAACTTTTTACAAATGGTTTGAATTCATACCATTAGAGTAAACGTGCAATTATTTTCGTAGTAATAGAGGTTCTTTGGGACATGGTTTTGTTTATATATCTGGCAATCCTTGATCAAGGAAAATCACACCAGTCAAAACCGGGACTCCTTGGTTACTAGTCAGTAATCCTAACTACTCACCAAAAGGCTGGACAGTATGTTCGTAGGCTTCGGTAGTAAGACCATGTAAATAACTACTCGACAATACTTGAAAGATCTGAGATCTTGACTTGTTTTAGTTCGTATTTTAAATTTAATGAGTAAAATTGTAAAATTAATATTATTATTGTGGGTGCCACTTTTTAAAGACTTTTTCCTAGAACTTCCCCTACCTGCTGCCACCCTATTTCTCTTCGATCTGTCAGTCAGTGAATAGAAAGGTAATTAGGCGTATTTACACTTGTCTGCAGTCCAGTACAATGTTGCCAAGTACGCACCACAGCACTGTTATTTCACTTGAGAAGTAGTGAATGACAGCGGCAACACTGGCGAAATCCCCTACTACTGTTCTATGTCGGTATCAGTGTTAGTGCAGATTTTAGGATTAGGGAACAATGCTATTATATTCTTTTGTAGATAGACGATGGTTTGGGACGAGGTCTTCTTAAAATGACACTTTACTAGTTGCTTCTGCTATCATAAGATAAGTAGAAACGTCATATTTAAGTCGTAATTAACAAATAGCCTAGAATACGGAATCTTTATTTGGAAACGATTTGCTTCTACAAGTTAAAATAACTGAACAAGTTCATTGCACGACGAAAATGCAATGAAATAGCTTATTTCATTCTTACAAAAAACTGATATCAATATAAATTCGAATGCCACTTAACCTGAACCGATCGGTTGGAGGGAGGGTGAAAGAGGATTTTTGAAACCGAATTTCTGTGGTTATGGAATTCACGTCATTATAATCAGTGTTTTTGAAACAGGATTTGAACGACTCCATTCACCATATCCTCTCCGGTTTACCGAGAGAGATTGTGGTCCGTTGCATTGTACTAATGAAGAATATACGATTACCTGTGGATTTTAAGCAAGCCCACACTCCATCATCACAATTATTATGTTCCGAGTTTATTAAAGTATTATAAAACCGAGCTCTAATGCACGGGTCCCTCCTACCCCTGCGGTCGATGTTTGTGGCGATGCGAACGAGATAAAAAATAGTTGTGGAAGAAATATTCATAATTAACCAGATCGTATGACCAGAGTTCGACTAATGAAGTCAATTTCCAGTACACAAAATATTTTCCCTTAATTGAAAAATGGCGTTCTATTGGAGCATGGTATTCATATTATGTGGCTCATATGACACGCCAACCCCATAGGCAAAGAATGCTAACGATAACAAAATTGAACTAGCACATACTTTCGCTTCTGGGATTTATTAAAATATCATAGTCAGAAACAAGCCTCGAAAGCTTCAGTGCATATGTAATTTTAAAATGCGAAATTTACTTTAATTTTTAAAATGTTTGATTATCAGATTGAAACCAATGATCATTATTTTGCCATTAGTTTAATAAAAATTAACATGATAAAGAGGAATCTACAACTTTTTTCAAGCTACAGTCGGAGGTTCTATAGGGTAAGACGTAAATCTCTCTAGTTTCCTATATCCCCTAGTGTTGGGGCGTAGGGCCTCCAAGTGGAGGTTTCTGTTACCTATGTGAATTTTGTTACGTTTCTTTTCCGAGAGAGGGCAGCCCATCGCCTCTAACCCCCCCCCCCTCAGGAAACTAAGGTATTACTTAGATGTGAAAGGGCCGATAAATGTTGTCCATAGGCTCTAATTTAGGCTTGGAGCTCTTTTAAGTGCCGTAAATCTACAACACGGCCCCCCTTAAAAACCCCCCCCGGAGGACTCCGTGCCCAGAATTTTTATTAAGACGTAAATGTATGACAGTAAACATACTTAAACGACGTTCAAAGTGTTCATAATTTTTAAAATTCACTACAAAATAAATTAATTTTGTATTAGACACTACTCACTGCCTTCTCAGTATTTTGCGAGAATCGAAGTTCATCTCAGAGTATTTTCCAAACGTGGTGAATTAACTATAGATTCAGTAATCCATCACTAATAAAGTTCTTCATATAGGCCTACTGTTCAGAAGAGGAAGATGGTAATTAAAGTTACACATTGATTCGTGTTATAGCCTATCCTTGACCAAATATGCTAGTACTAATGATAGTTTTAAGGATGATTAACTTGCTAAAATTGCATGTTATTAATAGTGGCTACCATATTATCATTGTTAATGTCTGTCATGAAATCGTATTTGAAAGCTGTTGCGAATATTAGTGTTAAAAAAATAGATTATTGTGACTTCAACATTAATCCATAGAAGTATAAAATATAAGAACAATAATTATGAACACAAATTAATGTATCAAAATTGCTATTAGATAAAAACTAATATGAACTAACTAGTACAATGTATTATGAATCATCCTTCAGGGATGAATATAAAAGCAAATAAAGTTTCTATCAGATAGAAAAAGTTAGAGGGACTGTGGAAGAAAAATAATTATCAGATAACTTTTAAGCGGAAGCAAGTGACAATATTATTGTATGAAAAAATAAACCTCTGCTTTCAAATGTGCGACGAGAATGTGAAAATACTTGACGCTCTATAAAATAAATAAAATTAATAATAATATGTTTATTAATGTAATTAAGAAATAAACCTCAAGTCCAATACAGATTCATTGATGACTGACTGACCGATTGCCTTTCTCTGCTAAATTTACTTTTCCACAGAGTTATGCGTGTGTTGTAACTCTTCAATAGCAGGCACTATCACTGTTCCCGCAACTTGAAGATTAATTTAAGATTCAACATTCAAACATATCACATTAGCTCCATATCACATTGAAGGTATAATTTCATGTCTCGAGTGACGATGTACATAGTAGTAATGAACACACTGTAGGTGATCATGTGATATGGAGCAGGTTGAGACTCACAATCATTACCAACATAGGTCGCATCAAGATATGGCTCCCTGGAGGGCACTTCATGACATCTACCCCTCCCCTATTAACCTCTGCAGTCTGAAACGTTTTCTTGACCATCTCCCTACCAGCAACACCACCGCTAGTTTTACGTGCTTTATTATCTTCTCAGATAGTAGGCCTACTCACACAATATTATCCGTTGTATTAATCGTATTTATCTTTTATCGAGATGTAGGCCTATACTATATACGGTAAACGCATTGAGATAGAGATAGAGATTTATTGCTGGAGACATATTCAATGTATAGCAACGTCAATAAAATAAAATACAACTTACAACTATAATTAAAACCACTCAATATTATAATACTCTTCAACACTGTAGAGAGGGTTAGTTGATAAAAATCTTCTGATTGTTCTTTTAAAATTACTTAAAGTCATTATCTTTATGCTTTCTGGCAGACTATTGAATAAATTCAATGACATCACCTCATAACTATTCTGAGTCTTGGTATATTTACATTTATTTATATATAAATAGCTACTGCTTCGAGTAGGATAGTTATGAAGAGATGTGCATCGAGTGTAATCAGACAAGTTCTTCTTTACATGAATAAGACAATTAAAAACATATATACATGGAAGGGTAAGAATACCAAGTTCGATAAAAAGTGGTTTACAGTGTGCTTTCAGGGGAGCTCCGCATATTATCCTCACTGCCCTCTTTTGCAGTAGTAGAAGTTTGTTTGTGTAAGCATGGTTGCCCCACAGCAAGACTCCGTAGCTTAGATGACTGTATATATGACTATAATAAACAGTTGTTAAAGTTGTTTTACTAATACTGTGACTAAGAGCTCTTAGCATTAACAGACCTTTGCTAATTTTACTTGCTACATATTTGATATGGGACTTCCATCCTAAATCGGGATCGAGATAAATGCCTAGGAACTTAACAGAAGAATCAATGTGATATGAAGATCTGCGTAAACTAAATTTGATGCTAACCGTTTTATTCTGATTGAGACTAAGTTTATTAGAATTACACCAATCCTGTATTTGTATAGAAATCGTTTCAAGTTTACTGTCTAGATTTTCATTGCTTGAACTACAGATATTCAAGGCTAGATCATCTGCAAAAAGATAAGTTTCCAGGCATCCATCGCTTATGCTATCAGGAAGATCATTGATGTAAATCAAAAATAAAACTGGACCCAGTACCGAGCCCTGTGGGACACCATACTTAACATGTCTAAAATGAGAATGTTTCCCATGTAAGTACACAGATTGCTGCCTGTCAGATAGATATGAAGACAAAATGTTAATGCTTTTGGAGTCAAAACCATAAAAATCAAGTTTACTCATCAGAATTTCATGAGAGATTGTGTCGAATGCCTTTGTGAGATCAAAGAAACGCCCACCTGAATTTCGACTCCGAGTGTGCTCTAGAAATGCATATTTTTAAATGAACCCAGAAAAAATACATAAGTTCATGCTAATTTATGTATGTATGTATGTATGTATGTATGTATGTATGTATGTATGTATGTATGTATGTATGTATGTATGTATGTTTATATGTATGTTTGTATATGTATGTATGTATATGTATGTATGTATGTATGTATGTATGTATGTATGGAAGCCCTCGTAGGGGGAGAGGCGGGTTGGGGACGACTCTAAGCACATAGGCCACATATGCGGGCCCTTTGTACCAAGGATGATTGGCATGCCCAATGGCCCCCAAGCAGATTCCACCGCGAACCCCCACGGAACTCCCCAACATTCATCTAGAACCAGAAGCCATCTAGAAGCCGAGAAAGGAAACGAGATGATAATGAGGGGGAGTTTGAAGGTGAAGTGGAGAGTGTTGGTGGAATGAGAGGGGGAAACTGGAGGATCTCCGAGAAAAACCCCCAATGTCACTGCTTCGTCCACCACGAATGACACGCCCGCCTACCTAGGGATATGAACCCGGGACGCCAATGAATGTAAGTCTGTCTCTGTGAATGATCCTGTGTCTATGTATTTATGTCTTTCTCTCTCTCTGTCTCGCTCTCTCTGTCTCGCTCTCTCTGTCTCGCTCTGACAGTGATACTATCAGTGTAAACAGCAAATGAAAAATCGTAACTAAGGTTATTCCATTAACCTATGTGAAGTATATCAATTTAACCAACGCTTTACTTTAAAAAAAAATTAATTTCAGCAAGTTTCTTCAAAACACTAGCTTGAAAATAAAATATCTGGCAGAAGAATTGTCTTTAGTTTTAGGTACTGTATACAACGGTATGCGTGATATCAGAATGTCTCATTATCGTGTCCTTATTCGTTGCATAAAGCAGACTACTTTTCATTGAAGAACTGAAAATAAAATACGGAAAGTAGGCGCCCTATATGTGGTACATTGAATAAGATGTTTTATTTCGTAGGATCGATACCAGACCAGTTCGATAGCATTTTATGTGCGCGCAAGTGCACAGATTTATAGACATATAACTAAACGTCTATGAAGGTGAAAAGTCCGCTAGCAACAGTGACGGTTACATGCGTTAGAACCAGCATCCAATTTATCACTAAATAATAAATTACTTAAAAAGAGAAGTATCTGAAATTATTACAAATAATTAACTACCAAGCAAAATATAAAAAATAGCAATTTTTAATATTAAAACTACAGAACGTATTTGTTTAAATCAATATTTAAATTTGTCTTTTATTACTACACACCACCATGCGATGTAGCTTTTAAGAGTGTTTCGTTTAAGTTGCTTATTTCAAAATTCATAAATTGATTAAATGGTTTGCTATTCACAGTTAATAGAATAAAATGTAATGCAATATTGATATTACATTATTTAGTACATAAAAAGGAACCTAACTAAAATGTTCTTTCAGTGGTTTGTATCTCAAAGCATGTGCAACGTTAATTTCATAACAATGAAATACCTGATTAAAAATTTGAGGCATTATAAATATAATTTCTATTAGGCCTACAAGTGCTATTTAGAATTCAAAAGTGTATGAACTCATAATATACGGCCACAGGAAATAAAAATACAATACAAGTAAAGATTGAAGATTCCAAAGCACAAATAAATTGATCTAAGTAATCTGCATATTTATAAATTCATAATATGTTTATATTTCCACAAGAATCAAATCACATTTAAAACTGAGTTAGGTTAGTATAATACCAGAAAAATCATGTACATTTTATTAGCTGATCCTAAATATAATGAAGCTTAAAAAACACCGGGTGGTAATGGCTTAAATTTTACAACTGCGTATTATATTCTATAGAAGAGTTATGTAAATTTGATGAAAAATTATCAGACTGTAAACGGTATAAGTAATGTTAAGGCGTACCTTTATTTCTAGTTTAGAACGTGAATTTCAAGAATGTATATTAGTATTGCACGTGAAGGAAAAAAAGATAGCCTACCCACTGAATTTGCTTAATATAAATGCTTTAAAATAAATGGATATTTGCACGGATCAACTTAAATTCTTTGCAAAGGTGGTATGAAATTAGAAAAATGTTAAAATGTAAATTCTGTACATTTATTTACAATAGGCTACTTGTTTGATTTTATACATAGCCTATTCAGTAACTAGGGTAAAAACATTGTAGATTTGTAGTATTGGACTGCTTAGCTATATTATAACTGTGCAGTCCATTATGTATTTGTCGTGTACTTTTTTGCTGCTCATTAACGTTTTTGCAGTATCTTCCTTCATTTCACTCGTTTCCATGTATTTTCGATCCTAACTTTTCTTCTTTCTTTTTAGATTTCCTATTTCACACCATCCCCATGATCCATAAAACAGTGAAGGAACGTGACTTAATCCAGTATAGCAACTGACCTGAGGGAATTTCCATCTCTGTCCTTATTTATGATTTCAAACGTTGCTTACAAATATTCTGAGAACGAGACATAACCTCATCGTCTGTAGACCAGATTAAAACGGGCATTGCTCACTTTTAGATACTTCTGATCTATAAAATTCATGAATATTATTCAAGAGAATGTCAGAGTGACGTCCATAATGCTACATTATAGGGCTTCAGTTGTTTGGTCAGTGACCGCTTTCTGAACTGTGTGTCTCATGTAGCCTACCCATCTTCTTGTTTGTAGGCATTTCTTCTGTAATCCAAGCAAGCTATTGAATTTCTCTTCATAAAAAACTCCTTGTTTGCCTTTGGCCGTTACGTTGACATTAGAGGCTCTATTGTTGATTAATTAATAATTTATATTTTCTATTTATAATCTAATTTAGCGACATGCTGAGTTACCCTACTTGCAAATATTTATTTCTATTTCAAAGTCTCAGACTTAATTATAAACGGTATTTTAATTATAATTTGTTTATTAATTGAATCTCACTTAACAATCCCTCACATCTCTCACAAGTCTCTCTCAAATCTCTCTTTATTTTGTGCTTCTAGTTATACTTGGTTCGTTATAGGGCTGTGTAATTGAGGAAAAGCTCTGTCTATCTCTAGTGGGTGCATTTTATTTAGACTAGAGACTCATTAATGAGATCCACGGTTTAAACATTCCCCTAAATGGCCTATATTGAAGATGTTTTACACTGTGAAGAAATCTTTTTATCATTCTCCAGATATGAGCTTTTGATCCTTAGTTTCGGAGGAAGTCCACGCAATGCAGTTTCGGAAGAAGTTTGAAACGTCCGACGTCTTATAATATAAACGATGGAAGTTATTTCGATTGATGAAATCTTCTACTTTCAACTAATATTTAAACTCCATTGAACATTTTCGAACTCGCTCAATTTTGAAGTATATATTGAAGAGATGGGTATGGTTTTAGAAAAGTATAATAGTGGCTGGATGTTTACAATGGCAGGGTGTGATATGGCATGGAGAGCACAAGTTATAATTTGCAATGTCCCGGGGAAGCGTGACTCCATGTAATTGACTCAATCGAGGATTCGCACGACCGCACTGCGCTCTGCTTGCTTCTGCTGATGATTGTCCGCACTCCGTACTGCCTGCCACATGTGTCCGCACGTCTTATTGTCGGCCTCTCTTTTACACCTCATTTATCTATTCTACATTCTTTCTTCTCCGTTTTCCTATTTCTAGACCATTTTCTCCAGATACTAAGCTGTTTCAAGGTGTTTTAGGGATAATTTTATTGCATGTAATTATGCTTTTTAACATAAGATTTACGTGTGCAATCTTTTTTTTTAACATTTAACATTTATTAAGATTACTTATTCACATTACATTATTATTATTATTACACATTTAATACAAGTAAAACCAAATAAAACCAAACATTCCCCTTTATGAGCAAAGCTCTGATAGGGAACAATTGATTTTGCAGTGCGAAATAAATTATTTTAATATGAGTCCTGTGAAATATATTTTAAAGCATTAGTCTTGAACGTGAGGCTTTTTGAAGATCGACTCATGTTATAACTTCTGAGCAATCTAGTATCAACTGAGTTGCTTAGGAAGTGGTTCACGCATCAACATACTTTCTTCGTTATTAAGTAAAATTTCTTTTATCACGACAAATCACAAAATTGCAAATGGTTTGGAAACGACAATTTGAAGAGTTATAAATTCATACTCCTGCATAATTATTTTTTTAAGAGACATTTTGTTCGGATTTAACTAACACCGCATGAAATCATGAAAGCTATATAAAAACTGCAAACTAAAAAAAATCTATATTTATATATTTATATATATATATATATATATATATATAGAGAGAGAGAGAGAGAGAGAGAGAGAGAGAGAGAAGGAAACCCAGTTAAAACACTCTTTATGAAGACGTTAATCTTAAATGTGCAATGATCTAAATGATGAGAAAAGATTTTATAGAGTTTTATTTTTAAAAACCTTATGCAATAGACACGACTTGTTACTTTCCCTTTGCGTACTTTTTTTACTTGCTACAGATTTGTGCATACTTGTCATGATAAGAGCAATTTAAAATTGGTATACAACGTTTATTTATATGAATGCAGCCTTCCAATTCTCACAACAAATATGTGACACAGCACATTCCTCGATGTATATGTTGAGAGTTTTTCACCTGCTGTTGAATTATAGCGTTTCAAAACGTTTAATTAGATGCTCGTTTTAATTATGTCGTAGACTTCCAGTGTTTTGATGTTCGTTGTTTGACTTTAAAGCGTCAAGAGGAGTCCTGCGGCCAAATGAATCCTGCCATCTAGCGGAAAAAATAAGAACTATAACAATTAAAAACCGAAAAATTAAATATTTCATTCTGGTCGAATAAAAAGAAAGTATGCAACTTGCCTATAATGGTAGGCCTAACTCCATTTGCTCGTTTCATAATCATAGGCCTACTCTTATCTTAATTAATACTATTCTAGGCTTTTTGCATAATTATGTACTATTATATAACAGGTATCTCTACGCAGGGGTAAAAAAGTAAGAGACTAGTAAATGTATTGAGGCTCAAATCAGATCACGCTTAAATAACACAGCTTGGTCAATGAATCGACTGGACGTATAAAAAACTAAACAGACGTTGAAACATGAACTGCTCTTGTTCTTTATATTGCATGGGCAGCTGTTGGCTATCGGAATTTACA
Organism: Ectobius pallidus; assembly: GCA_964059195.1. Classification (NCBI taxonomy): domain Eukaryota; kingdom Metazoa; phylum Arthropoda; class Insecta; order Blattodea; family Ectobiidae; genus Ectobius; species Ectobius pallidus. The sequence continues at coordinate 98,055,588 of CAXKWD010000006.1, forward strand.
AGGTGTTATAGAAGTATCCACTTGATTCCTGACCTACATCGAGTGACACAACTAAAAGATAATTTGTCAAACTGAATCTCAATATTTCAGCCGTGCCACGTCACTGCCACCCTCTCGTACACATACGTGCAGCTCGTTTGCTGTAAAAACCACTTCGCTAAAAAAAAGTGAGGGAGGTTTAAAAAAGGACAGAAAAGAGAGTAAAAAAAACAGGTTGAACCCAAAACGCAGTGGTTACACGCTATGCTATGAAAATTAAATGGCCCTAACATGTAGTAGGGGGTGGGCGGGGGTGTGGATGAAACACGACTCAGCCTCCCCCTCCCACTAACTCACCAGTAATTTAGACCATTACGTACAGGTGGCGTGGAACGCGGAAAAGAGGGGGTAGCGATTATTTTTTAACTGCACACACACACATACAGAGCTAGGGCATCGCGTACTGTACCTTAATTTGCACCCTCCCTCTTCAACTGAGTAACAATACCCTCTCCACTAGCTATACCACAGGGTTTGATTCAAAAAGGCATGTACGACATAAAAATTGGCTACTTACACATGCCTCTAATTATACGTTTTGAAACCCCATAATTCAACAGCAGGTGAAAAAAGCTCTCTACATACACAGCGAGGAATGTGCTGTGTCACATGTTTGATATGGGAATTGGAAGGCACGACAATCATATAAATAAACGCAGAGTACCAATTTTAGGTTACTCTGATAATGACAAGTATGCACAAATCTGTAGCAAGTTAAAAAAATACGAAAGAGGGAAAATAACACGGTGAGTCACTTCATAAGATTTAAAAATAAAAATTTTGCAAAACCATTTTTCAGCATTTAGATCGTTACTTATTTGAGAATAATTTCTTCGTGAAGAGTATTTTTAACGGAGTTTCGTTCTCTCTCTCTCTCTCTCTCTCTCTCTGTCTGTCTGTCTGTCTCTCTCTCTCTCTCTGTCTGTCTCTCTCTCTCTGTCTGTCTCTCTCTCTCTGTCTCTCTCTTTCTCTCTCTCTCTCTCTCTCTCTGTCTCCCTCTCTATCTCTCTAGATGTTCTTGTTTTCTTTGAATTGCAATATTATTTTATATAGCTTTGATGGTTTCATGGGGTGCTAGTTAAAGTAGCACATTAGGCTCTTTTTTAAAATAGGCCTAATTAAGCACATAATCCTCGCCCATAAGTACGTCATAAGCGGAATTAATATTATATAATAGGCATACACAGATTTCCTACGTGGACATGAAGTACGTAGCCTGTTATTAAACGGTTTTAAAACCTATTTTATTACTATTTCTTAAATTTTATTTGTCGATAAATTTTTCGGTATTATTAATTGTCTTTTGTGGATTCGGTGAAACCTACCTTCTCTTTTCCTGGCTGTAGGCCCACTTTTCCTTACGTCTAAGGGGGAAAAGTGTGCACTGTGTTCTCTTCAAGTTGCTTTAAGTATCTTTCATCTGTTATGATGATAACCTTATGGAAGAATGGATTGATGGATTTAACTATTATTGTTAAAATATAGTTGGCCTATTCGTTCAAAAACTAGGCTTCTTAGATTTGCGTGGAATATTTGAAGAAGGAAGATCACACGGTAATGAAGGGAAGACATGAAGTGGATGTGTACACCGTTGTGCGCGTTCAAAACATTCTAGACAGTTCGAATTAGAACGCATTTGATTTGAACCACATTTCGTGATGCCTTCAATGCTATTCTTTCATCTATACCGCTTCTTAATATCTCTAGTGTTTTGATCACATCAATAATTTCTTGCTTGTAGTTTTTTTATTGTTGTGGCCTATTTTTCTTTGACATTAAATTAAATTAGACCTACGATAATTTTTTCATTTACATTTTTATGTATTTACTAGACTTCCATTCATGAACACAATTTTGTATATCTGTTCCCTTTTTGGTTTGGTTTTAAATTTTTCTGAGATTTGACCGTATGAAGACAGATGATCATTAATGTCTTAACTGAAGACTGGGATGGATTATAAATTATTTTTTATTAGTAATTTTATAAAGTACTTTGAAGATGTGTCCAAATTTCATTTGAAAAACATTAACTTTCCTATTTCATCCAACAATCACATTGAATTTATTGCAACGCCAACCATTTTATTTGCATAAATTATTCCTTTGTAATTTTTAATTCATTCTTCGCTTTTTAAATCTTAATATCTAGCCCTAAACAGCTTTTTTCAGGTTTTATTAAACCACTTTATATTGGTGTATTTGACTTAATTAATATATTAGGTATTTCTTTTCCTCTTTTTTCTTGTAACTTACACTTTACTTTTTCTACTTTTTCTTATCTCTCCCATAATATTACTTCCATAATACTTACTGTATAATATATTCCACAATAGTAGTGTGTAATGTAAATATCTGAATCTGGTTGAATGGAAGACCTTAAATCTGCCAGATAAACTAAAACAACAACAACTACTACTACCACTATTATTATTATTATTATTATTATTATTATTAAAATTATTCTATTAAGAAATAATTTCATACTATTGCTTGTCTTCATATATATCAATTAATTTTTAAAAAACGATAATAAAAATTACTATAAAGTGATACAACTTTAAGTATAATTTAAATTGTTTTCATATTTATTTATTCATTTACTTATTTATTTATTTATCTGTATATTTGATATTTAAGTAACACGAACTACTTTTATTAGATTATTAATATTTACAACAGTTCAAAGCAAATCGGAGTTGCATACCGAGGTCATGTGATGTTTGCTTTGGTCAGAAGCTGGTGTACGGAACTTTTTTCTCTCAATATTGGAAGCTAGGAGTCCATTTAAGTTGAAGAGGTGTCCAAGTCAAAGGAAGGTTGGCTAGCAGGAAGGAAGGAAGTGGCAGAGAGCTAAGGTATTGATTTTAGTTCCAGGCCTGCATTGCCCAGCATCGTGCAGGGTGGTTGTTGGCTTACCACGCGTCCTTTACAACCACACTGCCAGGTTCGAACCCCCAAAACATGCGTCAAAAATTAATTGGAGTGGAGTTCTAACCCAGAATAACTGATCCATTGACCCTTGTGGGATTTTAACCACTAATTTTACCTTATTTTCTTATCTCTTGAGGCTTGAAGGCAATCGTAATATAAGGTGACCATATTTCTGGGAGTCGAAGCTGGGACCAATTTAATAACTTCTCATGATGAACTGAATAAGGAACCAAAATTAATGGTAATATTGCGCGGATTCTACACATGGCACAGTACTTAGTTAGGTAACTACATACAGTTTTTAACACTCGCATACCTTATTCATCGCTCGACTGCTGCATTTGTGCGAGGAAGACATTACACAAGTTTCACAATCGTAGAAGTATGTTTACAAGATATCTCTCTGGATGTGAAGTGCTCAGGGCCGACTTTTCCATACCTTATAGGTGAACTAGACAGCCACCTAGATGGGAAAATTTTAGAAGAATTTAGGGGCGGCAACATTTAGATTTTAAATAAAAAACTGACATTTCCAACGAGACGTTAAAAAAATTGTAGAGTACGAGTAAAAACAACAGCAAATTATAGAAATGAATTCAGTATTTTATCGATTCAAATCCATTTATATAATACCAGGCTAGAGAACGTGAATTTCCATTTTTAATAATTTAAAAAATGGATTGATTGAGGTGGAAATTTAGGGGGTAGCCAAAATTTTTTCTTGCCTAGGGCGCCAAAATACGTAGAGCCGGCCCTGGAAGTGCTGGAACATATTTTGCACCCAACACATATCACTGCAAAGTTTTCTTTATCATTATTATTATTATTATTATTTCTGCTCTATTTCTCAATTTGCTGAGATATAATAAACTGCAGCATATTAATACACTCTTCGAACAAGCCATTATCATTAATTTTGCAGTTTCTTACCACATTTGCAAGAAGGTCCTAACATTTTTGTACCTCATCCCATGCAGTGCCGTTTGGGAAATGCGGGATTTGTTACGATCTAAAATTGAATTAGGTAAAGTGAATAAACTATAAAGATGTTTTTAGCTAAGCTATACGTCTTAGAACACTCACGCAAACGGAAAACGTGAGGGTTAGCAAATCCCGCCCAGTAATACCAAGTTAAGCGTAAATATTACTGAAGATCCCGAACTGAAATCTCGACTGACATTGCCTGAAAAATAAAAATTATATGTTGAAACCTCAAATGACCGGGAATTCGATTTGATTTCTAAAGACCGGAACAATTAGGCGTCCCGGCAGAACCCGATGGGGACAAAGGGACTTAACTCCGAAAATGGGAACTGTCTTGGCCAAATCGGGACGTCTTGTTACTTCCCTTAATGGACAATTACGCTATCTCATGATTATACAAAACAATGAGATATTACAAGGATTTCATATGTGTGTTATTTCTTAAAGTGAATATAAAGTAATTCGTACTTAATAAATGTATCATAAAATAGCATTATTTGTTAAATTTTTGCAATAAGACAAGAGTGGCAGTTCAATTTCAGGATTATATGCATTTTATTACATACTAGCTTAAAAGGCCCGGCGTCGCCCGGGTTTTTATTTTGTCATTTGAAATTGACTTATGAAGGACTTTCGATTTTCAAACTCTAGGGCCTTGTATAATATGTAGGCCTGTATAGAACTTGAAATGAGGAAGAACGACTTATCACACTAAAACTATTCCCTCAGAAAACGCTAGATATAGCTTTTTATGGCTCACAGAGGATGTCAAATGTTGCATTCCGTTGCTTCTATACACCATTTGTGGGAGGGGTTGAAATAAGAAGAAACATAAATTCCGATTACATAAGATTGTATTTCTTTATGGAAATTTTTATTTCTCACTCTCGTGTTACCATACAACCGTTCCGGAGCTGAAATTAAAAAAAAAGCAATATCACTTTCATACTTTCCTCCCCCAAAACCTGGGACATAAAATAGTGCGGGCATAGGACTGAAAATGTTCCATCCTATTTTGTCTTCTTGTAGATGTTTAGGGCCTATGATAAACATCCCTATACAAAGCTTTGATTGACGTATCAGTGGATAGGACTTTCTACCGACTTCTGATATAGCATACTCACTGGCACACACACTTAAGTTTTCCCTGCATTACGACTGCTAATTCTACATAAAATGTGAAGTAAGAAAATGATATTTTCCATGTCGAGGGTAGAGAAAGTTTTTTGATTGCATCTCATTGTGCTTTATTTTAGTGGATTTCTTTCTATGTGAACACTGTAAACAATACACTGTTGTCATATAATTGAATTGCATTTCATTTTTTCAGTATAATATTTTCTGAAATTATATAAATTTTAAAGGGAAGGTGTGGCTTGTTTGAATTTTAATGTTGATCGCGTTACTTCTCGGGCTTAACTGGGTATGTGTGCAAAATTTCGTGCAAATTGGTCAAGAAATGTAGATTTGTATAGGGAACATACATACCCACGTACATACATACACACTTTCGATTTGGCTTGGTTGCAAGACTCACACATTTTTATGAAAACATGTGACAGCGGAAATCTCATACTGTGAATGTCACACTTCTTATGTCACACTTCAATTTTATCATCTACAACCAAACTAGCCACCGCTGTAACATTTGACATAAAAAAGATTTTAAAAAATTCATGTTATCACATGAAGGTGATGAAATGAAATAGTGATATTTGCAATTGGTTGAAGTTCCATATATTCTTATACTGGAATGATCACTGTTTCTTGAGATAAATAGTCTCATTATGTGAACCTTTTTTTTTAAATTTAACTCTGTTATATTAGTGTCAAATGTTACCGCGGTGGCTAGTTTGGTTGTAGATGACTGAAGATACTTGCTCAATACAAGATCTAAAACATTAGGCTTACGTTCTAAAAATGTAACCATAATAGGCTAAATGTTGCTATTATTATTACTATTATTATTATTATTATTATTATTATTATTATTATTATTATTATTATTATTATTATATGCGAATAAGACCATTAGGACTACGCAAAGTACTTTGAGGTGTGTATTTGCCTTCCTTTGTGCCCATATCTCTTTCATTCTTTTACTATGGGCTTCCTTTCTCTCTTTAGACCACGTTCTTCCAGTCTTCTTTGGTTTTTCCTCGTGGTCAACTTGCCATTTGTGAATTATGGTTCTGAAAATATCCCGGTTTTTAACAACTTCTGGCGTAATACTTTCTGCCAGTTTCAGATTAGTTTTGATTCCCCCGGTCCACTTCACAGTGTCTGTTTTCGCTTTACTCCTGTTTTCGTAGAATTCGACTATTTGTTTTGTAAGTCTGTCTGGGTTTATTCTTTTAATGTGTCCGTAGAATCTCAATCTGCGTTTTCTAATGTCACTTTGAATTATTACTGTTATTATTATTGTTATTATTATTATTATTAATAGAAGAAAGAGGAGGAGGAGAAGAAGAAGAAACATGTAGGGAACTTAACTTAGGGTCGATTTCACAGAACACTATTAAAGTCTCTTAGTTAATACTCTGTTGGCCTGTATCGTGTATTTAAATGAGGCTGCATTTCATGTTAGGTTAAATTAAGAGACACTTAACTAATGAAATATTCTTGCTTTCGTAGCAACGCAAAACATTCTGCTATGATCATTTACATATTATGCTGAACAGGCAAAATTTATTTTTAATCGTTGTGGTTTAGCCGATTGGTTCAGCGAGTTGGGATTTCTTAAACTTCAGTGTTAAAGCGACTTAAAAGTTGTATGCATTTTTAGATTCTGAGAACCTCAAAACTCGTATTTATGCTAAAAACTCCACGTGAAATGTCAGGGTGAAATACAATATTCTCCCTGCCTTTGGTACGGGCAGATCAAGTAGAAGGTAAATTCTGACAAACGCCTACATAGGACTGACTAGGCAGCACGCAATACTCCTGTGCTGGAGAATTTGCCGGAGCGCGACAGGGGTTCTATGCGAAAAGCGATATACAGTACTTGTCTCTTACTATACTTTGAAATGCATAATGTGTCTTGTAAGATACAATGTTTGTTATGAGTTTGTAATTAAAGAAACGGAAAATAACACAAAATATAATAAAAAATCTGATGTGAAAGTCACATAACTTCCTCTGCCCAAATAAAAGTTAGCAGTTTTCACATATCCTTGTACTGAACGCAAGACACAAGTTTACGCTAATCATACGATAAATACCTGATAACTTCTTCTTTCAAAATGATGCGACTAATAAAAATGCAGACTATATAACAAACTAAACAAAAACAAGTGACTGCAGACATTTATTGAAACTTCCGTCGTTAAGAATAATTTCCGAACTTTATCGAATATTTCCCTCAAATACATCTTTCTCACTTCATCTCTATATAGACTATACAAAAGGCTTAGTCCTGACTGACTGACTGACTGACTGACAGAGATTCAACGTAGAGCCTAAACTATAACAGCTTGGAAATTTGACAGTACCTTCGTTTCATAATGTAGGTGCTCCCTAAGAAAGAATTTAGAAAAATTTTGATTTTAAGTGCCAAAAATTAAATGTTTTTGAGAATACTTAATCCCTTTTTACACAGAATTATCAAATCCAAATCACAGTTCACTTGACAACAGTACGGTTGGCAATCTTCACATGTGGCAATGGAACTCTCAAACTGTGAATATGTCACACTTCAATTTTTTAAATCTTTTTTATGTAAACCATTGACAGTAGAACTCCCTAACTGTGCCTCATTTTACGATTCCCTACTTTTCCCGTGGATTTTACAAAAAAATTTCTTTAATACAAACCTTGTCCTGACAATTACGAACACAACAAAAGAAAATCAGCCAAATTGGTCAAACCGTTCTCAAGTGATGTGGCAACATACATTTTGGTAATTCATTTTTATTAATATAGATTAAGGTGTATAACCTACCCTAGTTAATACTATTGAAATCGTTATAGAATTCCCTGAGAAGGGAGAAATGTAGAGATTCGACGAGGTGATCTAGCTTGCAGGAGCTACGGCCTCTATGGGTTTGTTTCTGGAAATGAAATTAAGGTGGCGAGAGCTGGATCACCTTGCAGGACAGCGGCCTGGCGTGCTGAATTTCCAAGTGGATTTGAAAATTGATTCCACTTGAAAATCCGAACCTAAAGGACAAGGATAAGAGATGGACGACAGTCGTGTACATCCAGTCTTTATTGACATAGACCTGCAACTGGAAACGTGTATCAGAGATGCGAAGTTACACAGGTAGAAATGGCTAAACGTAACATATATTAGAATTTATCATGATTTATTTAAGACATAGATGGTTTCGTAATTTGAAGCTATATATATATATACTACTTCATATTAAATCAGGCAAAAGAGTTCTAAATCCCATTGAAGAGCATCAAATTAAATTTGTAACGAATTTCGGCTCTCTTTAAATTAGGTCTAATACTAACAATAAGTCTAATTTTGGGTTGTATACAGAATATAAAATATCTTATTATGGCTTCAAACATAAAAGCAACTCCTTTTAATCCCTATTGTTAAAAATCATGTTTCGTGTTACAACTTTTGAAAACTTACTCATTTTTTTAGAGATTTCTACATTTTAGCGAAACCTTGTTATTACTGTCTTTCTTTAACTATCTCTTTATGTACTTATTTGTCTTTTTCTTTTTTTCTTTTTTATTTGTCCTCATTGGACTATTACAAGGCCTTTCACGTCGAGTATTTAGGGATAATTTTTGTGTGATGTAGGCCTATATATTATGATGCACAACTACTCCTCTACTTGTTCTTAATTGTTTACTTTTCTATTAGTTATTCCATATCACAGTTCATTCTTTCGTATCATTCTTTATATTTCAGTAACATTACTTCTGATTTTAGTCAAAGTTATTTCGTTTTAATTGGTTGAATTTTCTTTTTCGGTGCTTCTTACCTCTACTTTTATACTGATTCTCAGGTACAAATTTGTTTAATTTTTTGTTTGAACAATTTGTATATCTTCCAGTGACATAATAGATAAGTTTCTTCTTACGTTGGAACTGTTAACGTATTAATAATAATTAATTAGTATATTCTGGTGATGACGCAAACTTCTAATACAATTGTTTTTAGAAGATGGGAAGGAAAAAGTCGTAATAAAGAAATTAAATTTAAAATAGGTTCTTTCGGATACCAGCAGCATGCCTTTATTTTTTCAGAATTCTGGTAAACCAGTTGATCCCGTGTCTTAAGATTTGCGGCAGGTTGTAAAAATCTATTGTAAAAAAAGAGTCTGTTATTTCTCACTCCTAGCTAGTATAAATATAGCAGAGTAGTTAAGTAAATATCTTGCATAAGATAAATTTATAATAAAATAAACAGTGAATCAACAATCCACATTTATGCGCACCTATATCTTATCTTATGCCTTTACACAAAGAACAGTTGCTAATGCTTTATAGTGGCCGGGTTTGTCGTAAATGCATTTTATTTTACTGACGGATTCTTGTTAGAAAATATATCGATTAAAGAATTCGGTCAAGAGGTAATTTCGAGCTATTAGTCTGAGCTGATGTCAATTTGCAAGTGTGACGCGAGTATCCCAGATGGCAGCAGCATCGAAGTCCACTCTGCTACCGTGGGTACTCCGCCAGAAGGTGCAAGACGCTTCTTTTACTGCCAACTCATCCCATCGTGATCTCTGTGCTCAAGTCTTCCGTGTCCGAACAAGTTTGATCCCTCTCTACAATGTTAAAGCTGAATCCAGTATGCAATTTCTCTATGCATCTACGCAGAAATATCATTATTTCAAATGTATGGAGAAGGGATTTATTGGTATGCATATGCAAATATGGAATGTATTAAGGAATCTATACCATCGACTTCAAAATTCCGATGATTTAATTTGTAAGTCAATAAAATACACTAAAAACAACACTTTTGAAAACAAATTCCATCTATTAATTTACTTAGATCATATAAAATCATCGACAAAAAACTTCAAATAAAATCCCGATAAATTAATTTGTAAGTCAATAAAATGCACTAAAAACAAAATTTTTTAAAACAAATTCCATCTATTAATTTATTACTTAGATCATCTAAAATCATTGACCAAAAACTTCAAATGCAAATACATTACATCGTTGTTTCAAATTAAGCCAGAATTTCTCAAGCTAAAAATATTTTTGTAGGCCAGAATTTTTCATTCTAAAAATGTTTGTGTGATGAAATATGTGTAATATATGCGCAAAATATGAAATACAAGTTATGCTAGGCCTGTATACAGTATAAATATCATGTTGCTAAATGATAATTATAAAAATGACAATATTATGTCATTTCGTAAAGTCTTCATAATTATGTAGTCCTTTAGTAATTTAACTGTTCATTAACAAGAAAACTTTAAATTGTTTGAAAGGAAATTTTTAAAAAAATGCACACACGACGTCATATGTATACAATTGGATAAACTGTGAAATCATATCCATTTAATGCTAAGTTATTTTCCTTTTCTACTTTAAAAAATTTGCTTTTTTAAACTTTATGAATTGAATGCATATCGAACTAATGTATACCAGTTGAACTTGGATTATTCGAACATTTTTCATTCTAAATGACGAATAATTAAAACGTTTTTCATTCGAAATCATGAATAACTGTTAGGCCTATCAGAAGTTATTTCATGACAGTTCTTTGCGGAGGGGTTGAAAAATCAATCTGTTTACTGCAGTCATATTATGCATAACATTCACTTACAGGAATAAAAGTAATTGTACACATCCCATTTGGTGGGATGACTTCTCATGGAAAAATGGGCAAACTTTATTTATCTTTTTTATACATGAACGCTTTTCAGGTTTCTAATTTGGAAATCTTTCTAGAAATGGTCTCCATTGACCATAAGGGATTTATATTCTACAGGATTTCCGCTTAATTTTTCTTTGCTTATATTGAGATAATTTATTTAAAAAAAAATGTATTTAAATGGTACCGATACTTAAAATTACACCATTATAAATGTTAAGGGCTTGGTATAAAGTAACAGAACAGATATGTAGGCCTATGTACGTATGTATGCCTGATAGCTAAGTGTATATAGACATTTAACAATTATATTGACCTGTATACAAGGTGGTCGAAAATTCCAATTTCAAAATTCTAGGGGTTGTAGAGGGGACGAAGTAGACAATATTTTGAATAGAAACCCATATCCGGAAACATACTGTTTGCGTGCTGCAGGTACAACAAATTAAAAGTAGGCTAAGCGTTCAAATCTTCGCTTTTCGGATAAAGCTATAGTAATTTAATATTTTATGACTCAGTTACATTACAAAACAACATTCAATAAACATTTGAAGTACAGTATAGCAGGTAAAAAAAATGGTTTGCTTGCGAAGAAACAATTTTTATAAAGCTTCAAGGTAACGTGACATTGGAGAGTCACAAAATCAGTGAATATCTATTCGTGTAAACGGCACGTTTCCGGACATAGGTTCCTATCAAAATATTGTCTACTCAGTCCACTCTCCTAGCCCTGGGAATTCATGAGAAGAATTTCAGATTTGTTCCATGTAGCCTATATACACACACAGGATGGACGGATTAAATTCTCTGCAGTTTCGAGGGGACTAGCTAATATTAAAATAAACATAAGGTGTTTTGTGATTAAATCCATGGTTTAAGAGATAATTAGATTAATTATTAGTCCTTTAGAATTGCAACAGCGCACTGCCAGATCACTGATGCGCTGGCAATGTCCTTTTCTGTCATTCGTACAAAACATAATCACAAACGGAAGACAGTTGCCTAGACGTTGCCAATCTGCGCCGAATATGTGGTCCACGTAATGATCTTTCTATTTAATTTGGACGAAAACTTAACAACTTAATTGAAAAGCCGCACAGTGAAAATTTATTTCTTATTTCTCCCTGTGCTGATGTTAAACAATTAGAAAAGAACGGATAATACTTACCGAGTAAAACAAGTTAAAGTTCAGGGCCATTATTTTTCCTGAGAAAATCATCACGTTGGACAAAAATAGTATTGGAATTTTCTTTTGTTTCTTGATTTTTCTTTTCTTTTTCAGTAAAGAATAAGCTGTTAAAATCTGTATTGTTATACCCCTTCCACCCTGGACATATATGTTTATATTATCTTTAATTTGTCGTATTTGTATTATACATGTATTGATTCTGGTCTCAGCACAGAAAAAAAAACTTGGGATTTGCAATTAGCTCTCTCAGGTATACAGCACAATGAGTAAGCGTAAGCCATTTTCAGTTGCAACAGATTGTACATAGCGTTAACTGAAACCTCTTGTTCTTTTCTAATTGAATATTCTTAACTTCCTCTTGGATGGAAAAGCCGTGCACAGGGTGAGTTCCGGGGGACTTTGCCCCTCTCTCGCTTCTTGCTGTAACAAACCTCCCACTTCCGGGGTCCATGCAATATTCATGCGGGTTTTTAGGCCGCTCTTAATTCTGATGGAGTCTACTTGGACCTGCCATCATGCAACATCCGGCGACCGCTACACAGACTACCTATCAGAGAAAAGTGCACGTAAAGAAGAATAAAAATAAAAACTTCAGACAACATAACATTTTATTTTTAAGAAGGACTACTACTAACTCCAGTCTTCATGGTATGGTAACTTTTATTTCAGGATAGGCTTACTAAATTTGCAATTTTAATAATTTAACTGCTCAGAAACGTTGCATTCTTCACTCCATTTTAAATCAAATTGAAAATGAATGTGATGAGCATGGTGTAATGTGATTCCTGAGTGGAATAGATGGTAAGTCACTGGATTTCGGATCCCAAATTCTTATGTTCGATCCCAGGCCAAGACAATGACATATATGTGTGTAGATAAATGCGACAGTCGTTTAGAAGAAATTCTGCCGGACCAAATTCCAGCTCACCAAGGACTGTTGAATCTCTTAAATCTCTGTTGAATCTTAGTAGGGCCCAGTAGTCAATCGTAACCCAAAGTAATCCCAAATAAGCCCTAAAGTAACCCAAAAGGTTACAACATGGTTAGGTTAGGTTAGGTGAAGTGTTAGACCTGCACATAAACGTGTTTAAACCGTTTAAACGCAGTATTGCTGCATTTTTTTTAAATCTATGATTGAAACAAGTGGGATGCACTGGGAGTGTAAAAATTCTAGGTCTCTTTGCGACATTCTGAAGCAAATTGGACAATTAAGTAAGTTTTTCTATGAGAACACTGGAGGGAGTGAACGATGCCAAAGGGATTGAGCCAGACATATTCAAGGTTCTTAAAATTCTAAAGAATGCGCCACTATCCGTTCTGAGTGGCCATTGGCCATTGCGGGGTGTGACATAGCAGAAATATGAGCGAGCCCAGCTTCCATGAAGAATGAATGGAAAACATATTACGGTGGGTTTTAACTTTAATATTTCATTCCAGGTACCAACTATCACACTTTCTAACATGCCTGTTTAAAGTAAATCATCTAGGTATTTTATAAGGCTATGTGCTACAAATTTAAAAAGTCGATGGGGTTTAACAAAAACGATATTAGTTATTCAGGCTGTTTTAATTCAAAACACCATATAATATAAAGATTTCAAAGCGATTTTAATGTATCGTGAAATTTGTTATATGTCTATTTGCAATAGTCTTACTAGAAACAGGTGAAAATTATTTTAGAGGAAGTTTGAAAATATAACGAAGTGGCACCCCGTTTCTATGTTTTTATGTAAAAACTCGAATTATGCGGTCCAAGTACCATAAGATCAGACCAAATTTCGAAGGGCAGCAGAGAGCCACCGCAGATGACAGGGCCGGCTGGATTTCCGCAAGAAGTTAAAAAAATTTCGTGGATATTGCCTTACGCTGAAACATACCGCTACGTTGAGAATAAAGCAAGACATGAACTACGGTATTCAAATGCAATTTAAAGATTTTTTATTTAAAAGAGAGTGTTTTATGTCAAACTGTAAACACTTAAAACACTAACTTATCATAACGTAGTTAACATACATGAATTCACTGCATCTCCATAAAGCTACACGTATGTAAATACACTGCCTCATTTTCAAGTCTGTTGGGGAGCGGTGCAGTTCATAGTATTACCTGACATTTGCTCTACCTCTGCATTATTAATAAACAAGACAGTAGTCGAAATAATAATAATAATAATAATAATAATAATAATAATAATAATAATAATAATAATAATATTACTAAAGTAATCGAGTAAGGCAATAAAAATCCTTATCTATTCCTTCTACATTGTTTCACTTCTAAATGAAATGGTTTCCACATAATTAACTAAAGGTATATCAAATAAGAATCATCTTTTAATGTTGTTTAATATAACATTATATATTGATAATGATAACTAATTGCTATTATACTATTATAGTTATTTGTGATTCAAGTTGTAAAAAATACTTTATTTTGCGAGTTAAAAAAACTTTTAAATTTAAAAACGATTGTAAGTAGGGCCTGTGTTCTATTTTTTGTTGTTTGTATCTAATTTTTAAATTATAAAATGCCTATATTTGTGCCTCGGTCTTTACAATAAATATTATTAAATTTTTTCATCAAGACTCCACCCACATGCCCGTGGTTGTGGGCAGTACAGAAATGGAAAAAATGCATTATAAGCTTATAAATATACAAATACATAGAATAAAAATACAATCAATGACATTAATTTACAGTAGGCCTTATAACAGGAAGGAAATTTTGAAAAGATGAATTATTTAAAAATATATTTATATAATTAACTTAAGTATTTTCTTCAATTTATAAATGTTCAGATTCACTACTTCAGGATATTTTAAACAATGGAATTTAATACCTAGGACCCTAACTAGAGCTATATTTTATTCTGTAGAGAAGGAAAACAATAACAACACGAAAGCGACGTGATATGAAATAGCCTAATTATTGTTGTAAGTTGGAAGCTGTGAGTTGGTTCCCCTTGTATCGGAAATCCTCTCAGAAACACTGCCTGCGATCGTGTTTACCAGTTTATCAAAGTGGAGCAGTTCATTATCAGGCAAGACCCCACTTCTACGTCTTGCCATTGATCTACTCCAGCATTCACTTCAAAGTCCTTCCTGCATGGTATCCTCCCGCACTTACTCCAGCTCCCGTCTATTGTCTCTGCAAACCTACCTGCCCTAAGTTCATAGCCACAGAATCTATCATTTACTTAATTTAGCAATTAGTCCTTTAGTTATTCAGTACTGTCTCAGTAAGATGTACAAACAGCCCCAAACTCTCAAGCTCAATATCTTGATGACCGTTATAGAAAATACAGGGTGTTAAAGAATTCCGCCTATAAATTTTAGAAGTAGGACTAGTGGAGACGAATTTCATAGAGAGTTCACGAGGTTAGATCTTGAAGTTACTTAGTAATGATGTATTTGAAGCTTGAGGCCTAAAATCAGGATTTACAGAATTTCGCAGACTCGCTAGGCAGACTAGGCCCATGTGAAACGAACACCTATTCTGTTCATTGATATCATACTCATCTATAATATTATGGGCTCACACATGATGGTTAATTCGATTTATTTACTCGAAGTCTGTATCTATTATATTGCGGTAATTTTTAGCTTTCCTAGCCATATTTCTCATTTCAGATTTACTAGCGTACGCCTGTACTTAACCGGTACTTAATTTGTCTATGCATTATGTTTTCTTTTATATTTAAATGCGTTTAAAAAGTCTTAAGTAAAAAAAATTGTGGATAATACTATCTACAACGAATAACTTTATTCAGCATGGGCATAGTAGTAAAATATATTCAAGCTTACAAGGTCATAACTGTAATGGAATACGGCCATGAGATCGAAGAACGTTCAAGATGAAAGGGGATGAAATTTATTGTAGACATTTATTTCAGTAGGGTACTTATAAACTGGACATTCAGCGAGAGTTCTTGCTCTTGAATCCTCCCTCCATACGAACCCCTGGAGTCACATAGACACTTCTCATCATCTTGAAAGTCTTGGCGTGCCCATTTCTTGATCACGCCATCATTTCTGATTGCTAATTTGGTTTGTTCAGGTTGACCGAGTGGTCACCCCTATTTTCTGGGTAGTTGACTTGGATAGAGAAGGGAAATTCACTCTTCGATTTGTTGGGGCGTACCGCCATAATTCTTCCCAGGGGCCACTTTCTCTTTCTTTTTTGTGAGTTTTTGGTACTTGGGATTGTAGCCATTCAATCTTTCCTATAATCATCCCACATACATCACGGTGGAAATAGTTGTTTTCAAGCAAATAGTGCACACGTGGTTAAGTTTCTATAGGATTAAATATCATTTATTCAATTTCAGTTATTTTACGGCAAGTGACGCAAGATAAAATATTTCGGCTTGAAACATTGAAAATACAGAATTTGTCCGCTGAGTTTATTGTAACTTAACTGGAAGTTCAGAAAATAGATTCAATATTTTTACTGCGAAAACCAATAATTTTCTGGAAAAGTAAGGAGTGGTTGTTCTGCTTTTTTTTCACATCAGCAGGTGGAAAAAAAAATCCCTTGGCAGTTTTTCAATAAAGTTTCACTTTTCGTTCAAATTGAATACAAAGATTATTTCGATAAAATAAAAACCCGCGGCATAAGTCAATGTCTCAGTAAGAGTGTTTTACGCGTATTGTTTTAGTTTTATATATACTTGATGGAGGTCATTGACAACTGGAAGAATCTATCTGACAATGCGCTCTTCCCATTCCTCGGAGCTTTCAACCTAATTGTCTTATAAACCCTAAAACTAGTAACAAAATACATAAGTGTTATTTTTATTTGAATGTTATCTACTGCCTCATTGACTCTGTACTGTTAATCCACTTTCACTCTGCATACCCTATCTGTAGCCTATATCCGTCTACGGTACCGATGGGAACTCTCTACCCTCCCCCATCCACTATTCAATGGCGTTACTGAGCTGGAACCAAGAAACGTTATAAAGCACAATTACCGAAGGTAGTGAACAAAATCATTAGTCTATTTCAAAGTTGCGTTGAAATAAACTTTGGACTTTAAATATTTAGTTATTTGTCGAATAACACCAATAAAATTAAGTCTAAGCTCTTCAGGTGGTATGTTCTCATGAGGCACTGCATTGTTTATGAAACATTTGTATGGAATGGTTTCTACTAGGCATGAGCAAACTTGAGAGGAGGAAATGGTGGTGGGACTTATTCTACTTATTGTGGACGTAACAGTTGTTTACATCATGAGGACGGGCGTCATGGACTACCATGCCGTTCGATTAGGGGAGTACAAAAACAATTAAGCATTTAGCAAACAACATAAAAGTGAATTCTGTACTGGCTACAATATTATATACTTTATACATACGTTATTAACACATTATGTACAACACTGGAGCATTGCATTTATGACGATAAGGACTCTTAGTCATTTACATGCACCAGATTGTCTGGATTGTTTACTAACGACCAGTTTACCTATATTGGGAAGAATGTTGATCGTGCATAATTTAGTGCACAGCTAACTTAATGTGATCTCTGTTATACGAAAACGAGCATTATGTTCAGTGTGGTTCAGTTTTGACAGTTGAAGTATGTAAATTCTTTCGTTTTGCAAAAAGCAAAAGCTCTTTGGGAATTACATCTTTTCTTCTATTTGGACACATTCGTCTACTTTGTGCATTACTGGAAACTACTAGCCACGTGGCGAACACTCTACTGTACAGTCGAGTGCACGGAATATTTCCGATATAACTTTCGGTGTTTTATGATTGTCAGGGAACACATAACCGGCTCTACCAGACCTACTTCTCACATCTGCTTATATCCTTTTTTATGTGCACCAGAGGCTAACCCTCCACTTACTGTTTGTCTTAATCTCTTCCCTCCTTCGGAACTGAACCTGAAACGAACCTTTGTTCATAGGATAATATTTGAGAGCTAGACTTATGGCTCACCTAGACCTGTGCGTTATTCATAGGGTAATGCATGAATTGGGATTTAATTCAAACAAACAAAGAGATTGGCTCACCGAGGGATGGTGTGGAACACAGATGATAAGTAGATTCAATGGCAAATTTAAATAAAGAAGAGCAGTAGAAGAAAGCAGAAGCATCGGAAAGTTTCCGTGCACTCAATTGTACCTGCTGAACATAGGCAATCTCACGTCAGAAAAACGGGGTTGAGGAAGTAGGAGACATGCAAGCCTAAATAAGACCCGCAAGGGAACAAAGTGCTCAGGCCTAGTTTATACATTCAAAGTAATGGCACTCCGCGTGATTTTTGCTAACCCCTGAGCATGTGCAAGGGCATTAGTCATAGCAGAAGATAAATGTACCTTAATCAGTTATATCACCCGAAGTATTGTAGAAGGAATTCGGTAGTCTTAGGCTGACTTCCCCTACGTCTTTTCCAAACCTGATCTAACATTAATTGATGAGTTGTATGCATATTTTGGTCTCTGTATATTTTGGATATTTGTACAATATTTCCTAACAGCTTATCAAATAAACCATTATTGAATAGCTCTCTCAAACTCTCCTATCTCTGATCCATTCTCTCGGCGTTCTTTGAATTAACTGGCTGAAAGGGTCAGCAGGATTCGGTGCAAAAATAAGGATGAAAATATTGTATATGATTACGTTACGTTAAATGTTGAAATGCACATGAATGTCTGCTACGAATCGCTACCATTTTTATAAGACGGCTCAGTGCCTGAGGTGTCTAAGGCCCATCAAGAGAAGTGTTGATTTTTTTCTATTGACCAGCAAAGATCGTATTCTATCTATGCCAAACGTGACTAACAGATTTACTGTGTCTGCTACAAACATAGTTATGGCTGTTAGTCATGTTTGTCATAGATAGAATACGATTCTTGCTAGTCAATACACACAAAAATTAACACTTCTCTCGATGGTCCTTAGTTACCTCTGGCACTGAGCCGTCCTTATTAAATAATATTACTTGTTATCATTAATCGGTATCTCATTATAAAACAGTAATTTTGAACTAAAAGTAGGTCATATAGAGCTTATACATCATGACGATTTTTCATTATAGTCGACTGGTTATAAGTAACTGAATAATCTGAGGTTTCTCACTACTTACTTTAGTTGTGTTCAATGAGTTTACAGAAGATGGCTGAGTGGTTTTGAAATTGGATGTACAAGTCCATTAGTGGACAGTGTCAAATTTCTTATGGAGAAAGCAAAACATCTTCAGCACACGGGAGCTTCTGGTGTATCAATTACCATCTAAAATCACCACAACCAGTTCTACCAACAGAGAGTACCCTTCTTATTACCATACATGCAAAACTGGCATTACCGATCATGTTTATTCCAACAGTTAATTGTACTTAACTTTAAATTGCAATGTAAACCAGTAATGTTTTATTTCACTCAGCTTCTACAGAATTCTGTGATGTATTTTTAGATTTATCCAAAGTATACACAATCGGTATGTAACTTAGTCAAAATCTAACATAAACGGAAATCAAAAGTACCGTTTTATTTAACTGATAAGCTGGTATATCAGTTCTCTATCTTGTTTTGTCTCTCTTTCCTCCCTTTCTTCTGTTCTCTCGCTATCTCTCTGAGTATTATAACAAAGCATAGCCTATGTACGACAGTCTCGTACCAAATTTTATCCACATACACACATACGTATTTATTTATATTATAAAAGGGGTATTTGTCTACATAACCTTCTTAGGCATCCTCCTGACTCCATCCTTTCCTGCTTCCTCTTTTATCTGCTATCTCCCTCTCCTCTGTCCACCTGCTTGTCTCTCTCGTTCGGTCTCTCTGTTTCTAGTTTGTTTGGTTTCTCCTTTTCTTTCTCATTCTCCTTCCCATTTTCTTTTTATCTGCTTTCCATTTTTTCATTCTCTTTCACATCCTCTTTCATTCTTCTTGTACTGATGTGGAGGGATGTCATCCTTTAAAATATAATTATGAAGTTTGAAATGATTTAAGAATTGAATTACATTTCCATATAGTTTTCACATTTCCCATAGTGTTATATTCCGCATAAATAAAATACAATTCTTACCACTTTTAGGATGTATAAACATTCTTACAAACAACACTAGATAGAAAACTGAAATTACAAAAACTAACAAATCTCTACATCCAAACCGGGAGTTAACCAAATGCGAGTACTCCATCATGGCCAGAAAGAGAAAGATCTCAACAGCAATAGACAGATTTCTCCTTATTTTAAAATGAAGTCACACTTTACCTACCTTAAATTCACTCAGATAAGGTTTTACTCATAATATTAAATACAATAATTGTGCTGTGATACTGAAAAAATCTGATTAATTTTAAGTTCAATAATAATAAAATTAAGTTCTATCTATGGCCGTGTGACGGCTCACTGCCACCCTACCACGGGATTTTCATCAAATCAGGGAATTGGAAGCAATTTGACAAAATAATCTCCCGGAATACAATGTTTGCAGTAAAAACTACAACCAATGATAATTAAGAATTAATTTGGCATATTAAATTTAGTTTGGAAGGAACATATTGTATTTACTTTTTAGAAATACAGTTTCCTTTATGTAGGCCTATCCTTTCTATCATTTTAACTTATTTTATGTAAAATTTTATCAGTTCATTGTAAATTCAGAACTATAATTGTATTTGAATATTGGAAAATACTTTTGTAGATGTGATAAATTTCCGAACCGTAAATCTCTGATTTGGTTATAGATTAGATAGAAGCTCTGAAGCCATTTCTCGATGGGGTAAAGAAAAGATGGGCCTTCGAGACTCTCGCTTTTCCACAAGCGAGGGAACCCTTTAGCGTTTGCACTCTTGCAGTCAGATTGCGACATCTACTCGATAATGAAAATATGATGCCACGGGTATTGTACCTGGTAAGTTGGTAGCTCGACTCTAACCCACCAGTGGGAGGATCCTTGAGACACACTATTAGGTGAATATCGTATCGGAGATACTAGCTCCGCGAGACAGACGACTGAACATAACAAAAAAACATACATAATTCCATTATTGCTGAAGCAAATGGCTAGCTAAACACACATTTCCCCGTTGATGAAAGACATACAAGAACGGAAAATGGAACTATAGAACAAACGCGCCGAATAGTTGTTGGGGCCAGAGCATGGCCTATGGTCGAGTGGGATGGTGGTGGAATATGTCCTTGAGACACAGGCTATGTTTCCATCTAGGTTGGGAAATATGGTCGCTGAGCCGAGCTCCTCCTTAAAATGTAGCGAGCACTACAATAACATCGATGCGTTTTCTATCATGTTCGTATTTAAATGATAAACTATTATTGTACTAGGAAATTCGATGTTTCAGTCTGGACGTCTATTGCTTGGCATCTGAGTTACCCTACTATCAGTTTTCCAATTTTTTCCTTCAATTTATCGTTTCAAGAGCCTTAAAACAAAACAAATACAATGACATTGGTATGTGATCAGAACATGCGCACCTCCTCTGAAGATACCTCAAACAATAATTTACAAGACAGATACCGGTAAGAATTCAGGGGAGGTGGGAAGAAACATTTTATCTCTGTGAGAGAGGAAACCCTCTAAAAAAAAACAGTTTTTGCAATCCACGAGATTTGAAGCTGTGCGAGTACCTGACATTTAAACACTTGCACTTAAAATAATTTATAAACCATTTAAAATAATGTATAGTTCTGAAAAATGAATGTGGAAGTATGCAGTAATAATTGAAAAGCAGATAAGAAGTGGTGGTGTTGAGTGCAATCCATTATCTGTTAAGATTGCGTGGGTCGGAGGTAATTTAGCCCTTGCAAGTGGTCAGGTGCTCCCGAGACGTGGCTTGCGGAGTGTGGCCACAGCCCCACAGTGTGGCAGACCCCCGGAATGTGCCCGTCAAGACGCGCCACAGAGAAATTACCACCTACTTCATGTCCCCCTGATAAATACACACTCACTTGTTCGTCTTTCTCTGTGAGACTTATATTGTAGGTGTATTGTATTGTCCGTAATAATTCAAGGACCTCAATACATTAGGAATCTACATAATAACATGTGTTTTTAATTTAATGGCATCTGGGATCGAGGTTAAAAAGGTAGAGCTGTTAATAATATTAAGAATACTTCTCGGGATTTCACCCGGAGCAGAGGTATTTCATCCAAGTTCTCTGATGATGGCATTCCCAAATATAATAATGTGTTGCCGAAAACTTGCGTTAAATTACACCTACCTGGGTGCAAGCCCGAGTAGTTATGTTCAATACTATTCGCCTGGAAAGTTTCAAGTCTTTGCTACCATTTTAGTAAAAGAGCAGCTATTCTGCGGCTATCCAAAAAGTAAAGTAAGTAGTGAGAAACCTCAGATTATTCAGTTACTTTCTCCATAAGAAATTTGACACTGTCCACTAATGGACATCCAATTTCAAAACCACTCAGCCATCTTATTATCTAGAAATGTCTTCAGTAATTTGCATCCACTGTGTATGTAGACACACAGCCTTCAAGTACCTCGCAGTAGTCGTTCCAATACTTACTTTAGTTGTGTTCAATGAGTTTACAGAAGATCTTCAGCACACGGGAGTTTCTGGTGTATCAATTACCATCTAAAATCACCACAACCAGTTCTACCAACAGGGAGTACCCTTCTTATTACCATACATGCAAAACTGGCATTACCGATCATGTTTATTCCAACAGTTAATTGTACTTAACTTTAAATTGCAATGTGAACCAGTAATGTTTTATTTCACTCAGCTTCTACAGCATTCTGTGATGTATTTTTAGCTTTTTCCAAAGTATACACCATCGATATGTAACTTAGTCAAAATTTAACATAAACGGAAATCAAAAGTACCATTTTATTTAACTGAATTTTGTGATAAGCTAGATTATCAGTTCTCCATTTCTTGTTTTTTTCTCTTTTTCTACCTCTCTCTTTCCTCCCTTCTTTTGTTCTCTCGCTATCTCTCTGAGTAGTATAAATACAGCTTTCTTGTAAATCACTTATCCATTTTTGGAATCGTAAAACATGATTTTTAAACCAGGGCTGACAAAGTTCCCTGTAGTTTGGAGTGATACCTTAATTTTATACTATTTTTGTTATGCTACCTTCAGTAAAGCTGCTGCCATTGTGAGAAGGAAATCGCTCTGAGAGAGAGCCTTTATCGGGCCTCCTTTAGAACATCCAGCCATGTTGTCCTGGCCTTACATTCAAATGTGTGCTGGTACGGTTAATAAGCGATTATGAATACATATTATATATATATATACATGCATATATATATATATATATAATCATGTGTGTGTGTGTGGTATTTATCAGAGCTTAGGCAGTGTGGGTGCATGAATTTAGTAAGATCAGGCTAGCTGGATGGACCGGCGGACAGACCGACAGACAGACTCTACAGCCTGAGTAATGGGCGATCACGGAAATTGAATTGGTGTGGAGAAATGAGGCGAAGTGAACCCTCTCACTCGGTCTCGCTCTCTCTCTCTTTCTCTCTCTCTCTCTCTCTCTCCCTATCCTGTTACTCTCTTTCTCTCACTCACTTCTCATCTTATTGGCCCGGACTACCAGACGAGGTCCACATAGCTACTGACCTGCTTGGAAACATAACTTCATATCAAAATGTGTCCACCCCTTTCTCAAAATTCCTTAAATACGGTAGTTAACGATATGTAAGAAACGCGGAAGTCTGTCATTTACTGTCAAAAATACGAAAAACGTAAGGAAATATTCACATTGCTGAATGAAGAGTTTTTTGTTGCCATATCCTACATTTAAAACTTGTTAAAAAGGAAAATGTTTATTTTTGATAGGTAAAAATGAACCATAATTAACAACAAATTCACAGCTCAATAGATATCTCTTATAATTAATAAAATTTTGTTATAAACCTTTTTTAAATTAACATAACTTACCGGTATGTTGGATTTTATTCCCATAAGTTTATTTACAATAGTTCAATGGGCTACTGCAATTCGAATTCTTACAAGTTTTCCAGAATGACTCCCTCGTTCTTAGTGATACAAATTAATATACTTGCCTGGTATGAACATTTTAAATTTCGTTAAAAAAGTAATCTGTCAGTGGTAAACATTTTGGCAATGTTTCTCTGTGGGATCCATCATCTTAAATACATCTAATATTTCCTTCATGAAGTATTACACTTTTTTGGAACAATATAGGCCTACTAATTTTTTAGCATTTTGAAATAACTGGAATTGAAACTTCGAAACCCAGTTTCACATTAGTTTAAAATATGTAAAAAAGGTTCTGCATAATAGCTTGTTACTCAATAAAAGGCATATTTTATGCGGGCATCCAGAAGTCAATGGAATTCGGGACAAGTGTACTGAAACGCACAAGGACTATGCTGAAGACTAATAGGCCTACAGTAATCAATAATTGTAAGACTTCTGCAGATATTTTAAAAAAATGCTTGCCGTTATTGACTGAATTGCCATTTTTTTCTAGTTGGGTCTCAATGATAAAGGGCGCATTCATTTGTGTTTTTGGTAGAGTTCTAAATATTTCGGGTCCCCTTTATGGGTTTACATTTAGAAGATTTCTCATGTAATTGATCATTTTGATCCATTTTCTTGCAATTGACATACACGTAATGTAAGATTTCATCCAAATTTAAAATTAACAATAAAACGTTAGACTTTGATTATTCCATAATTTCTAATAAACGAAAATAAACACCCTATACCTGTAACTGAAGGATTTATTTTATTTTACAACAAATTCAGAATACAAAAAGCTTAATGTAATTTTAAGGTAGAAACTTAATGGAAGATGCCACTTTTATATACTGAAAGTTTTCACATAAAAGTGAAAATTATATCAGAAACAGGGTTAGCAGATTTGGTTCACATAATTACGAAGTATTCAAAATGTCAAAATGACCGAAATTCTAGTCATGTAAACTCAGTTTTACTAGAAGACCAATTCTTATTCCTATACTTATTCCTATGGTTCTGTAACGTGTTCAAAACTTACATCTCGAATTACAATATATATGAGAAAACAACATAAACTTTAGGTGATTCTTAGATATGTGATCAATATAATTTTGGAAATAAACGTTCATTACACAGTCAAGGGGGCATTCCTCAGGCATTTGTTACTATTTTGAAGCTCGATTTTTTGTTGTACATGCGACCCTTTGGAAATAACCCTTTAATTCAATTTAAAAGTTTTATAAATAAAACGCTTATTCAGATTGTGTAACAAGGATAAGAAAGCTTCTATGAGGAAATTTCTTGAGATTTGTTCATGTGCATCTTGTATTTTCTGCAAAACTATACATATCTTCATTGAAACAACAGAATATAGCTCTCCGTCTTCAACTGACCCTTGCGTTACTTAATCTAATAAAGAACGAGTGAGAAGGAGAGAGAGAGAGAGAGAGAGAGAGAGAGAGAGAGAGAGAGAGAGAGAGAGAGAGAGAGAGAGAGAGAGTGAAAGTGAAAGTGAGAAGGCGTGAAGAGAGATAGAGTGATAGAGAGAGAGAGAAAAAAAGCTTTGCGATCAGGAGTGGTAGTCCTAAATCAGCAAGAGCCTCGAAGGATAGCGTCTCATTTCGCTAATGGAAACCATCCGCGGACAGTCATGGCCTTCTAGAGTAACTACATACGAAAATGAGAGACAAAGAAATCATTTCAAAGCTTTTCCCTAGTCTTCTAAAAACTTAGCTGGGTTTGAGGAAGAAATAGCTGAACATCGATTTGAAGAATGAAAACCAAACAACTACCACTTCCAGTATTTCAAGCCCTTTTACTTTGTAAAATTGAAGATTCGTGTGTTATTCCTTTCAATTAGGTACATGTAAGACTCAGATGTAACGTGTTTTGGTCTTTGCGAAAATAGAGGTAGAAATCAGGTTTCAATAACTTGCAAAATAATAGGATTATAATTGAAAATGAAAACATAATCTGTCCTCTGTAGTTAGACTACATTTTATTTTTTAAAAGCATTGACTAGGCTGCATACGCCAATAGACCAGTAAGGAGAATTTTTAAACGTGAAACAATAGAGAACAGGTCATAAAATTCATATGGTTGATTAAAAATTTAAACATGATATTGACCTATAGGGTAATTCCGGGAGAGACGGCCATGCGGGGGAGACGACCAATCGCTCTGATTTCAAGGCCGATAAACATATTTGAACGTAACTTGGTAGACGGCAAGCTTTTGGTACTAAGAGTCGATTGTTAAACACCTGCGCTGTTTATATTTAGAAATTCGCGATTTATATAGCATTATTGTTTTCTAACTGGCCATTTATTTTTTGTATGTTGAATGAAATAAGCAGAAGTCCGACATTATTACTAACAGTTAAACGATACTCACTGTGTGAGGTGAGTGAACCTTATATATTTCACTTGTATTACGTGTTCTGTTCTAAACTTGTCAATTTTTAACTACTGAGTATGGCCATCTCACCTTTACAAATAGGAGAGATGGCCCACTTCTTTTCCGGGAGAGTTGGCCAACAACATAAGAGCCATATTTTCAAAATCTTCTGATTTTTTCTAACGCGAAATGTAAAAATTTTCACTTAAGACTGATTTCCATCCCTTCTCAATTACTTATTTATTTTTATTGCTAGGGAAATGACGTAAACGAACATATTAATACGTATACCTTAATGAAACAATTTTGAAAATCCTATCCGGAAAGATGTATGTAAATAGAGACGACTTTGACAGTGTACCCCTAATTAAATACATTATTAAATTCATTTTCAAAATTGTTTATGTGCTTAAAAAGTGGATTGGACTCATATTTCTATGCCAAGGTGGCTCCATAATATTGTATTATTTTACATATTTACGTTTTCCTGTCATCAACTAACAAAGTCGAAAGATGGAGATAAGTGATGTAGACGTTAGATGGTATGCCCTTCCCCGCCATTCATGCAGTAGTGTCATGCAGTAGAGTTTAGTTATCTTTTCAGAAATGTATCAGAACTTTTCAGTTACTCAGAATTGATTCTGTTTTCCAAAATATGTTTATTTTTACGTTTCGATAACTTATTTGGCACTTAAGTTTATTTTATTTGTATATATTTATTGGAGAAGAGCTAACTAGTCTTTCTACTTTTTTACCTGTACTTTCTGTCTTCGAAAACTGTCCCTATGTCCTATGGCAATCTCCCCCTGACACCTCGGGTGAGTTGGCCAACGCACCATTTTTTTAAATGTTGGGATTTCTCACACTAAATTACTTTTTTTCTCCATAAAAAATTACGCTATGAGAATGTGACATCCAAGGACCTAATTGAACATTTTGCACACGAATTATCTTGAAAATCCTTCAAGTTATTAAGCATTTAAAAAAGCATGGCCATCTCACCCGGATTTACCCTAGGCCTATTATTTTTTCTCATCCCTTTTTCTAAGGAAAACTATGTCAATAGGTATGAATGAGGGGTTCATCGAAAGCATTTTCTCACTCTGGTTTGAATTAGGCCTGTTTATATAATGTTGGGATGTAATACATTTTAAATATAGATTTTAGTGAACTTCCTAATTTGATATACACCAAGGCGCTTTAGAAATACAGTCCAATTCATAGCAAACAAATTAAAGATGTTAGACATAGTTTATTATACATTATTTTAATAAAGGATACAAATTAATATAAATAATCGCATGTACATAATATGTGATACACATACAAGGCTGAGCAGTTCATAGCTTGTGTGGACAGTTAAATTCGCACAGCCCTTGCATGGGAGGTGGTTAATGCACCATATATTTCCCCCAGATTGTTTCGTATGTAACTAATGTTAATTTTAATAAATTTAATTTTTCAAATGAGGGTCAGACTTATAAATTTGGTAAAAAATTGTCCACCTTATACCCTCAGTTTTTATAAAGAAACCCAGAGTTTTGTCTTAAAATTTTTATTGTTTAATTAAAATGTTAAAATGTTAAAAACAGATCATCGGCTTACTAGGCCTAGTCCCAAAGTGACTTAAAAGCATTGAAATCATTAAAACTCAAAATAAAAATTATTAAAATATTTTGTGATCCGTCAGAAATAAGATGTCATATTAATGATGCACTAATAATTGTCATAAAAACACAGATGTTCACGGTTATAGGCCTATATATAGGCCTATATATATATATGTTTTCAATACTTTTAAGTCACTTTGGGACTAGGCCTAGTAAGCCGATCTGTTTTTAACATTTTAACATTTTAATTAAACAATAAAAATTTTATGACAAAACTCTGGGGTTCTTTATAAAAACTGAGGGTATAAGGTGGACAATTTTTTACCAAATTTATAATGTTAATATTGTTGGATAAATGGATTTACAAAGGAGGAAATTGCAGTAAGGTTACTTCTATCGGTTTCCAACAATTAGATAATAGTTAGATAGCCTCTTTTAGCTTGTTTCTCTTCTTAAATTACGTTGCGCATTTTAATGCTGAAATTAGTTCATACGTTCGGTAAAACATCCCTTCAAATGTTTTTCGATAGATACCTCATTCATAACAGAAAAGACAGGTTTGTTCCCTAAGTTAATTCATGTACTGCCAAGTACCACGACGCATACAAATGTTGTCAGTTTCGCTTGGCGATGTAGGTTATGTGTACAATGTCATTTTTTAGCGAACTGACAATGATCTCATGCGTCCTGGTACTTGATAGTACATGATGAAGAAGTTTGTAATTTTTTTAAATGTATTTCCACATGCACGTTGCGATTATATGTGATCATATGAGTGTATTGTGGCACTATGAACCTAGGTAGACTCAGCCTCTAACAGAAATGAGTACCATTAGCATTCCTGGGGGTAAAGGCGGCCGGTGCCTAAGGCTGACAACCTTACCACCTACACAGTCCGAATTCTTAAAATCTGGGAGTCTCAACTTCCTTGAACCCTCAGGGCCTCCATGGCCTCTGCTAGGGAACACTTATCTTTTTATAAGAGTGTATTGTTTTATTTAGCTAATTGTCTGCTTTACCTGAACGTCTTTTGAAAGCGGAAAGAATGCAATAGCTTCCCACGGGTTCACTAAATATATTTATTTTATCTATCAGTTTTTGTACAAATTGGAAAATTTATTGTGTGCAAAATTTCGTACAAATTGGTCAAGAAATGTAGATTTGTATAGGGAACATTCATACACACATATCCACAAACACACACTCGATTTTATATATTAGATACGCTATTACTACCTTCTTATTTTCTCAGAAACACTGATTAGTTATAAAATATTTTGGAAATTTAACAGGTATAACTTACCTACTTTCATATCATTCAAGAAATTTTAAACTTGTGCTGATGGCCATTCAATGCGACAATAAACATATAGCAGTCTGGAAGCAGTCTCCTTCAGACATTTAACAGATCATGCCGCCAATGAGTTTAACATGTTGCAAGACATAAGACTAAATTAAGTAATCATCAGCTTTGCGGTAAAGGAACAGCATTATTAGACCTATTTGTTAATTTTTATATTTTTATCTCATTAATTATATACATTTTATTCCGACTTATGCTGTCACATTTTGATTTTAAGGACTGGATTTTTCAGTTATTTCCAACTGTGAGATCCTTTCCCAACAGTGGCAGGCTCTTACCATCAAAAAATGTCGCAGTGCATACTAAATATTCCTTAACCCACTTTGTTGTAGCATCTTCCACTAATTCTGGTATTTTTAGAAGGAATTTTATGAATCCCATTTCAATCCGTATTATATTTGCATAATTTATGAAGAATATTTTAATCAATCAATTCTAGTATAACAGACTTGAACTTTTAGACCGAAACATGAATTTTCTTATTCATCGCCAAATGTCATTATATGAATTTATATCTTCCGACGGTAATGCAGCTGCTTTAAAAATCTAAGAATTATTTTACTCTTTAAAAGCGATAATTAATTTATAAGTAGCGGTGTGTTATCGGAAGATTTCTAGCGCTGAAGCCCGGAGGATATAATAAAACTGAGCGATCATGTTATCATAAATCTTTTGCATTACGGCCAGAGCCTTTGCCTCTAACAATTCTGCGGTCTGAGAGCTTATACCAGACGTCCAGTGCCCCGTTCATAATCTCGCAGTCTTTGTTCTTGTTTTTACTCCTTACAGCCGAGGATTAACGAACGAAATCGCCTTATTGTGTGGTCAGTATACAGCTCTTCTCGAATGCGGTTATTTATGTGTTGATTCCATTGTCTCTCCTATAAAAGGAACTAGCACTGCTAACAGGGTAATGTATTATTACTGGAAAAGGAAAAGGGAGAGAAAAAGGAAGTTGTACGGAGGAGAAAGAAAAAAAATTACTTAGGTTTTTCCTGTCTTGTCCTTGGGTTATGTACACATGAGTTTTAACTACGAGAGGAGTATCTCCCTGGTGCTGTTAAACATTTCCCCAATTAACGCAAGTTGCCTTATTCTAGATGCCTCATGGTTTATATGGGATGGGGATTAACGTAAATTATCGAAGTGGACACATAGGTATAAGGATGTAGGGGACAGTCTTCGCCTTACGAGATTGTACAATGGAGTCACCACACCCTCATAAGGTCTCCTAGGAGACGGATAGGATTTCACGGATCAGGTGTTTGGACATGCGAATATTAGCTCAACGCTTGGTAGTTTTGGAAAAGGAAATTGTTCTTATTTTCTCGTTGCATGTTTCCGAGTAGTTCACAGTGTGTTAAAAGTAAAATAACATAATATAACGGTTGCACAATAGGTATCTAGGGGCAAATTTTCCAGTGTAGGAACTCTAAAAATTCTAGTGTACATATCTGTTTATTATATCAATATATACACTGTATGTAGATATACATAAGTTATATGTTAATTTATTAAGTGCCAGAATGGTACTTTCTAAGAATATATGGTGGAAGGGAAAAATGTCTGTGCGACTGCCTGTCTTTGTGTCCGTGTGTCTGTACGCGCGATAATTCGAATACGCTTTATCAGATTTTCATGAAACATGGTATACGCACTTGTAACGTCCATGGGACGTAGCCTATGGATTTTGTACCAAATCGGTTGATCAGTACCAGTGTAACGCCCAATTAGTGGCCTAATTTGTGAAAATATTACACTGAATTCATCAAATGCAATTCAATTCTCATGACAACAATATTGTTTGCAGTGTTCATATACGGCTTTGGAAGTTGCAATACACTGGGCTTTGACAAATAACACTATCCATATATTCCTTCACGATTTTATGCTTTTCAAACTCTCTAAAAAAAAAAAAAACATGGTCTATAACTCAATTGTTATTTAAATATGGCATATTAACTCCATTTGGCCCTTTGTTATGTCAAGTTACCTGATTTTATTTAAAATTAACCTCTGCTATAAAAACGTTTCAAACTATTGCCTGTGGCATTTAGTTTTAAGTTATCTAATAATTATAAACACTTTTAATAAGATTTTTTATTTAGTTTTATTACATAACATAACTTTATGCTATGCATATTTTTTAAAAAGTTGATATTATCACCCTATTTATATTTCTTCTTAGTCTTATTCCAACGTTTCTGAGGAAAGACTAATTCAGCCAATAAATCTTGTTAGTAACATAATATGTTCAAATGAGTTCAAAAGTTAGTTACTCTAGTTAAAATACATTTTCTGTTAATAAAACTTGAAACAATTATATGACGGTCCTGTAAGCAAGAGAGAGTTTGAGAGAGCTGTTACGTTACGGCGAGCCGAAGTGAGCTAGAGTTGTAATTTCACAGTGAGAGAAAAGCGTCTGGAGACTGGCTGGACCTGGTCAGGTGCTGTTATTCCTCTCCAGTTCACATCGCTCCGCCAAGTATGAATAATTCTGTGTCACACATAGGAAATGCTAAGAAGGAAAACAGAAATAATCATGTGTCTAACAATCGTTAAGAGATTGGAGAGACCTTCTCATAAAATAAAGGGATATGTATAACATCAATATGCTTCAGCGTACAGATTCGATAAAAGGAACTATCAGTTTATGGACTGCATTATATTTCAAAAGTTAATTTGAAGATGTTTACCTTAATTAGAAAATATAGTAAACATAAGGCATTTACCTACCACTGTAGTTTATCAAAAAAGGTATTTTATCCTTAGTGAAATATAATAGTTACTTACATGCTGTATGGTTTCTGTGAAGTGGTAGATAGCGATTACTGTTATAACCAGAGCGTATTACGGACAATAAAGCTTAATATAATCTTACCGACAATTCCTTTACAAGTCTTATCTGAAGACATCACTCTCGTGGTTCTGGCGGTCGCGACTCTGGTTTCTAATAGGTGGAAGGAGTAAGGTTCTAATCTCGCATTATTTTTTTTTCCTTCCTTCTTTCTTTCTTTCTTTCTTTCTTTCTTTCTTTCTTTCTTTCTTTCTTTCTTTCTTTCTTTCTTTCTTTCTTTCTTTCTTTCTTTCTTTCTTTTTCTTTCTATACTCTAGTTTTACCTTTCCCTTTTAGGAACATTTAAGCGACCCATTCCGCCCGGACTAATCCGCTGGGATAAAGATTATCTAGTTCAGGATTTCTCTCTTCAAAAATTAAAATATCAGATAATTATTTATCTATTTTTATTTACATTTTCCAATTGAGTTCATTTGTCACTATGTAGTTACCATCTAAGCTTAATTATTGATTTTAACTAGGCCTATATTGTATAAATTAGGGATAATAAATTAGATTTTACTTTATCATAACACAGACTGTCTTATTAGTTGTAACACCTATACATTTTTTATGTAGCCTACAGTAGCACATCTGCACAATTTTAGTTTAATACATAATGAAAGAATGGGGAAGGTATCTATAAAACTGACCAACTTAAGTAATGAGATTTTTGTTACGGTTCAACCACAATTGCAAGAACCTCTAAGTTTACAGCTCACTTTTTCAAAATTGTTCTCTTCATCACTGTTTAAATAATAACTTCTACAATTTCTATCTTTAACTAGGCCTATATTGTATAAATTAGGGATAATAAATTAGATTTTACTTTATCATAACACAGACTGTCTTATTAGTTGTAACACCTATACATTTTTTATGTAGCCTACAGTAGCACATCTGCACAATTTTAGTTTAATACATAATGAAAGAATGGGGAAGGTATCTATAAAACTGACCAACTTAAGTAATGAGATTTTTGTTACGGTTCAACCACAATTGCAAGAACCTCTAAGTTTACAGCTCACTTTTTCAAAATTGTTCTCTTCATCACTGTTTAAATAATAACTTCTACAATTTCTATCTTTAACAGAAATGAATAACAAAATAATTTATAAGAAAATTTAAAAAATCAAACATTATAATATTTCTTATTCTTTCAGTGTTTATACTTAGTTTATTGTTTGCAATGTAGACCTGTGACCGTCGCCGGTATGCGGGAATTTTATCGCGCCTGAGTTCTCTTACATGGGCCTGTCACATTTATCCACACATAAATGCCATTGACCTGGGCCGGTATGGAACCCGCTAGCTTTTCACAGAATGCTAGCTCCAAACAACCTGCTCCACCCAAGCCGACGCTATATTGTGTTGGTCTGAAATATATTGAAATTCTTATTATTAAATTATTTAACAGTATTTCTGTTCAAATCTTATCTATAAAAAAAACAAATTCAAAAAGTTAAAACGGTATCTTTTTTTCTTTCCTAAGTGTGAAGAAGTTTTAATGTTTAAGATATTAAGTATAGAGGTTTCGTCATTAGGGCTAAATGCTCTAGGGAGAAATGCAAATTTATAGAGTAGGACATTTTAAATAGTAGAATGTATAGTACTCCCTTAAATTCATACCATTAGTTTATAAAATATGAAATATAATATAATAATGATAATGGTTACAAGTGCAACAGCAAGGTGTTATACGTGAACTAGTAATGTCTCTATATGGCATTACAATATGGCTATTGATCTATGTTAGGGTAACGTCACACCTACCATGTATAATTTTAATTAATAGAACATACTAAAGTCAGCAATTGATCAAAGATGGTAACTGAATATTTCACAATAAAATTAAAGTTAGATTTCTTTTTTGCTAGGACTCCGGATTCATTCATCGACATCTCACTCCGAACATTCATTCACCGCGTGCGTTCATACCTGGTGACAATTTACACACACAAGTTCCTTAATAGTTTCCGTGATTACCCACTGACTCTCTGCTTGAGAAGAGACAATTAGGAGATGCAGTTCAATAAATATTAAGTGTTAACATCAAAATTATGCAGTTTTTTTTTTTCTAAATATATTTGCTTGACTGTAAGATCAACGTATTTGTAAATCAACCCGACATACTATGAAGAGACGTGGGTTGCGAACCGCGAGTTGGGTAGCATATGAGCCAGGGGCTGTGAGGAGCAGCCACTCGATATTAGTTTCAGTGTGCAAACACTGCTCCGAGAGATGGCGTGCATCATAAACAGGAACCAACAAAGTATCAACTTATTCTCCAAATGATTTTGTCATAAAGAGCTAAATTAATACCTGGAGTTGATTTATATATGTTACACAACTCCGTCTTCTCTAAATAATACAAAAATTATTGCAGTGACGTCACAATTAGCATCAGTTAATAATATTGTCCATTTATTCATTTAGTCATTTATTTATTCAGTGCTCCCTAGGAATAGCTCACTGCTCCCTAGGAAGAGCTCGCCTTAGGAGCGTCAAAATGAGCTAATCCCTATGTAAAACAGGATGTCTTGGGATGAATGTAGGCTAAATCCGTTATTATTAACTATTATTATTCATTGCATGGCCTGGCGGGTTCCTTTTGTTAGGAGGAAACGTCTGCCGACAGCTCAACCCATGCTCTTCATTTTTACAGCACCAATTAGCAAGTTACCTCAGCCAATCAAAATCTAAGAATGTCCTGTGACGGCTGTGACCGCTACTCGTCTGCTCCGCGTGGAGCTAAAAGCTGGGTTGCAAGATCTAGTTACAGTAAACAATAACACGTGTGAATTGATTAAAGCGAGGGAACAAATGAGGTCAGTGAGAACAATGAGAGAATATTGCCAAGTTGCTTGTGTTTTGGAAAGCAAAAACCAAGGCCGAATTGGTCAGATCAATTAACATAAAGAAACACCGACTTAATTATTTATTCCTTTGAAGCCTCCAGTGTATGTAACGAAATACTCTACCCATACATAATATCAAGAATCACATGACTTAGTAAAAAAATATCTTTTCGCAAGATTTATTCTACTTGCACTTCTAAGCAATAAGTATTTTTCTTAATTTAGATTGTTTGCATCTAGATGACATAATTTAAAAATATTCTCTGTTGCCTTTCAGTTTAAACCACTTGTTATCAGAGAACGACATAGGCCAATATAAGTGATATGAGGATACAGTATATGAATTCATTTTCAATTATGTATTGGCTCAAAAAATTGTAATATTGTTAAATGATATTAATAAGATACTCCATAGGCCTATGTATATTCTACCTTCTGTTCAATAAGGAAGGATTGAAAAGTATAAACTTAAACTTGAAGAAATAAGTGGATATGCAGCATGAATTAGTTAAATTCGTTTTGGTATTAATGATGACTAAGCCCACTAGAATGAACTTGAATATTCGCGTACTGGTTGGCCCCTACACTATAAAACGAACTGTAAAGGAATAGGCAAAAAATCTAATTTTTTTACTGAGCAATAGATTTTTTGTGTTGGTTAGATGGCTCAGCAGCGGAAATAAAACATGAAACAACTCACAATTTACAAATTAAAAGTCTAAAGACTTTTTCCCCACTTCCCTATCCAGAAGTACAGACATGATGGTTTTGTATATGTATAGACTATAATAGTGTAACGCAAATCTTTCTTAATGTGCAATATAAAATCACTATCTAATGTGTTTACTTGTTTATTTTGTGTAGGCTAACGTGTAGCTTCTTTCAACGATTCTAGCCAAACGGTTCATGCTATACAAATTTAAAGACTGCCGAGTGTATCGTTATCTACAACTTCGTTCCTGTTAGAATATTACAGGACAGAAATTCCTCTGACATTGGGATCCCAACCCAGGACCTTCGGCTATCCGTGCCATTGCTTTACCAACCGAACTAGCCAGAGTTTGCTTCACAGTACCAGATATAACCTCTCTTTCATGACTGATTATTCTCAATGGTCTACCTCACTGAAAGATGGAAATATGTATTCATAAACCATACATTATTGTCTCTGTTGGATATTACATGAGAATATTATAAAATGAAAATTAATCTGACACTGAGATTCGAATCCAGAACCTTCGGCTATCCGTGCCGTTGCTCTACCAACTGAGGTGGCCAAAGTTTGCTTCACAGTGCCAGATGGAACCTCTTTCCTATGACTGATTACCCTTAATGGTCTACCTCACTGACAGACAAATTATGGCATATGCAGCACTGTGAGGCACACTAATTAGTGATTTTTGTGACCGGGATTCCACTGTTATTGTACAGTAATATTCAAGATGGATTTATTATATGCATTCATGAACCACAAATTATTGTCTCTGTTTGGATATTTGGAATTTTTATCCTATATTATTAACATGCAGCCTTAATGTCCAACAAAGACAATCTGTGGTTCATCAATGAATATAATTATCTTCGTTCCAGTACATTCTGACGTACTTCGGCGTTTCGTCTGTTTCTCTGCAAACTTGATTGTTGCGCAGTCACGACCAATTGCTTTGTTCGATTTTTTCAATTTTTCGCGAATGTTCCTTGAAGTCGCTAAAACGACATATGTGTAGGAGTTCAAGGTGGTAGCCGTTTTAATTAATGAAGACCAGATCTTATATATTGGACGCGAGGTCTACTCTTCAAAGAATTACTTGTTAGTTTCTGGATAAAGACTCGCAATCCATTCACGTACATTTTATTATTATATGTACATAATAGAATCCTTCTGATGTAGGGAGCCTTACCTCTGAGCCCTCATTTCAGTAGCAGTAGGAGTCAGTCGGTAAACATAATAATGGTAAATTTAATGCTCTAGAGTTGCAGACACTGAAGTACTCAACCATGACTGATACACGAGCCCTTAAGGGCGAGCGCTGCGGTAAATGGGAATTATTTGCTGATTTCTTTTACAGCCATGTGCAGCAAAATCACATGTCAAAACAAGCGTCTAGCCCACAGCAAACAGCTCCTGAAACATCGTTTTGTGAATTACAGTAATAAGTGCGCTATTTTTGTTTCAGCAATAAAATAGTAAAACAATTTAATTCGTAAAATATTCGTAATAAAATTTAAAGGATTTGACAGTTAGATAAGGCCGATGACAAGTTAGAGTGTTTCAAGTGAACTGATAGTTAACTGACACTAGACCATATCCTATACTTGGAAGAATAATAAGTGATAATAGCTGTAAGTTATATTATAAATTAGATAAACGACAGTTTTGCCTAAAACAATGTTACTTTTCATAATTTATATGTTTTATAATTAGCCTATTAATATTTGAGAACTGTTAGTTGGGTCATTCTAAAAAAAATGCCGTTTTGGTGTCTCAGGCCTCAAAAAGACACTTCTTGTTGAGATGTAAAGTAATTTATTTTTTTATATTTCCCCCCAAGCCCATGCGAGTTTCTGCACCACCCTAAATAATTTATATGTATACATCATGGAACGTAACGTTCATATTTATGTCAAAAAAGTGTGAAAAAGTAAGGAGTGTGACTGTCTCACCTCATATTCTGCATCCAACATCTTGACTATTAGACATGTAAAGGCCCATTCGCGAATGAATGTTACCTCAACATCCAAATGAAACTGTGTAGAGGGTGATTCAGAATTAAAAAAGAAAATCCGAGTCAGGAAGTTCATTTGAATCTATGTCTCAGTATACCGTGAAAAATGGCGGTGAGGAGTGTTAGACCTACCGGGTCTAGTGCTCCTCCAAAGAAGAATTAAGGGGTGATGTAGAGGGGATGAAGTATTGTTTCATCTTTTTCCCCTACGACCAGACATCGAGGAAGGAGGACAGCAAGAAGTCAAAACCACGATGCGAATTTTTATTCATCGTAAAGAGTGTTATCAATGTTTTGTTCTTCTAATTTATGTTT
Source organism: Ectobius pallidus (assembly GCA_964059195.1). Taxonomy (NCBI): domain Eukaryota; kingdom Metazoa; phylum Arthropoda; class Insecta; order Blattodea; family Ectobiidae; genus Ectobius; species Ectobius pallidus. Next base: position 98,093,566 of record CAXKWD010000006.1, read on the forward strand.
TTCTGCATGTTTCAATTAGCTTCTGATTGCCATATGAATGGAGCTTGTTATAAAAATTCAAGTAGCGGTTAAATTTGAATAGACGTATTTTAAGTAATAAACTTACTGACATTGCATAATCTAACTACTATCTAAAAAAAAATAACCATACCGTTATTTCTTCTGTAAATTCATCAACATTCGGGTTAGTTATGTAAAGAAAAATGTTAGGGAATTCTCTTCTGCACTTACCATTTTCCATACATGAACTTTTAGGATTAAACTGTCTGCACAGAATAGGCCTATGAGCCACTTAATGTTGTTTGTGTATAAGATATCATCTATAATCATATTCCCATTAATTTATATCCTTCATGAAAGTTGTGATTTTATCAACTCGAATTAGCAGGTGTCAATAATTTTGATAATTGTTATGAATCGGACTGTAAAAGCCCTTTTAGTATATTTTATTAAAACGCAGAAATATATGAATTCCTTTAACCGGAGTGGAACATAAATCAATTCATATGCCATTTACAACTAGTCTAGTATACATATATAAAATTAAAATGATCTCTATATAGGCTGGTAAAGCCCTTACGATTACAGGAGGTTGAGGCTCCCAGATTTTTAGACTGTATGATATGAAGGTGATAAGGTTATCAGATATACACAACCCAGGGTTGCTACTGGTACTCATTTGTGTTAAAAGGCTGAGTCGACCCCAGACCCAAAGTGTCACGTGAAGGATTAGGTCAATTTAAAAATCCCAATAACCCCCAACAGGAATCGAACTCTCGACCTTCGGTTTGTAACACTGTTTCTCAACCAACCGCGCCACGGCATACCACACACACACACACATATATATATATACACTATATAGGTTTGTGCGGTCTATATAATATGTTAGTTGTCAAATGTTCCAAAAAATATTTTTTTAAATCAAATTTCAGATAATTCAGTCATACCTTTAGGGAAACACCTGTATTGAAACAGTATTAAAACAGTGAACGACAATAATATTTCAGTGTTAATAGTTTAATAACGAATTGCTTTATTTCTTAATACAATGAGAATCTAAAATCACCCATATAATTATACATGTTGAACTGAGTTACATTGAATTGTTTTATTGCCATTCTGTGATAGAATCTTTATGTTTCTTGATCCATTGCAGTTCAGTTCTTATGACGTCTCCCAAAAACAACATTCTTCTTGTGTTCAAGTAATGGGAGAAGTCAATTTTAATTGTTTAATTGTTTTTTGTTTTTTAAATTTCAAAGTATGTTTTACATAATCATCTGATGATATCGGCATAGATCCTACATAGTTGTTAAGGGGAAAGGAACAAAAGTTACTATATTGTTATATGGGAATAGTGTCTGATAAGCAGCATGGGCAATATAGCATCAGTTTCAAGTTCAACACCATTTTTGAGAAATATTCGAGCCAACACCGGCATGTGTAATGTCTTCGCTGTCGACTTGCCTGCGATATATTCACCAAGAGGAATATTAGCATGGAGTATAAATTATGCAAACACGTTATGGACGCTTGAATGTGCCCGCTTGATCTTCTACATGGGGATAAAAGAAGTTCACACACCCTACTGTCTCCATGGCCTTAGGGGGTAAACATAATGAATTGCACGGCTTGGACTAGAGTTTTATGGTCAACTGGGTTTCTTCCTTCCATCACCGCCTATATCGTTGCTACACGCATTACATGGTGTAGAGCGGCTAGCCGCCTAACCAGGGGTAAACAGCTTCCTAGCCTTCTCGTTTAACTATAGGCCTACCTACGACAACCGACGTGTGTATATGGATATTTCTTTTCTTATAAATCGAATAGGCTCTAATTACCGTGTACGAATTATTTTTAAACGTATTTATGCGTTTGTCCAGTTATATTAAATTTACAGCCTTCTTCAGAAATGACATTCCTGAATGAGAAAACTTGTATTCAGGTAACGATCGAGCCCAGATTTACTATGAAAAAAGCGTATGCCTAAAGTAGTAGGCCTAAAATAGAATATGCTTATAATTCTGCAATGGTACAACAATAGTAATAAAATTAACACGTGAAAAACTATCTTGCAGTTAAAAATATATATTTTCTTTTTTAAATTCTAAGATTAATAATACTAAGGCTGTGTCTATTCTATTGTATTACTTTAGTCATAGCAGTTTTTATAGTCAAGCTAGGGCCCTGGATCATTTCCTGAACGAAAGCTTCCTCATCTAGGAACGTTATTTCTAAAGAAGGCTGTAAATATATACAAAATCTTTCTTTTCGTTATTTTCTCTAAACCTTCTTTACCTTCCCTTGCGAAGTTTATACATGCTAACTCTTTGCATATCAAATTTGTGGTAAATGTTCCACCTATATACTAGTAGTTGTTCGTACACCATATATGCTTGAATCCGAATTGAGATTGTTAGAAGTTATTTTTATTTTTATATCTTCTAACCTAACTTAATATCTGGT